>QTSX02002260.1:0-241743 GCA_014839935.2 Entomophthora muscae
TATTTTGAATGATTTTGCTTTGCGTGTGAGCCTTTTGTTGCTGTGTTGACTCATTTGTGTCATTAACGCCAATAAACCCTGTTAACAGAGTGTATATTTTAGCCTGAGAGTTGGATTTTGTTTAAATCTGAAATCACTTTGTTTAAATCTGAAGTATTTTTGCTTGTTGCCATAGCTTTTAAAACTACTGTACCCATCTGTGGTGTTTGATATTGCCAAGTAATAATTGACACCCAATGGGGAAACTGCCAATAAAACCCCAACAAACCAATACAATATTGGGTTGTGCTTGTACACGTCAGACTGGATACACTTCTCTCCAAAGTCTTGGATACTTGCAGATATCTTAGCATACAACAGGAAGATTACGTCATTACGGGCCCTCATTGCCCTCCCTTTGATAAAATTAATAATAGTTGAATTGTAGGGGTCAGTGTCCACCAAAATGGGGCCACTGAGAACTTGATTGGACAAGATTTTAGCAGCAACCACAACTCTGTGCATCCACAAATTCACCGTTCTTTTGTTGGTGAAGATGCCATGGAGTCCCAACTGGAGACGTACCTGGACCAGGGACATCCATGGGTCATGTTTCATAATGGCCATCATAATGGGATGGGCTGTATCACCTTCAGTTGAAGTAAAGAACCAGTCAGGGTCTTCTTGGTAGTGAGGCCATAGTTGGCATGGGCTCGCAGGGTTGCAGCCACAGTGGACTTTGCAAACCCCATTGCGGCCGCAATTTCCCCAAGGGACATAAGCTCCCCTTGCTTTTCAATCATTTTGAGAACAATCTCCGGAGTGATTAGTTTTTTCTGCGTCTTGCAGGCTGATTGGCTGAGAGAGGGATGTGTTCCTCTTGGGAACTGGTCAATGCCATCTGATTGGCTGTTTTGGGGTCCTGGGCTCTCTGGGTGACCTCATGGCTAAAATGGCTGGTTCTGGATGTCATTGCTGATAAGGGATTTGGGTTGGCAGCTGCCTGTGCATGATGGGCAAACAGGGCCATGCTGGAAGTTGCAGGAAAAAGAACAGACTACTAGGTGGGGCTTGTGGAGGAGCCTGTGGGTTAGGAGTGGCCATAGACAGAGGCTTCACTGTTAAGAGACCCTGCATAGCCCTGCATGATTTCGTCAAGGCCAGGGAACAGCTCATTGACTTGGTTGTTATTGAAAGAAGACATAATAAAAATTTTATTATAATTTTAAACTCAAGAAGAGAAATGTATATTTTAGTCAATTTTATTGTTATATATGTTAATTTTGTGAATATTATGATCTAAATTTTAGCTGTCTTAAATTGAAATAGGGTGATTTTTGAGAATACCTATGATTCCTAAAAGAACCAGCACAAATCCACTCTAGATCCTTTAGCATCCTTTTTGAGACACCCATAAATTATATTTATTTCAAATTTCTTGCAATTATGATTTGAAACTTGGTTCTTGGATTTAATAATCCCACAATTTCAGATTTGTTAAGTTTTACATGATGTCTATGATTTGTTTGAAATACAGGAAATCTCAAATTTGTACATTAGAATCCCGCATTTCTGATTCATGTATCCCGCATTTGTTTGCTGGGTTTTGTCTTTTGTTAGTTGAGTTATCTGCTCAAGAGATTCATAATTTGCCAATTTAAATAAATCATAAAAGTCAAATTAAATCATTGGTTTTATTTAATATTTTACTTTTCACTCAGCTAAGTTGTCCACAAAAGTGATTCAAAATTTGGACCAAGGATTTGACAATCCTGCATTTTTATGTTCAGGTTCTGAATTTACAGTAAGTAGTAAGGAGGAGAAGCCCTCCTCACTATTGACATCTTAATAAAACAAGTTTATGCCCAGAAATCATTATCTTATTGCAGGAATTATCTATTTTTGCTCAAATTTAATTATTCTCTTTGCATCTATTGGAGAATCACAACATAATATCAACTTGTCTATTCATATCCTCCTGGTTATACTTCTGCTACCTCAGTTGATCCACCCCACATTCTTGACTTAAAATACTTTTACCCTATCACCTGGATTTTCCGCCTGCTATGAAGGAGATTTCTGCTGCTCTCTCTCTACCCAATGTGCCTCCTGTCCAGGACTTCATTAAGTTGGGGTTTGTCTAGATCCCAGTATTGGGTCTGGCTGACCAAGTTGTGCCCCATACTGGGAGTTGACACCCCCTAGTTACTGCAGTTAACTACCTGGTATAAATTGTGCCTATTGTCTACATGGCCTTTCAGGCCCAGCCTGCCTCTCCTGTGGGAGTCCAGTCAGACTCTGGTATGGACTGTGACAATAATTCTGCTTTATTCAGTTGAACAAGTTGGGATCTGGGTCTGTAGGGTGGTTTCTTTATTGCTGCTGCTGGTATTTGCTTATCATCTGCACATGAAGGAACTTTGTTGGTATGGCCTAGAAGGGGTTCATAAGTTTGACACCATGTACACTTGCTTGCTTGGTGTTAATTTTAGGGAATATTTTTTGCTAGGATAGGATAAACATTGGTATTTATCTCTAAAGGATATCTCAAGTTTGTTAACGATCTTTGGGCTGGGTCGCATGTTGAAATATATATTATCTGGGGTATATCAGTTTAAATTTTGCATGTATCTAAGTAAAGGGTACACTTGGGGTTCATACCATCTATATGCTGATTTGGACAATTCTGCACCAATAAGTTACTAAAGTGCTGCTTGGCTAGTGTTGGACACTTGAGATCTGATTGGTCATAGTTTTTACTCTTGTGAAGTTTTTCATTTCAGTGCACCGCTTCTGTATGCCTTTGTCAAGTCTTGACAGATTGATAGGGATCTAGTATCTGTGCTGATGGATTCCCTTGGTTGATAGTATACTTGAGGATATCTCCCTGTAGTCAGCTTCTATACCAGAGCTTTATTTTTAGGGCTGTATTTTGGAGCCCAGTTCCACAAGGTAAGAAATCCACTCCCAAACATGAGGATGCTTGGTAACATTGCCTTTTAAGGCTGATCCTAGTATCAGAAGTCAGCTAATGTGCCGTTGGTGGGGTTGTATAATTCTATTGCGTTGGGTAATTAGTATGTGCCGTCTGCTTGCTGTGAGATAAAGTGGCTTGTATAAGGTGTGGGATGGGTGCAGAGTAATTCAGTAGTGAATGGTGGGGTTGATAATGTAGCTTACCTTTTAAGGCATAGTTTAATGGTTGTGGATGGTCAGGAGATGTTTATAGAATAGTCAGCTTGAGGCTTCCCTGGTATTGGCTGGATTTATTTCGCTGCTAACTCTTGGCATTGGGTGGGTTAGATGACTAGCCAAGTGTGCAGTTGTGGCAAGGGGTTGCTTGGTGCAGCTATGAAAATATTGGGTGGTGTTTTTGTATAAATTACCAGTCTAAACCAGGGGGTTCGATTTGGGTCGAGTGGTTGCTACTAAAGAACCATACTTTACTCTTACTTGGGCAGGATTTCGTTGGATGTTTAGGAATAGCTATCTTATCAGAGCTGCGTAATCTGGTAACCAAGATAAACCATTTGATTTCAGTTAAGCTCATTATTTCACCACATTGAATATAAATGCTAAACTAAAAGATGCGATTAAATCAGGGGGTAGTAAGTGGGTGTGATAATTAGTCATTGGGAACTTGTCATGTGAGCATATTTATTTTGCTGTTATTGAACAGTATCTGATACAAGTATCTGATACCAGTTAAGCTGCTTCCTGAAGGATCCAGCAGTTAATTGTAAATACATTATTTAATATGCAGTTTATTTACATAATTTAATGTATGCGAGATTTAAGTTGGCTATATATTAGCTCCCACGGGGTAGGCTTGTGGAGAAGAGTTGGTTTTAATCAGTGCCACCTAGCCTTTTCAATTAACTATTGGGTTGATGAAGATCTGAGCCCCTCTGGATCAAGGAGTCCCCATGCCTCGGATGTGAAGCCCGGGTATCGGAAGATTCGATCCGAAAGATGCTAATCAGTAGAGCAAATAGAATTAAACGAAGCCCCTGGGAACGATTGACTGAATTACCTCCTCTTATCAGACAATGGCGGATTAAGTCCGAACCTCCGTCTATACAGATAGTAGAACTCTATAATTGAAGCTTTAATTTTGCATTTATAGTCGATATGGTGAAGATGGGGAACTCTATTAAAAAGAACAAATCAACAGCAACCATTGGGTCCAGGCTAGGGCTGCGTCGTCCCACCCCCGGACAAAACCCGGATTCTGTCCGAAGTTTCTGAAAATGTGGAAGGTAATATATTTTCTATTTAAAGCTAATTTTAAATCCGATCTTCCAGAATGCCGGAAAAAAGAAGATCTTTGTCCGGGGGTGGGACGCCGCAGCCCTAGTCCAGGCCATGCAAAGTATGTCATTTCCAATTAAGATTCAGGTTGTCACTTTGACCTGAAACTGTTCATGGATGATGCAGAAATCGCCTACTTCCCAAAAAAATTTGTCTCTGAAGTTTTGAATTCGGTTTCAAAGCAACCAATTTAACCTAAAAGAATGGGTTCATTTCCCACGCAAGCACTGTCAAATAATACTTGTTTGATGGATATAAGCATTTAATGAATAGAAGGCAATTTAATACTTAATGACATTATAGCGATATGATTATTTTTTATCAGATAGTGCATCTGAATGGGGACTGCAATCAATTTAAAATCCGATTTACAATAGGTTTAATATATATTTTAAATAGATCGAGACTACAATGTTTAATCTAAAATAAACAATTAAATATTGATTGACAAATGCTTGAGTGGGAATTAATCCCATTCTTTATATACAATTGGCGCATGAGGGTTGATTTCGGAGACGAATCTTATCAGGAAACAGTGTGATTGGTTTTATACATGATTTAGTCAGCAGTGTATTGATTACAAAAGTCCTCTGTATATTTATAGCCCATAATTCAGTCCCGAATATAAATGCTAATGTAATTGTAACTAGAGTGAGCAACAAGTGTGGGAATATAATTTTGTAGTCGTCCTTAAATTCGGAGTTGCTGGTCCGAGGTCCGATTCTCCCTGAGACTGGGTCCACAAAAGCTGAGGTCGATGTTCCATCAGTTCACTTTGGGATTATTGGGTGTACATGTCAGCTTTGTGATACTTAAACTACTCACAACGTATCTACCCCTGGATCCCATCAACATCTTCTTTAATCCAATCTCAGTTGAAAGGTAAGTGTTGGCTTACAAAGCCTACCAACTACAATTATAATCTTCACATCTATCCTTTCTGTCAACTATACTTATATCGTTTTAGGAAGCTCAATGTTCCAAGATTTTTTCCAGGAGCTTTCATCCGGGCTAGGAGTCCCTGTTGACCAGCTTAGATATGTTGCTTGTATCTTTTTAACCTACCCCACCAGCTTGTTTTATATCAAGGCCATCCCCCAAAATAGCCACTTTTTAAAGCATGTGTTCTCCATCGTCTGTACACTTTTCCTCTTCCTCTTTGTCCATGACCAATTTCTGGGCTTTTGCCATCTGGCCTTGTCCTGCCTAGTCACCTATGGCATTCTATCTAAAGTTAAAGGGAGTCTAGGCCCCAAGTTGATCTTCGTCTGGGCAATGGGGCACATGGCCTATACCCATCTGTACCGTCAAATTTACCACTACGGTGATACAAAGATGGATTTCTCGGGTCCACAAATGGTCTGGACAATTAAACTGACCATGTTCGCATTTAACGTGTATGATGGCCAGGTTCCCGAGATCCAGCTAAGTCCTTATCAGCTTTCTCGTCGCATCACCAAACTTCCTTCCTTCATTGAGTTTTTGGGATACATCCTCTATTCCGGGGGCTTCTTTGTTGGGCCGGCCTTTGAATATACCGATTACATCCGCTTTGTTCGTTCGGATCCCTTCCGGAACGCCAAGACGGGCGAGATTGACGTTCCTTCCACTATCATCCCGGCCATCAAATGCATGCTTACTGGGCTGATATGTGCAGTGATTCCGATCTTTGTGTATCAAAAGGTAGCCCTTCCAACCCTTGTCACTCCGGGATTTGCCCATCAATCCTTCTTTGCTCGTTTGTTCTGGATTTACGTTGCCTGTACAGCTGAGCGTTTCAAGTACTACTTTGCCTGGCTCCTGGCAGAAGGTGCCTGTGTTCTCAGTGGCTTAGGCTACTGTGGAAAGGATAAGCAAGGCCGACACCTCTGGGGCGCCGTTACCAATGTCAATATCCTTAAAGTAGAGTTGGCAGAGAATTTCCGTATGGTGATGGAGAACTGGAACATTGGTACCAACCTATGGCTCCGCAACTACGTCTACCTTCGTATCGCCCCTGTCGGCAGCAAGTCCACCTTTGGTGCCCAAATCGCCACCTTTGCCACATCTGCCTTCTGGCATGGCTTCTATCCTGGCTATTACATGACTTTCCTATTCGGTGGCATTGTGAATGAGCAGGCTCGCTTCCTGCGCCGCTGCCTTCGCCCCTGGATTGTTGCTGCTGGCTCCCCTGCTCTCAAGCGGCTGTATGATATTGTAGGTTGGTTGGTTACTGCCATGTGCTTGAATTATGTGGTTATCCCATTTGTGTTGCTGAACTTCAAAGATTCGTTTTATCTCTACAGCAAAGTCCACTTCTGTGTCCATCTCGGCACATTGGTGATGATGTTAATTAACCAGTTCCGTCTCCTATCCCCTCCGAGAGCCAACATTTCCAAGGCCAACCCTGTCGTTTCTGAGGATCCCCTCAAGAAAACCATTTGACCTTAAGAAGCAAATATTGAGCTTTGTTTTACTAATAGCTTCATTGAAGCATTTCATTTATTAAATGACTCCTGCTTCGTACATTACCATTCATTCATTATACATCTATGGCATTGCTTTAAACACCATCCTACACATCACAAGCACGCTACAGTGCTAATCATATCATCTTTGAACGTCTTAATACCAAGGCAAATTATTCAACCCAACCAAAAACTTCAGTTCTACTTACCGTAGACGTGCCCTGGTAAAGGTATCATTAGCCAAACATTGACTAAATCTTCAACCAGTATCCCAAAGCACAAAATTAAACCAGCAAACCTTTATCAGCTCACTTCAAACCCATCTCAAACAAACCTGTCCGTCTACCCCTATTTGGAATAGCTGTCATTAAATCAATCGAATTGGAGGTCAGTGCCATTCTTCTTGCCTGCCCACTTTACTTTGTCCATCCCTTTATCTCTCTTCTTGGCCCGGTTGGCAACTCTTACCCATTCCCATGCTTCCTTGCAAGCCAGCATATCCCCCTTTGTAAAGGAAAGGGGTTGAAAGCCATGCTGTTCACATTTAAGCAACACTGTGCAGATTTTTATATCTGAGTGCCCCTGCAAAAGAGGTATTTAATTTTATGGTATCTTTTCCAAACAACCCCAGGATGCTGGGGGTACCACCTGGGCTGCGGGAGAAATTGCTGCTATGTCTCACTTTAATAGCTGCACTGTCAGGAATTCAATTCATTTAATTCCTGTCAACAATCATGATGAGTTACCAAATCTATATAGTCATGGTTTTTTTGTTCATCTGAAGCTCCTAAAAATGAAGAATTAGTTAATAGTATATGTTCTATATTACCCTTGGATAACAGTCTGTTTGAAATTGATTCAGGGGCAGGGATCAAACCCGCGCACTCCTGAGACTTAGTCACTCATCTAGAAAGCAAGGTTAATACTGAAATTGAGCTCAACCAATTGTTACCTTCAAAATTCAATCATAGCCCATCAAACAAAGCCAAAACAACTTTGAACTGTCTTTTTTGCTCTCTGGGTGACGTTGACAAGGTTTCAGACTCTTGTTGTTTTAACCCTGTGTTGTTGTCTGCTGCTCTTGCAGTCTAACCCAACTCCTGGTCCCCATCTTTTGTAGAGTCAACCCAAGCCATGCCTGTCAGTTAGGGAAATTTAGATAAGGAATTTCTCCACAAATCTATTTGAAAATGGATTCAATAATAAGAGAAGTAATCATTTTCTCCTGTTTGAATTTTCAAACTGCCCAATTCTCCAGATTCATCCCCAAATTTCCTTATCCCCTTTATTTATTTCATTATGTCACCTTCTTGCTACCAACCTAAAAAAAGCTGGAAAGTTATATTTTAGTATTTGTTCAATCAATAAAGTCTACATTCACCCCAAGTGAACTATTGTCCATTCTTAGCTTGACTTAAACCTTTTCTTAATCCTAACCATGGGATTACCCAAGACTTCTTTTATGAAGTTTTTTGGGTATAAATGGATCTATTGGATGATTTTGATGCCGGCTGTCACAAATGACAAACTCCTATTGACTATACTCATAGGAAAACCTCAACTATGGGATTCAAACCCCAATACCCCATGGGCCGACAGTCCGCGGGACCAGCCGCCTGGCCAACCGCAGATTTTTGGGCTCAAACCAGAAGGGGTTTGACTTTGGAGAATCTCCTTAGGATTGATGAACAGAAATTACTTACATTGAGACCTCCCACGCCAACGTTTCCTGTTAACCCGACCAATGAGAGCGCGGGCCAAGCCAAGAATCCTGAAATAACTTGGGCCACTGCAGCAGGGGAAGTAAAGAAACTTTCTGTGAAATGCAGGCCACCCAAAGATGACAAATTCTGCGACCTGAAAGGAAAATTTGAGCTTTCTCAGTCTGAACCAGCCAATGAAATAACTCCCACAATAGATAATGCCCAGGGTTGTAAAAACCTGGTAGACAATAGCACCTGGCCCAAAGGAATTTGTAAAAGTTTTTCCATGGCAGATGGGTATACTTATACCCTGGGCCGCCAGGAAGTTACCCATTGCCATTCTTCCAATAAAGTGTCATAAACCTTTGGTTCAACCAGGGTATCCCATATTTGATTTAGTGTTATTTTATTTGAAAATCAACTTCTGCAGTTTTGTGCCTCCTACCTATTCACCCAAAGAAACTGCAGACCAGCCATCCAAACTATATTGTCCCCTATTGCTCCCTATGGCCCAGTACATTTCACAGAATATCCCTCAAACCCGGCATATTCAGAGTTCACTCTAGAGGAAATCTTGATCCACGACCCAGAGGCTAGAACTAGAGAGACAGAGACCGTTTACAGAGAAGATACTAAAGCCATCATACCTCTTCTTTTATTCCGCAACAAGTACAACTACTTGCCCGCCTATTTAGTTCCAATGACACTATCTCTCACCCCGCAGCCTAAACACATGCAGGAATCTGTTACAGCTAGTAAGTCCACCTCAACCCAGGTATTTGGAGTGATGTATATCACTCTCATTGGCCTGATTGATTTAATGGTACCTGTGAGCAGACCCTGGGCTTTCTGAGCAAATCAATATCTTATATTGTAAAGTTAGCACCAATTGTGTGGTGGGCCCTGCCTACAGGACCCGTGGGCCATTTGCCCGCAAATTCCAAGGAACCTCCCACAGGCTGGCTTCCTGACACTGGCTGTATTGGCCAGCATTTTGATAGGTTTGCATGCAGACTCTGGCACTCCCCCTGAAACTCAATTCTTGGATAGCTCCTGGCGCCAGGTAATACCAGGAGTATGGTATACAGCTACCCCCTTGTCTCACAACCCACCTCAAAAGAAAGAGCCTTGGAACTATCAGTTTGTACCTAAACCCGTCAAACCACAGGTCTTTTGCCCATTGGCCTCTGCCTTTCTCTTGTGCTACTTAGGTGCGTACTTCTTCCTTGGAAGATTCAATCTGCTCTTAGGCCGGTATTGCATAGTTGGGAAACTCTTTCATCTTGGTATGATGTCCTTGCCAGTGGGTTCATTGGTAACTGTGCTAAATCTCTCTGCAATCATTCACCACCTTAAGAGACTACTTTCAAGTGAATGGGTGCCTGACAGATTGATTAAACCTATTTTTGAGGCCCTTTTTGGGACTTCAAGCCAAATCAAGACCTTAGAACTTGAGTACCATTTAGGACTAGTTAATACTCTGGCTCTGGTATTTATTACTATCATCTTATGCCTTACTGTCTATCTAGTTGCTGTATTACATAAGCAACCTGCTCTGACTAAGCCCCACAAGAACAGCCAGGTTCAAACAGTGGTATTAAACAGCACTCAGTTGCTCAGCCAGAGGACAAAGCCTCCAAAAAAATCCTTATGCTCCTTGTCTTTTCACAATCTCTCTTTGAGACTGCTCCCAAACAATTCCACATCAATGCTCAAAAGGTTCATCATGTAGCAGAACAGCTAAAAGGCAAGGCCTGCCAGTGGTACACCAAAAGCATTCTCAAAGAAGACAAACTGCTACACAACTTTCCCAATTTTTGAGAGCACCTGTTGTCCACCATATTGCCAAGGATCTCTACCAAAGAACTCCAGGACCAAATATCTAGCTTCTACCAGGGCAATATGGCTACTTTGGAATTTCTAAGAATTTACCCAAATCAAAAATGCCATTGAGATGATTAATAAAGAAGCCTGCTACCTTCTAAAGAAGAGACTTTTGCCTGAACTTAAAGGTTTTTTGGCTCATAACATCCTTTCAACTGACTACAATGAGCTAGTTCAAGAAATCCTCTGCTGGGCCCCTCAGGTTAAGCAACTACCCCCTTAGAAGTCTCCCTCACATCAGATACCACTGACAAAGAAGATCAAACCTGATACCCTCTCACAGGTCTCATACCTAAAAAAGGCGGGGGCTACCAGCTTTCTGATACAGAACGCAGAGCTGCATGAGCAAGGGTTATTGCCTTTATTGTGAAAAGAAGGGCAATCAAGAAAAGGATTGCTTCACTCTGAACTGTGTCCAAAAGAATCCATCAGCAGTATTGGCAGCTGCCAACCCAAATAAATCTGCTATTAAGTCTTACGCTTCATTTTCAGTAACAATCAAGACCTCTCAAGGGAGTCTTGACACTGTCACAAGTGACAAACTCCTATCAACTATGATTATTGAAAAGCCTCAACTACAGGACTCAAACCCTGATCCCCTGCAGGCCGCCAGCCTGCAGGGCCGGCTACCTGGCTGCCCGCAGTTTTTTGGGCTCAAACCAGAACAGGATTTGACTTTGGAGAATCTCCTTAGGATTGATTAATCTAATTCATCTACATCAACACCTCCCATGCTAAAAGTTCCTGTTAACTCAACCAATCAGCGGGCGGTTCCAGCCATAGATCCCAAAATAACTCAGGCCCACTTGGAAAGAGAGACGGAGAAACTTCCCATAGAATGTGGGCCACCCAGAGACAACTAACCTCACAACCCAACTAGGAAATTTGAGCATTTGCAGTTCAAGCCAACCAATGATATAACCCCCTCAACAGATGCCACCAAGGACTGGGAAGACCTAGTAAACGGGAAAACCTGGGCCAAGGGAATTTGTGAAAGTTTTACAATGACAGAGGGGCATACTTATACCCTGAACTGCCAGGAAGATGCCCATTGCCATTCTTGCAATAAAGTGACATGAACCTTTGGTTCAACCAGATCATACCTTATTTTTTATTAGTTCTTCTTCATTTACAGCCTACATCTTGCGGTTTCACACCCCACGCTCACCCACCCAAAGAAACCGCAGACCAGCCACCCAACCTTTACTGTCCACCAGGAGCTCCCTTTGGCCCAGTACATTTCACCGAGTACCCACCTAACCCGGCGTATTTGGAGTTTACTCTAGAGGAAATCCTAATCTACAACCCTGAATCTAGAACTAGAGAGACAGAAGTCCTTTACAGAGAAGGCACCAAAATTATCCGGTCCCCTCTGCTATTCCGCAGCAAGTATAATTTCCTGCCCGCATATTTGGTTCCAATGACACTGCCCCTCACCCCGCGGCCCAACTGCCCACAAGAATCCATTGCCACTAATGAGTCCACTTCCACCCAGATATTTGGGGTGATGTATATCACCCTCACTGGACTGATTGATTCTATGGTGCCTGTAAGTGGACCTTGGGCAGTCCTTGGAAAATTGTTATCTTATATTGTAAAGCTAGCCCCAATCTTGTGGTGGGCTCTCCCTGCTGGGCCCGCGGGCTGTCTGCCCGCAAGTTCTCAGGAACCCCCCACTGGTTAGATCCCTGACAGACACCTTTGCACTTCTCAACACTGGGGCCATGGGTAATTTTCTGGATCACTTCATCTTGAAGTTACTACAAATTGAAGACTACTTTCCCTCATTGGTCCTGTTAGCCAATAAGTCTTCAATTCATGTCAATCATATATCCTGCCTCATCCAAACCTCCATAGCTGGTTCCTCCTTTATTTTGAACTATTTCTCAATTTTTGATCTTGCCTGTCCTGTTATTATTGGCTATTCATGATGTGAACAAGCCCAGATAAACGTCAACTGGAATACACACTGAATTGAGTTCACTAACTTGGGAATCAACTTTTCAGTTCCAATTAATCAGTACAACACACATGATCACACAAAATTAGGACTCCTTTCCAGCCTTGGGCAGGCCAAGGGCCATCATAAGGGTTTGCTTCCAGATGAATTGTGTCAGTATGAGGGGTTGTTCAGTGAGGCCAGCTGTAATAAGTTGCTGTCCCACAAGTCATCTGACCTTAGAATTGAGTTGATTCTGGGAAGCATACCATCTTGGGGCAAACTGTATCCAACAAATCAAGAGCAGAGTATAGCCTTAAAGAAATATATTGACAAGAACTTGAAAAAGGGATTCATGCACCGTTCCAACTCCTCCTGCTCCTTGCCTATCTTCTTTATCAAGAAATTGGACAGTACTCTGCATCCGGTGATAGATTATGCCAAACTTAATTCCATTACTATCAAGAACCAAAACCCACTCCCGGCTGCTGAAACACTAATGAAAAAACTTATGGACGCTTTTATCTTCTCCAAACTTGATCTAAAAAATGCTTACAACCAGATCTGCATTGCAGAAGGTGAAAAATGGAAGACAGAAATTTGAACTCCTTTTGGCCTTTATGAATATCTAGTTATGCCTTTTGGTTTTAGTAACACCCCTGCTGCTTTCCAGGAACTGATGAATGAGGTCCTATTTCTATTTCTTGACACTAGTGTGGTGCTTTACTTAGATGATATATTGATTTACTCCCTGGACAAGAAAAGCCATCTCAAACACCTTAAGGAAGTCATGAAATCCCTCACCAAGACTAACTTGCTTTGTAAGCTATCAAAGTGTGAGTTCTTTGCTTTGGAAATTGAGTTTTTGGGGGTACTATATTAAGCCAGGAGGTTTTGCAATTGCCCCTTCTAAGGTTGAAGTAGTTTTGAATTGGCTGGTTCCAACCTCCTGCACCAAGCTCTGGGGATTTTTAGGTCTTACTAACTTTTGTTGGAAGTTCATTAAAGATTTTTCAGCTATTGCCCTTCCTCTGACTGCCCTTACCTCTAGCAAGGTTCCTTTTGTATGATCAACTCTGTCCCAGGAAGCTTTCAACACTCTCAAGCATGCCTTCACTTTGGTTCCTTTACTGTTACATCCTGATCTGGGCTGTCAATTTTTTTGGAGACTGACACGCCCAACTACGCGTTGGGTGCAGTAATTCTCCAGCAAGGGGAGGATGGTGAATTCCACCCTGTTACCTTCTACTCATACAAGCTCCTATATTGGGAACGTAATTATCATGTGTACAAGAAGGAGTTATATGCTATTATTAATTCCTTGAAGAACTGGAGAAGGTACCTCAAGGGGAGCAAGTATCCTACAATCATCTGCACTGACCACAAGAATCTTTTATACTTCACAGAGAAGAAAAAGATTGTTCCCATTTGGCCAGATGGGACATTGACCTTTTGGCTTATGATTTTGTGATAGAATATACACTCAGTAAATTGAACATAGTCCATGACACAATCAGCAGACAGAAGGATCTTAAGTACAACCCAGCTGAAGACCTTGACCACAATAACCAGTCAGTTTTATCTTCCTCCCAGTTCCTGACCAGCATCATTGAGATATCTGCCTTCACTGCCTTGGACCAAGAGGTTATGGAAGCCCAGATGTTGTTTTCCTTTCAGGAAGAGCTTGCCAATATGCTAAAAAAGACTCCCAAGGCAGTGGTGGTAAACAATCAGGGGATCTCTTATGTTAATGGCTCCTTAGTCATTCCCAAAGGTAACTTGCAAACTTAAGCAGTGAGCCATATGCATGAAGGACAACTGGTAGGACATGGAGGTCTAATGAAAACCTTGGAGAGACTAAGTAGATAATACTTGTGGCCTGGCATGAAGAAGGACGTTTGTGAATTCATCCTTTCCTGTGTGACTTGTGGAAGGAACAAGCCTGGAAACTCCAAGCCGCAAGGCCTTCTCTGTCTGCTTCCAATCCCAACTTGCCCTTGGTATTCCATATCTATGAATTTTATAGTTGATCTACCAGTCAGCAGCGGGAATTCTGGGGTTATGGTAGTAGTTGATTGTTTCACTAAATATGCCATCTTTATTCCATTCTCATCCTGTACCACTAAGGAAGTAGCTAATATGTTCTTTGCAAGAGTAGTATGTGACCACGGCTTGCCCACTGACATTACATCAGACAGAGGGGTTCAATTTACATCCCGGTTTTGGAAGGCACTTATGGAACAAATGGACGTTAAGGTCAACTTATCCACCTCCTTTCATCCACAGACTGATGGTCAAACCAGGAAAGTCAATCAGGTTCTGGAAGGATATCTTTGGCACTACATTAACTCTTGTCAAGATAACTGGAGTTCCTTTTGTTACTTGGCTCAGTTATGTTACAACACCTCCTATCACAGCTCCATTGGAATGTCACCCTTCTTTGCCAATTTTGGGTTTGATTTGGAGAGTTTTAACTCCACCATTTTGGAATCAAGGTACCCTCAGGCAGACAAGCTGGAAAATTGAATGAAGAAGATACACTCCAACCTGATATGGTTCTTGACCAAGGCCCGCAAGGAATACAAGAAATACGCCAACCACATCCACTCTCCAGAGAAGAACTACTTAGTGGGTTCTTACGTCTACCTGAATGCTTGTAACTTGAAGCTGAAGATACCTAGCAAGAAGTTAGGCCCCAAGAAGATTGGTCCTCTTAAGGGTTTGGAGAAACTTTCTAGCTTAAACTACAAGCTCAAGCTTCCAGCAGGATCTAGCGTACACAATGTATTCTGCGTGGATCTCCTCACCCTTTTTGATGGTGACCCCAGGAGTCTTGAGGGAAGAAACCCTGACCCACAGATTGCTTCTAACAAGATTGAAGTGGGAGGTCAATGACATAATTGACTCCCGTCAAGTCAAGGGGAAGTCACAATTCCTGGTCAAATGGAAAGACAATGGAGAGGAGTCAAATCCTGGGAGCCTGAAGAGAACTTTCAGCACTGTCCAGAGGTTCTTAAGGGGTTCCTTGCTAGGGGGTCTTCCTTTAAGTGGGGGTAGTGCCAGGAATATTCTTTTAGACATTTCTGACAACAATTCAGCCTCTGGAATAGTAGGAGAGACACTCCCTATTTTGGGTTTATTAGTTTCTCCTAAAATTAATGGGTTAGTGGGTAGTAACTGTCCTTTATAACCTTTTATTTTAACCCCAGAAGGGGTGTCAAAGCCAGCTTTGATGGCAACAGGATTCAAACCTGGGTCTCTTTTGCTCTTGAGTTCTATGTTAGATAATAGAACAATTAGTAAATTTGCAATAGACAAATTTTTACCTTTTAAGCCAGGTTGTAGCCAATCAAACATTACAGCAATCAAACTGTTGGATTTATTTAAGCACTCTGGTGACGTCCAGATCATTTTTGACCTTGTTTTTGCCTTCAAGGAACCGTTAGTTCCTGTTTCCATTGTTAATTCTGGTTTTCCTTCCCCAGTTTTAACTGGGGAATAGCTGGGCACTGCTGCTGATCCTGCACCAGTCACAGAGTTAAAACACATGCTAAATGCTCCCCTTGTATTGCTGAGGTCAGCTATTTTTCCCTCAGCTCATAAATAATTCTAGTTTTAATTTTTAACTACCCAGAATCTCCAGTTCCTCCCAAATTTCCCCAAACTCCATCTCCAAGTAATTTTGACTCCTTTATTTTATCTTCAGACTATCATTCAGTTACCATCTATATAAGGCTGGTATCTCTTGATCTTTTACTTGTTCAATCAATAAAGTCTACATTCACTCACTGTGAATTATTTTGCTTATTCTCTTAAAACTTGACCTTAAGAATTAAAATCCAAGACCATGAGATTACCCAAGACTCCTGCCATGGAGTCTCTTGGGTATAAATGGTTGTTTTGGCTAATCTTGCTGCCGGCTGCAATGACCAGCATTTTGATGGGTTTGCGTGCAGATTCCAGCACCTTTCCAAAAGCACAATTCCTCAACAGCTCCTGGCGCCAGGTTATACCAGGAGTATGGTATACTGCTACACCCTTATCTCATAACCCACCTCTCAGAGAGGAACCAAGAACTACCAATCCCCTCCACAATCCCCAAACCCCAAGTCTTTTGTCCCTTGGCCTCTGCCTTTCTCCTGTGTTACCTTGGGGCATACTTCTTCTTGGGACGTTTCAACCCGCTGTTGGGAAGATATTGTCTATTTGGGGAAATATTCCACCTTGAAATGATGTCCTTGCCAGTAGGATCCTTGATATTGGATTAAATCCCTCTGCCATCATTCACCATCTAGGAAGATTACTTCCTAGTGGGTAGGTGCTTGACACTTCTGCTCTCAAGACTTCCAGCCAGAAGTCTCAGCAGACCAAGAAGTCCAAGTCTAAGCCTGTGATTCCTTTGCCTGTTTTCAAACCACCCAAGTTCAACGTCTTGAAAACCCTCACTGTCATGAATGACATTTCAATACTTGTATTGTAAACCCAAGATTGAACCCCAGTTCCCTGAAGGCGGATTGAACCCTCCAGGACAGTCCAGGACCTGCCAATCTGTTAAGTCACAGGCTCAAATTATTAAATTACTCCGCAAAATGCTGGCTTACTATAGAGGATTCCATGAATAGTTGCCAGCCTGCCGCCAAACTGGTGCCAATGAAGACCCATACCCACAAAGGAAATGTAACCTGGATAACATAGGGTGGGGAAGCACCTATTGCCAACCTGCCAAGAGCCAATACTGGAGTTTCAAAATCAACATTGGAAACCCTGGAATCAATCCCTGACCCTCCAAAGACTACTCAAGTCACACAAAGTGGATGGGAACCTGCCCACTTGCTAAATTGCAAACCTGAGTTGACAAGTTACTCCAAGACCTGCCAGTCTCCCAAGGACAATTCCCTGAATGGTTACCAGATTGATGCCAACCTTGAGCCACCAAAGATTTGAGCCTATGAAGAAGTTGCAGCTTGCCTTAAGGAGGTTAAAATAAAACCTATTTTTAACTCTGCCAATGACCACCAGCAACTGCCAGCCTTCAATCCAAAAGGGGTAGTACAATTGAACTACTCAGGTGACATAGTGAACAGTGGCAGCAGAAAAAAGCATTGTCACTTCTATTTGCCAGAGCAGTCACAACCTGGATCTGCTGCCCTCAAGACTCTAAGCCAAGATCCATGCTCCGCCAGTGCCTTGTCTGCAAACCTGAACCCTGCAAAAATCAAAGAAGTGAAGTCCCATGGTATAAAAACCCTGGCGGTATGGTGATGTCCACATCATCATTTTTGATAATAAAAGTACATGAACCTTTGGTTTGAGAAAATTTTACCCTACCTAGTCTTAGTGATCTTCCATATTAATTACAGCCAAGGAGACAATCAGGTTGCTCCCCCTTTAGAGACCAACCTGATGACCTGCCTCAGGCATTATAACGTCCCCCAGGAGCCCCCTTTGGACCTGTGCACTTTACTAAATACCCGCCCAACCCAGCCTACTTGGAGTACAACTTGGAAACCATCCTCTTTGCTGACCCATTGGCAAGAACTAGAAGCACCAAATACATATGACGCAAAGGAAAGAGGATTGAGATACCACCCTTATTGTTCAAGGACAAGTACAGCTACCTACCGGTGTACTTTGTTCCCCTGACTCCACCATTAACCCCAAGACCAGACCACCCACTGGAACCTACTGCTTCAGCCAAGACCACCTCTACCCAACTGTTTGGAGTACTCTACATTTCTTTGACAGGATTGGGAGATTTCATGGTCCCCAACTCCAGACCCTGGTCCTTACTCAGGTGATCTGTATCTTACATTATCAAGTTAGCACCCATTCTATGGTGGGCTTACCCACAGCTCAGCCGCACCTCACCCCAAGCCTCCCAATGCCTCTACCTATGACTGGCTTCCTGACATTATGACAATCCTTTAAAAACACAGTAACCTGGGCTCCAAGATGAGTTAACACTTGGTGCAACTTGTATGCTTTTTTTGTGATAATCACTTATTACACCCATAAGGCAATTACCTCCCTGATACTCTCATGGATGAAGAACCAACCCACCAAAGAATTGAAAGACCCTTCACCTGGTACAGAACCCCAGAACCCAGCCACATCACAAGTGCAAAATGTGATAGTGAACCAGAGCACAACCAAGGTGGATATGCTCCAGATGGGCAAACTCACCTTAGAAGAAGCTTGCTGAGCCATGCCAGTCCTCCGCTTCCACTTCCAAACCAACACCAACACCTACCCCAGTGATACTGAGAAAGTCTTGGGGGTGGCTGTCATGCTATCAGGAGACGCACTGGATTGGTTCAGGAAAGCCATTACCAAAGATTTTGAATTTTGCCTTGACTATTTGAAATTTGAGGCCAAACTCATGAGCACTGGCAATAACCAAGACACCAGATACTATGCGCTGAACTCTATGTTAGAGATCCAACAATCAAACTGCCCTATTCAAGCCTATATCAGTAAGTTCCTTAAACTTAAGGCATGCACCCAACTTGAAGATAAATTATCTGCCATTATCTTCAGAAAGGGTTTAATTCAGCCATGAAAGACCTGTTGAAGCACCACCCGCCTACACTGAGCCTGGAGGAACAACTACCCCTATGCAAAGGCCTGAGTCCAAACCAAGAAGGACAGAACTTATACCCTGCCCAAGCCGGCAGGTGTGTGACGCCCAATCAACCAGGAATGTCCCCTGACAAGTTACAACGCCACTATTGAGATGGGTTGTGTTTCTACTGCCATGAGGCCGGACACCTAACCAGAGCATGTCCTAAGAAAAATACACCTCCTGTATCCTTGGCACAAATAAAAACCTCTGCACAATCTTAAAAATTCATCCAAGTGACCATAGACTGTGTGGGAATCAAGCACCAGATTGAGGCCTTTATTGATACGGGAGCCAATGAACGCTTCATTGATGCCAACCTGGCAAAGGATTAACAGCTTCAGAGCGCAGCCTAAAAGTAACCATGGGAAACAGTTCCCTGGACACTGGCTACAAGTATGAACAGGAACTTCCTTTGATAATTGGACATAATGTGCATCCAACCCCCTTGATCCTCTTGCCGGGATTGCCACATCCACTAGTACTGGGGGACTCATGGTCTGACAGACATGGCCTGATTCTAAACTATTGTGAGCAGACCGCCACCTTGGGACAACCTGAATCTTGTGACACCGTTCCGTTTGGTATGAGTCATGGCAGAGCCTCAACCAACAGACTCTTAATCATAAAGATGGAACCCAGCGTTGGGACACTACCTATCCCCCTGCAGAAGTGGGACCATGTATTTAGCAAAGAAGAGGCCACAAAACTACCCAGCCACTCATTCTACAACCACGCTATAGACCTACTACCAGGTACCCAACCACATCACGGCCCCATCTATAGTTGCAACCACCAAGAGCAAGCGGCCTTGAAAGCTTACTTGGAGGATATGACAAAAAATGGCTTCATCCAAGTGTTGAAGGCCCCCTGCTTGTCACCAATTCTGTTTGTAGGGAAGAAAGATGGCGGAATGCGTCCCTGCGTAAACTACCAGAAGCTGAATGATATTACTGTGAAGAACTGCTACCCCATCCCCAACGCCAACAACCTTTGCAACATACTAACTGGAGCCCAAGTGTACTCAAAAATTGACCTAAGAGACACTTTCAACCAGATCAGAATCAAGGAGGGGGACAAATACAAGACAGCTTTCAAAACCAGATATGGGATGTATGAATACCTAGTAATGCCATTTGGCCTATGCAACGCCCCCAGCACTTTCCAAAGGATGATTAACACTGTCCTAGGAGAATATCTTGACCACTTTTGTGTTGGTACTTAGACGGCATCCTCATCTACAGCAAGACTCATGAGGAACACCTGCACCACCTGGACCTTATACTCAAAAAACTCTCCCAAGCAAACTTACATGCCAAGCTTAAGAAATGTGAATTCTTCCAGTCCAAAGTTGAATTCCTGGGATACATATTAAAGACCGGCGGGTTTGCAATGGCACAGGACAAAGTAGAAGCAATAACATCTTGGCCGGTGCCCAAAAGCAGAAAGGATGTGAGAAGTTTTTTGGGCCTGGCAAATTATTGCAGGGATTTCATCCAAAAAATTTCTCACATCACTCTGTTCCTGACCTGTCTGTGCTCTGACAAGGTCACCTTTGCCTGGACTCTGGAATGCACCACCGCCTTTGAGACCCTGAAACTTGCCTTCACCTCTGCCCCTGTCCTGGCCATGCCCAACCCCTCCAAGCCATTTGTGCTGGAAACCAACGTGTCCAACTTTGCGGTGGGTGGGGTCCTTCTTCAGGAAGGAGGGAATGGTATGCTACATCTTGTAGCATATTACTCCAAGAAGATGCTACCTGCCAAAGGAAATTACCCAATCTACAACAAGGAGATGCTTGCTATAATGAAGACCTTGAAACATTGGCGCCAATACCTATGTGGTTCTGAGTTTCCAGTAAAGGTCCTAACCAACCACAAGAACCTGGTTTACTTCTTTAAACCCAGACAGCTGAACCAAAGACAGGCCAGATGGGCCTTATAACTGGCTGACTACACCTTGACCATCAACTACAAACCTTGGAAGATGAACGTGGTACCTGACGCCCTGAGTAGAAGAGCTGATCTGACCCCTTCCTCTGCAGAAACCAAGGACCACAACACACATGTACTCATTGACCCTGCCAGCTTAGGCATCCAATTGATGTACATGAAGATCATGGCCCACAAACCTGACATAAGCTAGGCACAGAAACAAGACAAATACTCAGCAGAACTTGTTGACAACTTGACCTCAGACTCAGAGAGCCACCACCACAAGAAAGGATTTTTGCTGAAAGGATCCATCCTGCTATTACACAACCGTATCTATGTACCAGAAGGTGAAACAAGGACCAAAGTACTCATTGATTATCATGACTCAGAGATGACCGGCCACCCTGGCAGACTCAAGACACTCCGAGGAATCAAGAAGAATTACACTTGACCCCAAATGGACAAAGACATGGCTGCCTATATCAAAGGCTGTGAGACATGTGGAAGAACCAAAACCTCTAGATCCAAACCTGAAGGCTTGCTAAGACCACTAGACATACCAGCAGGACTCTGGCAGTCTGTTTCAATGGATTATACTGTAGAACTGCCCCTCTCCAATTTGTTCAATGCTATCCTGATCATGATAGATAGGTTTACTAAGATGTCCTATTTCATCCCTACCACCACCCACTGCACTGCCGCAGAGACAGCTAGACACTTCCACAACTGCATCCTAACTCAACACGGTACTAAAGAGGAAATAATCACTGATAGAGGACCCCAATTCACCTCCAAATACTGGACTCAGGTGATGAAGGACTTGGGGGTAAAGCGCTGTGTATCAACCTCCTACCACCCACAGACCAACAGCCATACTGAACAAGTGAACCAAATACTTGAACAATACCTACAATGCTACGCCAAACCCAACCAAGATAGCTGGGCAGAGATGCTACCCATGGCACAGTACGGCTACAACAGAAAAGACCATGCATCTACTGGAATGTCCCCCTTCAAAGCCAATTATGGCTTTGACCCATCCTGGGACCCCAGTATTGGTAGTAAGGAAATAAACCCGTCAGGACAAACCTGGATTGAGCAGATACACGACATCCAAAAAACTGGTCTTAATAATCTGACCTGTTCTGTCCAGACTTTAAGGTGTTTGTGGACAAAAATAGGACCCCTGGGAAACCGTTGAAAGTAGGAGACAAAGTCTATCTGGACTCTCAAAACGTGCCTCTGACTGTTCCCTGTCAGAGGTTAGCCCACAGAAGAAGTGGCATCTACAAGATCACCAAGCTAGTAGGTAAAGTAGCATTTGAACTAGAATTACCCCCTTGTGGAAAATACATAACATCTTCCACCATGCGCTTTTATTCAAGAAAGAAGGAAACTCCTTCCCCCACCAGAAACTCAAGACTAACCTCCTACCATCCAAGTAGGACGCTCTGAAGAATATGAAGTTGAATATGTTCATGGGGACCGTACCCACTATAAAACCCTCCAGTACTACGTCAAGTGGAAGGGATACCCACCTGAGGAAAGCACCTGGGAACAACTAAGCAACCTAACCAACACCTAACTAGCAATCCAACAATACCTTGAGAAGAAGGCCAGGAAGGAAGGGACCCTGGGAAGGAAGGGGATGATATTATGAATGAAATTTTAATACTTGTATTGAAAACCCAAGAGTTGAGCCCCAGTTCCCTGAAGGCAGATCAAACCCTCCAGGACAGTCCAGGAACTGCCAATCTGTTAAGTCACGGGCTCAAATTGTTAAATTACTCTACAACCCGCTGGCCTACTACAGAGGATTCCGTGAATAGTTGCCAGCCTGCTGCCAAACTGGTGCCAATGAAGACCCATACCCACAAAGGAAATGTAACCTGGCTAACAGAGGGTGGGGAAGCACCTACTGCCAACCTGCCAAGAGCCAATACTGGAGTTTCAAAATCAACATTGGAAGCCCTGGAATCAAACCCTGACCCTCCAAAGACTACTCAAGTCACACAAAGTGGAAGGGAATCTGCCCACTTGCTAAATTGCAAATCCGAGTTAACAAGTTACTCTGAGACCCACCAGCCTCCCAAGGACAATTCCCCAAATGATTGTCAGATTGATACCAAACTTGAGCCACCAAAGATTTGAACCTATTCAGAAGTTGCAGCTTGCCTTAAGGAGGTTAAAACAAAACCTATTTTTAACTCTGCCAATGACCATCAGCAGCTGCCAGTCTTCCGTCCAGAAGGGGTAGTACAATTGAACTACTCAGGTGACATAGTGAACAGTGGCAGCAGAACAAAGCATTACCACTTCTATTTTCCAGAGCAGGCACAACCTGGATCTGTCGCCCTCAAGACTCTAAGCCAAGATCCATGCTCCGCCAGTGCCTTGTCTGCAAACCTGAACCCTGCAAAAATCAAAGAAGTGAAGTCCCATGGTATAAAAACCCTGGCAGTATGGTGATGTCCACATCATCATTTTTGATAATAAAAGTACATGAACCTTTGGTTTGAGAAAATTTTACCCTACCTAGTCTTAGTGATCTTCCGTATTAATTACAGCCAAGGAGACAATCAGGTTGCTCCCCCTTTAGAGACCAACCTGATGACCTGCCTCAGGCATTATACCGTCCCCCAGGAGCCCTCTTTGGACCTGTGCACTTTACTGAATACCCGCCCAACCCAGCCTACTTGGAGTACAACTTGGAAACCATCCTCATTGCTGACCCATTGGCAAGAACTAGAAGCACCAAATACATATGACGCAAAGGAAAGAGGATTGAGATACCACCCTTATTGTTCAAGGACAAGTACAGCTACCTACCGGTGTACTTTGTTCCCCTGACTCCACCATTAACCCCAAGACCAGACCGCCCACTGGAACCTACTGCTTCAGCCAAGACCACCTCTACCCAACTGTTTGGAGTACTCTACATTACTTTGACAGGATTGGTGGATTCCATGGTCCCCAACTCCGGACCCTGGTCCTTACTTGGGCAATATGTATCTTATATTATCAAGTTAGCCCCCATTCTATGATGGGCTTACCCACGGCTTGGCCGCACCTCACCCCAAGCCGCCCAATGCCTCTACCTATTACTGGCTTCCTGACACTCACAGACACCCACATACCAATTTCCTTGTACAACCTAGCAGAGATTACACTGAGTGGTAGAGCTCAAATGATACAATACCTTGGTACTACCTGTATGTGTGATACTCCTGAGCAATTCAATGTTAATCAAACGGTCCTTCTGGATCAGGAAGAGAACCAAACCATTGACGTTGTCAGTGAAGGAGCGCCCAGAATTGACAGTGAGGTAGAAGAACACCCTACAGCCATCATCATAGATGGAGGGTCAACTTCTAATTTCATCTCAGAGTCCTTCTTAAGATTTTTAGGAGTGCAAGAGTATAGTTGCTTAAAGGAGAAAATTATCTTTGCCAACAGGAGGACAGAAGAGTGCCTTGGGTTTGTTAAGGACCTTACAGTAGAGATCTGTGGGGTCAGAAAGTTAGTATCTGCAGCTATCTTTCAGCTTACCTGGTACAACCTCTTGATTGGTTACCATGCTCTTAGTGAGTTTAGAATCTCTGTGTCTTTTCAGAACCATGAGTGGTTCATCCAGCGTGAGAACACCCTGTTTCCTATTGATGTTTGCTACACTAGTCCTCACAATGAAGGGGAATCCTTCATGACAGCAGCAGAAGCTATTGAGCAAAATAAAGGGTTATTGTCAACATAAAGGAAGAAACTACATACCTTCATGAAAAATTATCCGGGCCTATTCCACAATGAAGATGATCTTTTGCCACCTGCCAACCTTGAGATACATGTCATTGATACAGATAACCATTGTCCAGTCTGCCGCGCCCCTCAACAGCTTGCAAAGAAGTATGAGGATTATGTGGAGGAAGAAATCAACCAGCTCCTGTCAAAGGAGATCATAGAGCCTTCCATGTCTCCTTGGGCATTGCCTGTTGTTATTATGCCTAAAAAGAATGGGAAGTTAAGGATGTGTGTGAATTACATACCTTTAAATTCTGTCACAAAATCAGACAACTACCCTTTGCCTTTGATCAATGAGATTCTTGCCTCCTATGCCAGCTCTAGGTAATTTACTAACATTGACTTGTTTTCCGGCTATCATCAGTTGGAAATGGACCCCAAGAGAATATAGAAGACAGCCTTTGTGACAAAGCAGGGTCAGTACCAATACAAGAGGATGCCATTTGGACTAAACTGGCACACCCCTCACGTTTCAGTGCACCATGAACTCAGTGTTCAGAGACCTTTTTTACAAGAAAGATATGGTGTACCTAGACAACATTACTGTTTTTAGTGAGACGTTTAAAGATCACTTACAGGTTTTGGCTGAAGTCTTTTGCCGTATCAGAAAAGCCAGACTCTCAGTCAATGAGTCCAAGCTGTTACTCTGTCAGACAAAGCTTCATGTCTTGAGGCACTTGGTAGACGCAGAAGGAGTTCACCCAGATCCTGAGAAGGTATCAGCAATAAAAAAGTGGCCTAGACTTACCAGTGTTTTGTGTGTCCAGTTCTTCTTGGGTACAGTGGGGTACTATTCTTGCTTTATCCCCAATTTCAGTGACATTTCAGGGCCTTTGTTCAAGTTAATACAAAAGGATGTTGACTTTATCTGGTCCTCTGAGAAGGAAGTTTCTTTTCAGACGCTGAAGGAGCACCTCACTATAGAGCCTGTGCTCATCCACCTAAACTTCAACAAGAAGTTCTCCATTTTTACTGACACATAAGAGGAAGCAACAGAGGGGGGTCCTGGCCCAAGAAAGTGAAGGACTATTCCGTCCAGTGGAATACACAATCAAGGCCTTCAGTGGTCCTGAGTCCTGGTATAGCATCCATGATAAGAAAGTGTTAGCAGTAGTTTGGGCTTTGAGAAAATTCATATATTATATCTTGGGCAACTGCATTACCTTGTATACAGACAACATGGTGTTGTCTTTCATCATGAGCAAGCAGCAAGAGAATGGGAGACATGTACACTGGGTGATGAAGATGTCTGATTATCTTATGGATATCAATCACATACCTGGGAAGAAGAACATGGTTGCCATCAGACTGTTACGCCAAGGATAACAGGAGATGTACCTAATGGAACAGTTAGCAGGGAGCTACAAAACTAAACTATTTGCTATATACTGCTTACTTACAACAGGAAAAATGGATTCCAAAGTTGCCATGCTCAGAGAGAGTTGCCACTATGTGATTATAGGGGAAGGAATTTACCAAAGTATGTGAGGACGCCTGGTCAAAGTGCCCAAGATTGAAGAGTGCCGCCTAATTCTCCGCAAAGTCCATGATGGAGCAGGACACTATGGTATCCTGTCAACAGCAGAGCACTTGTGCAAGAAGTACTGGTGGCCTAACTACTTGAAAGATGTGAAAGCTTACCTCAAGGAATGTAATCCTTTCCAGATGTTCTCAAAGAAGCACCCAGTAACCAAACCAATCAACTCAATTACAGTCAGTGGGCTCTTCAAAATGTGGGGCATCAACTACGTGGGACCTGTAGCTGAAAGCGTTAGTGGGAAGAAGTACCTGATTGTAGCCACAGAGTATTTCACCAAATGGCTTGTTGCAAAAGCTGTGGAGAAACATGATGCAGAGACTGCCGCAAAGTCCTTGTATGAGGACATCTTCACTGTCTACGGTCTGCCTGCTGTACTCCTTAGCAACCAGGGAAATCACTTCAGAAATCAGTTAGTAAATGAGTTTTTTAAAGTGGTCAACACTCAACAAAAGCTTACCACTGATTATAATCTACAGTGCAATGGACTCACAGAAAGATTCAACCAAACATTGGTAAATATCTTGGAGCAAATCACTACAGACAACACAACACATTAGGATGTGGATTTACCTGCTGCTCTTTGGAACTATTGTTCAAGAGTTCAAAACACAACTAGGTTCAAACTCTATGAGTTACTTTATGGTGTTCCTATTTGTGGATTAGATGTGAATAATTTAAGCTATGATGCTTACTCTATGACAGAAAGCCAAAGCTTGGCTTTGAAGACTGTGTTGGAAGTGTCAGAAGCCATGCGCTGCAAAGCACGTGCTGCGCCCAAAGTTGAAAAAATACCTGTTGGCAGTGACGTTCTTGTTTTCAAAAACTCAGCCTCCCAATCTATGTCTAAGAAGTTTCTCCCAAAGTGATCCAGTCCCTATTGCATGATTGACCAAGCCAATTCAGGAAACTATTATCTTGCATATCAGGATGGCCATAAGCTCAATTACATCATCAATGGGAATTGATTGAAGCTTTTTCCTTGTCCCAATGAGGAAGGGGAAAATGTGGTATAACTAGCAACTACCTAAACTTCATTTCAAACCTCTGGTTTGAAATTCATCTTTTGCAAGTATCCACTTGATCTCAAACCATACATCTAAACCCTCTCAAATCCAATATTCACATATATTTTAAGGGTATTTAAACTCAGCAATTTTATGAAATAAACACACAAGTATTTTACCAAATCTTTGGCTTTGGCCATTTTGAAAGTTTATTTAAATCTTAGATTTTGCCTCTAAGTTCCAACTTTGAAACCGCCAATGCCAGGAAGGCAATACCTCTGTCTTTGAACTTACAAGACCGTAAGAACCAGCCTTTCCCCCCATTATATCTTAATGATTTAATGAGATTTTTGGGGAAGTGATTGGTGGGATTCTAGGGCTTGTTTTTGAAATAAACTGGAAATTTATATTGCCAAAGTGTATTTTGACATGGCTTCCACACTATAGAGCTTGCAGCAGCTTGAGTATGATAATACTACAATACAATTGGACAAGAGGATCTTTTCTGATGGAGATAACATTTCATAAGTGACAGCAAAAATAACTGTTTTCTGAATAACATGCTTAATTGAGCTGTGGCCAGACACAATCCTCTTTCCATCTAGTGAATGTCAAATTTTGTCTAGCTTCATTATTAAATCAGACAGGTTGTGTGCTTCTGCTTTAATCCCCATCATTACAACAAGACCTAGGTAAACAATTAAGTGAAGTATCTGCCCTGCAAACAGGGCTGAGAACTCACAAAATTTATTGTATAGGGTACTTATTTTTTAAAGGACATAGTGGCAAAGGTTTTTTATTTTTGGCAGTATTCCAGTCTTTTCAGAGCACCAGGAGGCCCCAAAGTCTCCAAGTACGCCTACAACAGCAGGCACAACAGCGCAGAACTATAGCTAAGGTTTGTTATTTCTTATTTGAAATTTTTTAGGATATGGAATATTTTGTGCTTGGTTGGGAAACAGAAACAGGCTTCTTCTTGTTCTCTCTCCATCTCTGATAGGTTTTGATATGACATAGTTTGTAAAAAAAAGTCCCAAACAAGCATGGCAAAGAGCTTGCAGAAGCCAAGATCTATAA
Source organism: Entomophthora muscae (assembly GCA_014839935.2). Classification (NCBI taxonomy): domain Eukaryota; kingdom Fungi; phylum Entomophthoromycota; class Entomophthoromycetes; order Entomophthorales; family Entomophthoraceae; genus Entomophthora; species Entomophthora muscae. The sequence goes on from QTSX02002260.1 coordinate 28,233, forward strand.
CATACTGGGTGAGGTGCAGGTTGGGGGCCGTGGCCAAAGCTGAGACCTGCCATTTGGAGTTGTCTTGCTTTGTTTGGAGTGCTGTAAGTTTTCTTGTTTCATAGGATAAATTTTTTAAATTTTTTTAATTATCTTAGAGGCATCAGCTGGCGTCAGGACCAGCTGACACCCTATGTGGGGGACGTAGTTGCTGTAATTTTTTTGCAATATGTAGGGTTTTAGTTACTGGCGGACTACTCCTTCAGTCTCTTCTATAAATAAAAAAGTTAGTAAAATCTTTTTATTTATTTTATTTTTATTTTTTACCTTCTTCTATATCTTTACCTGTTGCCCCCTTGACAGGGGCTGCTTCACAGGATTTGTCACTAGTTGGTTGTTGGTCTTCAGTTTGTTTTTGTTTCTTTTTTTAGCTTCTTAAACATCTTGGGGTCCTTTGACCATGCCTCCGCATTACAAGCCCCTGTGGCTTGAACTGTAGATTGTAAAGAACATCTTTTTGTACATTTAGGAGCCTGGTTGCAAGTTTGTTGGTAGTATTGGGAATCTTCTTCTTCACGGCCTTCACAGTAAATTTTGTCTAGTTTGTTGCCTTCTAAAACCACCTCCTTTAGCATGCCCTTCACCTTTTGATTGACCTCCTTGATTTTAGACAAAGCTGTGTCCAACTCCTTGGTCATCACCTTCAATTCTGACATGTTTTCCTTGTTCTTACCCCAACACCTTTTATACCAATAAAATATCCCAATAAACTATATCTATTCTATTGTATCTAATAGAGATTTAACAAATATATCTGATTTTAATTATAAATTTTTTGGCTTTAAGTAATACTATTCATTTGGTATTGATATTCTGTATATTATTTGTATATACCAACCCATTCCAGGTATCATGAACAACATATTTTGTCCAAGTAAAACATGATTTGTTCTTGAATCAGTATGCAAAGTCTGAACCAAAGTACACATTTATTAAAAGATAACCACTTTCACAGGTTATATGTAGATCATATATTTTAGAGCGCGTAAACCAACCCAATTTTAGTATCATGAACAATTTTTTTTGTTCATGTATATGTTTTGTCCAAGTACAATATAATTTATTCTTGAATCAGTATGCCAAGTTCAACCCAACATACATATTTATTAAAAAATGATCACATTCAGGGTTTATATGTAGATCATATATTCCAGAGATATATGCAATGAAATGGATTATTTCAATTAATTCTATTGTTTTCTATTATAACTTAAATATATTCAAAGTGCTACAATAAAGTGAATTTTAAAAACTGCAAGTGCTATAGACCATCCAATTGGAGTGTGTGTCATTTGTGCTGTCTTTGTGCTTGGCTCAGACCAGACATGCCTCATTTATTGCAACCAGTTTAACTTAATGAAATAAGCCTGTTGGAAATAAGACATGTCTTTGTTTACAAATTGTCATACTGACTTTTGGTCACTCTAGCACCAGACCACTGGGTGATATGGTGCTAGAGTGACCACAAGTTGGCGTGCTAATTTGCAAACAAAGACATGTCTTATTTCCAACAGGCTTATTTCATTAAGTTAAACTGGTTGCAATAAATGAGGCATGTCTGGTCTGAGCCAAGCACAAAGACAGCAAAATGATACTCATTCCAATTGGCTGGTCTATAGCACTTGTAGTTTTGAAAATTCAATTTATTGTAGTGCTTTTAATATATTTAAGTTACAATAGAAAACAATAGAATTAATAATTATTAAAACAGCCAAATTTAACTTGTGGCATGATAAAAATGAATCATCACTGTATTTAAATGTAAATTATTTATTATAACTATAAAAACTTGTAAAAGTTAAACCAATATAAATTAAAAAAATAATAATTATTGGGGGTGGTCAAGTTTTATTGGGGAAATGGGATTTGATGGGGCAAACTAGTTGGCAGGCTGGGTTGAGGGGGGAGTGTAAAGTCACTCCCCCCATTAGCCTTGGATAAGACAATCTTCCTGTGCTTCACAAAAAAATCTGCTCAGAAGCCGGCTAAGCCCCTTAATTCCCTTGAGGATTTAGCTCACACAATTGATGAGAGATTTTTGTTATCATACCCTTCCCAGGTGTTAAATACTGATGTGTTGAACTTGGTTCCCACTTGGGAGGAATCTCTGATTAATTTAGACTATTTTTGGCTTGGGCCCCTCTGCACTTGAAATTAATTAAGTTTAAACAATCAGGTTGCGCTACTGCCAAATGTTTAAATTACAATCCAACTGGATTGAATGCTGATTCAAATCACTCCAGCAATACCAGCCAATCAGAGTCAAAGCCAGAAATTATTGGGAAACCTCCCAACTCACTGGATTCTCCCCTGCACAATTTCTCCTGTGGCCAATCAAATCCGCGCCTTGGGTCAGGTGACCTTTCATTGTGAGTTCTGTTTCCCTCAAAGTAAGACAGGGGACTTTTGGCTCCCTGCTTGCTCATTTTCAAATAAAGTTTTAAACTTTCACACTTAGAATTTTGGGATTAATTTTTGGGTCTCCTATCTGGCCCTTTAATTCTCTAAGATTATTAGTAAAAGTTTTAATTCTCTTTACCCTTTTCCTTGCTTCTGGACCACCTGGTGTCCTTCTGAAGCATCTAAAGATGTTGTTAGAGTTGCCGCTAAAGCTTACCGCTTTTGCTTTGAAAGTAACAACTTGACTTTTAAAATTAGTAGTGAATTTAGTATATTTACCTACTTTAAGTTTGATTTTGTCTCATTTTTGCTTTCAAGTCTCTTGTTGCTCTCTATATGCTTTAAATCATCTAAACCCGCTTTCAAAGTACCATATCCTATGATTGCATTTCTTTGTTTCCTCTCAATCTTTCATTATATTTTCTTACTTGTTCTTGCCCTTTGGATGTTTCCTGGAATACCAAAACAAAAAAAAACTAAAAGAAATCAATCTGCTGTTGTTGAGCTCTGGTTTAGCCCTTGAAAGAAATGTTGGTGCCTCTTGCCAAGTTTGTTGTCTATACCTTGGGGCCAGCCCTGGTGATGATATGATGTACTACCCCAGATCTTTGGGGGTGTATTTCCCATTAATTTCACCATGTTAGTGCTAACCCAGATTGATTTATGCACATACTTGAGAACATCCCTGGACGCGCCCAGGATGTTCTTGCTACTAGCAAGAACATTGTAAGGAGTTTGACATGCAACAACCTTGAGTTCTCTGCTCTTGATCCAGTTCCCTTCATGACCCCTAGCCCAGCCCCTTTGTCTTCTCCTCCCTTAGAGATCCCAGCCCCACAGGTCCCAGGGGAGGACTTGGTTGGCCAAGAGCTAGGTCCAAAGCATGCTCCCTGGTTACTTGGTGGAATGCTATTGATGGGCTTGAATTGTACTTTCCTTGTCTATCTGCTGTGTCCTCACTATGGACGCCCCTTCAAGCGGCCATCCCAGTCTTGCACTGGATGGTGTCCTGGTGGGTCCTTCCCCCAGGATGGGAGCCAAACTTAGTTGGTTTAGCCCCCCTCTCTTACAGGGAGGACTTGGTTGGCTGGGGGATTGGTGCTGGTCACCTGGGAGGATTGGATGAAGACTAGGGTGGCTGGAGGACCCAGTGGCAATTGAGTGCCTTCATTGGATTGGAGGAATGTATTGTACATGACATCATATTCCAACTCAGGGAGGACAGTAATTGGCTTGTACACTGGTAAATCATAAGGGGCAGCTGGGGATTCTTTGGTGATTGGCTACTGCTGTGAGCATTCAGGGCCATCTTTATAAACATGTTGGCAACCTTCTGACAGGGAAACAGCACTGAGGGGTTGTTGGCCGCACTAACCACCTGGCTGAAGGTTGTGGGGTTGCACCCACAGATGGTGTCTCCAACGTTGAAGAACAACACATCACCCAGGTGAAGATCAGCATGCCTGGCAGGGAAAAATGAGATGTTGTGGCTGTCTTCTTGTATTTTCTTGGAGGCCACTTCAGGGCACTCCATTTGTTGGCTCAGGAGAATTTGTGCTAGAATTAGCCAAGCTCCAGGTGGAGAGTGTCATGAATACTGCTATTCAACATGTATTGATTTTGCCTTCAGTGGGCCATTTTGAAGACAAATATCTCACTTTTGCTTTTGCCTCTTAAAATGAGTTGATGACTGAATCAGGAAATACAATTGTTCAGTTTCTTGATCCTGCACAACTCACTTGCTCCACTCATGCTGGTGGCAAGTGATCCTACTGTTCTGGTAGTGTTTTGTGGTATTCCTAACCACTATATATTCCATTTCATATTCACCAATAAAAATTAAGTTCTATTCACATTTTTGTTATTGTGTCTTCAGTACTTCTGCGCCTCTTTCTAGCCACAACTAGTAGAGATTATTCTTCCAGGGCCGCAAGGTAAACACATTTGCCTTCCCTGTCATCTAACTGATACTTAGTACAAATCCAATCCTAAGGTTAGGATTTCCCGTTGTTTGTATGTGCCGTGCCTCAGAACACAACAGAGAGCAAGTCAGAGAGGAATTTCCTGTAAAAGTAACCATTGGTATAACTGGTTGTGGCTCAGTAAAATACAGTCCTTTTTGGAGAAACTTCAAGGAATGCACCAATCCCAATCCCATCTGGTTCCTTCTTTTTGCCCTTGGGAGCATTCTTTTAACTCAAAGTGCCATTATCATGGACTTGTAATGAAAATTTATAATAGGATATAAATATGTCATTGTCCAAAATAGAGAATAGGTGGCAGGTGATGGTGGCATCAATCACAGGGTCATAGGAAAAATAAGATCTATCATTGAACTCATTGGCTGGCTGATTGGCCAGAATCAGAACACTGACCACAATCCCATGCATCCAGAGCTGTGCTGTGCAGCTGGCAATGAGTATGCTCTGGAGCCCAATTAAGTGACAGACCTCAGTAAATTTGAGATATGGGTCACATTTCAGAAGGTCAACATTATAGGATACATCTCCTTGATCTGAGAGTCAACCTGCTTCTTTGTTTCTTTATCAGCTTTGCGCCACCTCTCTTCAAGAGGGCTCAGAACTCACGCTTAATCACTGCCTTGGTAAATTGAAGCCAATTGGCTATTTTGGCAAAATTTACGCCACTCTTCTTGAGGCTCACAATCTACTCTATCACCTCATTGGTTATGATTGACGTTTTCGGTGGGCTTGATGAATAAGGGAACCTGGATTAGGAAGGGCTTGCTCTGATTGACCCAAACTCTCAAGTGATGGCTAGATTGGATTAGAGGTGGCTACAGTTTCCCAGTCTTCAAAATGTGGCACAGGCGCAGGTTGGGCCTGGTCTTGGGGAGCACCATATTGGCTATTGGAAAAGCCACCTGTGGATAGGCCTTGTGACATATATAACTCAACCTCCTCATGGCTTGCATTAAATTGGGCTACACAGGAAACACAGTGGTTGCACTACTTAGCTCAGCAGCCTGAGCTTTAAGTAGCTTCTGGCACTGCTCCTCAACAACATCAAAGTTTTCTTCACTTGAAAAACTCATACTAACACTAAGCAATAAAAGTTCTATTAAAAATAGAAAAGCAAATTATTTCTAGTAAACTAATTTTATTTAAATGAGTTATACTATTTGAGACATTCTCTATGACATAAATGTCCAAATTTAGAAGCACATACATTGAAAATAATGCTGCAGCTCCCTGAATAGATTTTGGTGGATTCACTCCTGAAATCCACTATTTCCAATTTGAGTCCCAAAAATAATCAGTATTTTCAAAAAATGAGTCATTTTGTGTTTGAGTTCATCACTTTTGAGACTGAACCTCATGTTTCCTCTGTTTGTATCATATTTGCCACACACTCATTATCAAATTTGATATAAAAAACATCAGAAAGTGACTGGATTGTGTGTGTTTTGAATATGAGTTATATGTGTTTGCTAACTCATTTTTGGAATTCAGTATTTGACTTTATTTTTTTGTATGATTGACTATTTTTGTTTTCTGGCTATAGATAAATGGAAGTTTTATTGAATAAATTGACCTTAAACTGGTTCCAGTTGAATTTTTTTTGTGAATGAACCTATTTGTTCTAAACTGACTAATATACTTTATCTCAACAGGTTTGAAAACTACTGTACTAGTTGGAGGAACCATTTGCACCAAGTTTACAAAGGGAACATTCTCTGTGGTAGGATCATCATGAATGATGGTCCTGACACTACTCTCTTCTAAGAAAGAGCCACCCTAGGCCTGTTATTCTTCTAAAAGCTTCTCACAGTGATCCAGATTAGAGTCAGGCTCCCAGGAATTGGATTCATTGCCATATTTAGCCCATTTGATAATATATTGGTTTACTTCTTTTACTACTCAATGATCCAGAATGTCCTCCACTTCTCTTTCAAAGGTGTTTGACACCACTAGAGTATCAGGGTCCAAATTTCTCAAGTAGTACAAGTTACCAGTGTATGGAGATAATAAATGTCAGGGCCCAGAATGGGCCAGACAAAACCCTATGTTGCATAGGTTTAATGCCTGCAATTGAGCAATCACACAACCAAACAATTGTGTCGTCAAAAATGCTGATTGGCTAAAAGGAAACTTCAAAACCAAGTGGGGAATTGAACCATGGTAAAGGCCAAACTTGGGGGCAATTGGAATTTTTTCCAAAGTCAAGAGAAAAGAATTTTAATTGATCCACACCCTCTGAAACCAAGGAATGGGGACTTGGGTTGCCAAATGGCCCAAAATTTCCCTGCCAGCTCCTCCAGGGCAAAAATAGTGAAAGGATACACCTAACTGAAAAATCAGGAGCCACCAATAAAACCAACTCAAGAATAACTCATTGACAGCCAATAAGGAGTTGTCAGTGTCACAACATCTTTGATTACTCCCTCTCATGGAATTAACGCCCCAAGTAGTTCACCAAATGAGTCACCAAATGGCTCACCAACTAATCATTAATTCAGTGACACCACTATCATTTGATCATCTGTTGTGGGGATTACACAATCCAGATCCTAAGCAGAACACAACTTGAGTAAGCCTTGTGACTTAAGAGAAACATTAATCAGATAAGCCTCATGACCTCCATGACGTATATGGACAGTATGTGGCTTCCCATGATATTATATGATATCCTATATTCAAATCAAATAAAGTATTATTCTCTTCTTAATTTTCTCCTTCATCTTGTTTATTATACTTCCAAGAACTATATACTTGACACCAGTAAGTCCAATTGCATTTTCCCAGCAGTATATAGCTGGGAACACTGACAACCCTTCCCTCATTGACGTCTTCACTTAATAAACTTTTATTAGTTAATGTACACTGAGAATTTATACTTTGCAGGAGTTTAATATATTATCACAAATTTTATACTGCTGGTGCTTTCAAATAAAGAGTACCTCCAGCACCAACGCCAGCTCTGGGAAATACAGCAACTTCTTGCTGCCTCCAACCAACTGCCGCCAGCCTTCAACCCATCTTCTAGAGTTCTGGACCAAGAAATAATTCCTGCTCCTGCGCCACAGCTCTCTTTTCCTGGTGTCCCTCTGCTTTGCTAACTTTCCCAGCCAAGTCTGACCATGACGCCTCCACAGGAGAACTTCCTCTTGTTTCTTCTGCATCATCATATGATTACAGCAAGCTTGGATTTGCCTACTTGACCATGCTGGGGCTCACTGAGTAAGTGATTCCCCACATGAGAGTGGGGCGTCCTTGGGCCACAGCTGCCAACTATGTGATGAGGATAGCCCCCATCATCTACTGGGCCTTCCAGGCTTGACCCTTCACCTCAACTGAAGATTCCCCTGGGAGTAACCCAGGCCATGACAATAAATCAAATGGAACACATCATAAACACTGGAACCCAGAGGAAGTGAGAGGCAATAGCTTAGACTGGACAACTTTTCCTTAACTTGAAGAGGTCCAATCTTCTCTAGGCCTAGTTTCTTACTGGGTTTTTTATCTTGAGGTTTCTGGCATTCAATAAGACATAGGACCCCATGGGGTAATCAATCTCTGGTTTTTGGTGTTGGTCAGTGTATTTCTTGTACTCAGCTCTGGCCCTAGTCAAGTGTTCCTTCTGTTCCTGGTAGGTGGTCTTCATGTGACTGGCCATTTTATCTTCCTGAGGGAAGTTGAAAGACAATACTAACTACAGTAATTCTTCAAGATCAAACCCATAATTGGCAAGGAAGGGAGATCTAACAGTATAGCTATGATATGAGGTGTTGTAACATAATTGCGCTAGATAGCAGAGCTGGATTCAGTTATCTTGAAAAGAGTTTACATATTGATATAGATATCCTTCCAGAACATGGTTTACCCACTCTGTTTGTCCATTGGTCTGGGGACAAAAAGATGTTGAAAAGTTACTGGTAACCCCCATCTTTTCTATCAAGGCCTTCCAGAAGCAAGAGGTGAACTGAACTCTGTGGTCTGAGGTAATATCCTTAAGGAGGCCATAGTCACACACAACCTTGTGGAAAAAAATTTGTGCCACATCCTTAGCTGTGCATGACAAGAAGGGAATGAAAACCAAGTATTTGGTGAGTCGGTCTACCACTACCATGATTCCTGTGTTCCCTTTGCTGGCTGGTAAATCCACAATAAAATCCAGGGAAATGGAACTCCATGGGCGTGCCGGTATTGGTAAGGGTTGAATTAACCCTTGAGGCTTAGTTTTGGAAGCCTTGTTTATCCCACAACCCAAACAGTTGGCAATACACACTCTTATTTAAGTCTCACTTCCTGGCCACCAGTAATGCCAACCTAATTGTTTAAGCTTCTTGAGCAATCCCCATGTTTGGCCATTAGTCCTTCATACATGTGTAGGACTGCCTTAGCTTGGAATTCCCATTTTGGAACCAACAAGGACCCCTTCATGTACAAAAAACCCTTGTTGTTGACAATCTCAGTCTTTGGAGAGAGTTGTAGCATCTTTTCTAACTCTGATTGGAATTCAGGGCTCATCTTTGCTTCCATAATTTTCTGGTCAGGAGAGATAAAAGCTGAAATCTCAAAATATACCGGACAAGAACTGAGAAGAGGATAAAACCACCTGGTTATTGTGGTCCTGATCAAGTGTAGTGATGTCCTTTAAATCCTCATGTTGGCTTATTACATCTGGGACTATGTTTGTTTTACCTGGAGTGTACTCAATCATAAAGTTGTAAGCCAGGAGGATAATTGCCCATTGGGAAAGGCAAGGAACAATTTTTTGTTTTTCCATAAAGTACAAAAGGTTATTATGATTGTTCCAGATGATTGTGGGATACTTGCTTCCTTCCAGGTATCTTCTTCAATGTTTGAGTGAGCTCACAATGGCGTAGAGCTCCTTCTCATACACATGATAGTTTTGCTTGCAGTCTAATAGCTTATACAAGTAGAAAGCCACAGGGTGAATTTCACCATTCTCCCCTTGCTGGAGCAATATCACCTCCAACATTTAGTCTGATGTGTCTGTTTCCAAAAAATATTGACGCTCAGGATTGGGGCAGAGAAGTACTGGTGTAGAGGTGAAAGCAAGTTTCAAGCTGTCAAAGGATTTATGGGCAGAAGCAGACCAAACAAAGGGAACCTTACTAGAGGTAAGGGCAGTCCAGGGAAGAGAAGTAGCAGAGAAATCCTTGATGAACTTCCTAAAGAAGTTGACAAGGCCTAGGAATCCACAAAGCTTGGTACAAGATGTTGGCACTGGCCAGCTCAAAATGGCCTCCACCTTTTAGGGGGCAATTGTGAATCCCCAAGGCTTGATGTAATAACCCAGGAACTTGACCTCAGTTGCAAAAAAAAATTCACACATATATAGTTTGCAGAAAAAGTTGGCCTTTGTGAGAGCGCCCATGACCTCTTTTAGGTGAGCCACATGGCTTGCCTTGTCCGGAGAGTAAATCAGGATGTTGTTGAGGTATAACACAACACTGGTATCAAGGAAGGGAAAAGAACCTCATTCATAAGTACCTGAAAGGCAGCAGGGGCATTGCTGAGACCAAATACCATTGTCAGATACTAATATAGCCCAAAAGGAGTTCTAATTGCCTTCTTTCACTTGTCCCCTTCCATGATGCAGATCTGGTTGTAGGCGTTCTGGAGATCTAGTTTAGAGAAAATCCTTGCTCCAGTGATCTTGTTGGTTAGGGTCTCTGATGCTGGAAGGGGGTTCCAATTCTTAATAGTGATGGAGTTGAGCTTAGTGTAGTCCACCACTGGTTGCAAGGTGCCATCAGATTTCTTCACAAAGAAAATCAGAATAGAACAAGAAGAGTTTAAAATTCTGATAAGTCCCCTTTTTGATATTGTCATCTAAGTAGTCCTTCAGGGCTATCCCTTGTGCTTGGTTTGTAGGTTATAGTTTACCCCATGTAGGAGTACTTCCCAGTATCAGGTCTATTCTTAAGTCTGATGGACAATGTTTAGGTAGAATGCTGCAGCTCAACTCACTGAAAACCACAGTATATTCAATTAAAGGCGCTGGTAAGGTCCATTTTAAGTGTTCAGTGGGAGCAATTAGCCCAAGAAACAATTCCATGCCAGATTGGTTAATTGGAATTAAAAAAGACATCCCTTGGTTGTAGAACTCTACTTGGTGGTTGTCCCAATTCATATTCATACGGGCCTGTTTGCACCAAGGATATCCCAATATAATTGAGCAAGCTAACCCTGAAATGGCGGAGTACTCCAAGCTGAAGAGGCTGCCTGCTATGTTGTTCTGAAGGGTTTTTCCTAACTTCTGTACAGTGATTGAAGTTTTTTGGCAAGCAGGACCAAGGAAGGTGTGAGCCCTTATATGCTGAGAGTTCTTATAAAGGAGTGGTCAATAAAGTTTCCCATTGCACTGGTATCTAAAAGTGCCAGAGTAGAGTATTCCCAATTGACAGAGCTGATTTTTACAGGAAATGTGGAGTAAGATTTCATAGAAAATTTATTTGGATCAGAAGCAGAAAAAACCACAGAGGGGTGTTGCTGGACCCAATTTAGGTCAAAGCAGTCCTTGGCCTGGTGTCTCTTTTCTCCGCAGTATAGGCAACAACCTTTGTCCATGTGACACTTACGCTTGGCATCAGACAGCTGGTAACCTCCTCCCTGCTTAGGGACAAAACCTGGAGGAGGTGAATCAGAATTGGCTTTCTTCTTCTGGTTCATGGTTCTACTGGGGACTAGATTTCAACCCAGAAGTTGCTTGGCCTGGGGTGATCAACACAGGATTTCCTTGGTCAGATCATCATAGGTATTTGGCAAGATGTGGTGTGCCAAAAAGGCCTTTAGTTTTGGGGACAACTTCTTTTGGAGCAAGTAGCATGCCTCCTTGCCTTCATCCCAATAGCGTACTTTAGGTGGGTGGACTCATCAAGGAAATAACTCATTGCCATTTTTCCTTGGTGCAAGTTCAAAATTTGATCTTGAAGCTCCTCTTGGATAAGGCTGGGAAAATAATGGACAAGAGGTTATTGCAGGAGGCTGGGTGATTGTGCAGAAGGTTTTCATCTTTTAATATAGCCTTTAAATACTATTGTCTAGCCTTCTATTTTAATTGGTCTGAAATGTGATGTAATTTGTGGTTGTCAGTCTGGAACTTCTCAGGCAAGGTGTCAAAAAGGGATTATGAAAAGGCCAGCAGCATTAGAACATTGTTTGATTTGATGTCCTCAGATTGAATGGTGAAGATGTTGTTGAGAACAACTGTTTGGACTTGACTTGGCAAGGAGTTGACTACTGGCTGGCGGGATTTGGTCTGGTGGTATGAGAAGAAAACAAGGAAGATGATAAGGTAAACCAGCCCCAAGGAGAATACCAAGGCAATAGTCTTGCCTAAACCAAAGTTAAACTCATGTTCTGAGGGTTTGAGGTGGTTTGGAGTCCCAAAAAGGGCCCCAATTATGGTCTCAATCAAACTGTCAGGAACCTACACTGCTGAAAACAGCTTCCCATCATAATGGATTAAGGCAGAAGGATTTAAAACTGTGATTGTAGAGCCAATTGACACAGAAACCATGCTTAAGTGTAAAATTTTCCCAAGGATTCATTATCTTCCCAGTAAGAGATTGAATTGGCCCAAGAAGGTGTAGGGGCCTAGGTATGTGAGCAAGGAAACAGAAGCAAACAGACAAAGTAGACTAGTGGGCACAGGATCAGAGGTTGCAGATTTAGTTTGCGGTTTAGTGGGTGGGCTTGAAGAGAACAAGGAGGCAGTATAACATCTGCCTGGTACTACTGGGACCACTTTTTATTATTGCAGTATTTCATATTTGCCCCATATCCCAGGCAAGTTTCCATTTGAACGGTCAAATGTACTAAGGTACAAAACAAGATTAGAATAATTAGTTTGAACCTAATTCCCAAGAAGGAGACAGATTAGATGGTTTAATAGATATCCAAAAGTCTTACAAAAAATAAAGTAGTTTTTAATAGGTTTAAATTCTTTATTGATTGAGCAATTGCAATAGGCAAAGCTCAGAAACTTATATAGTGAAAGTATGGAGTAATTGGGGAAAAGGAAGTTGAACTTTTGTGTAACAGAAAATAATTGAAATGTTTTCAAAATTACCAGTGTTTCTCAAACATATTTAAAAGCCTAGTTGTAGTTTCAACTTACTCTATCAACTTACAAAACATAGAAGTAGTTTAAGATTTAAATTGAACAGTTTGAATATCACAGAGTTGGTTATAGGTTGAACTGTTAAGTAACAACTTTACAGAGCCCGGTAAGAGAACAGGAATGTCAACATCACCTGAATGATCTACCGTGTCTTATTGGCTACAGGAGGTTGACTGGAAAGGTTTTTGCTTGAATTCCTTAATGTTAAAAGACTTTAATTCATCTTTTACGTCACACAAAACTGACCGGGAGTCCTTGAGTTTGACTTTCAAACTTGAATTTAAAGGTAATTAATTAATCTTATTAACAATCAACTTATTAGCCTCGATTTTCTCTTTGGGTCCTAAACCACTCATTGTAACTAAATTATTGAATGATAAAGATGAAGAATCAGGATATAGTGCCCTAACATTTGTACAGAAATTGGTGTTGGAACCTCATAAAAGATGGTTCTGACATGATTATTCAAGAATGCTAATGATTCCTAAAAGAATTAATGTAAATCCACTAAAGATAATTTAACTTCTATTCTAAGATGACCATTATTTAATTAACTTATTTCACATTCATCTCAATCATGATTCAAAATTATTTCTTGGATTTGGTAATCATACCATTTTGTATTTGTTAATCATTTCAGGTTTCTTTGATTGGATTGGATTAAGAAAGATCTCAAATTGTACTCTAGACTTCCACATTTCTGATTCATACATTCCATATTTTTTGGTGATTTTTATCTGACATTAGTGTTGCAACCGAGTTTCCAGACTTGCCTGCCAACGTATCTTACGATACACAGGGGGCGCTCCATAAGTTGCCCCTTGATGTATCTAACAACATGAAACAATCTGATGGCAATGTCAAGCTTTGGGCACTTTCTCCTAATTAGAAGTGCTACCAATTCAACCTGCTGATACCTGCACAAGTTATTCCTTGGCTCTGAACCTTACATTGAACCTGCCACCATGCCAACCCTTTGTGGCCCAGTGGCCTTCACATATCATATATTAATTGCATTATTCAGCAATAAACAATACCTTATTCTTACTATTCCTGTCCCTTCTATTGGACTGTTGTCTTCCCCAACTCAAATAATGAATCTTTATTGGTTCAGTTGCAACATTAATCACATTATTTGTACTGTGATTTAGAAGTAGAATTTTAAATAAAATGAAAACTGATAGTTAAAATGATCGATTTTATCAAATAAAATTCTTTTTGATTTAGCTAGATTACTTGCATTTACAATTTAAGATTTGAACTTTTAAAAATGCTTCATTTTTTAAACCTGGCTTTAACTATCCAGTAAGGGTATTTATTCTAAGGTTATTAAATCATTTTGGGTTTGGTGTGGTTTATATTCCAAAACCAGATTGTTGTTACCACATGAAGTGCTGCCTTTATGCCCAGTGATCTTGATAAACCCCATGGGAATTTTATTTTTGAAAGATGCCAACATTTTCTAAAATGCTTTAAACTGGATTGGTTCCCCCAATTTTTTTAAACTACTAACTAAATGCTAAAATCAAAAAAGTGAGCTGAAGTTATTGGAATCAATATATGATATGAAAATATTCTTGAGCTAGAAATGCTTGTTTATGTTAATTTTATCAGTTAGCTAGAGAAGATATGATCATTGTTTCAGGATTTGAATCAAATATCTTAATAAAAAATGCCTTTAATTTAAATATGGGTGGGGGAATTTAGCACAAACCACTGTAGGGTCAACAAGATTCCAACTATCAGGAAGATCAACAAGATCTGGTTGAACTGGGAGTGCCTGGAGAGCACACTTCATGGAGTCTTGCAGCTGGGTAAGCTCAGATGTATATTTGGATATCTCCTCAGTGATAAAAAACAGCTTGGACTCTATTGTCTTGAAGGATCCTGCCTGGTTCAAGCCATTGGTGCCAATATCATTTCTGAGGGTGAGAAACATAGAATCAAGGTCATTGATACTATTTAAGTCAGCATCAACATACTCTTTTGCACTTTTGAGTACAATCTGGCAATAATACTTTACATTTTTATACAGATTTACCCTTGCTTCTTTATGCTTGGCCTGATCTTGCTGAGTTTCATCAGAGTAGAGAATCAAGTCCTTACACAGAACATTCAAGTCAGAAATAGAAGATTTGAGAGATTCCCATGTTGTGTGATCTGGAAGCTGATCTTGACTAAAGATTGCTTGAAGATCATCAAAATACTGTCTAAGCCTTTTCTTTCTAGACTCATTGGAAGGCATTCCTGCTAAAGGTGTTGCCTAAACATTAGATAAGCAATTAGAATGGATACCTCTGGTGTAGACATAAAATCCAAGTCTAATTTGGACATAATCTGTTGAAGCATTTCTTTAAGTTCAGTGACAACAGAGAAGGATTTGCCCTTTTGAACAAGTACTTCGGCACTTAAGTTGTCAATTGCAGCCACAAGACTATCTATTGGAGAATTTGAGGATGCCACATTTGATTTAAGCAAGTCAATCAATTCATTCCATAAGTCAGCAAGAGTGTTGAGCTTTCTTTGTGCTAAGTCTACACCAGAAGCTTGGCATGCAAGTGTCTTTTGAAAGCCTTGAACCACTTGTGTCTGTCCTTGGGCAGCCAGAAGGAGCTTTGTGGCAATAGAATTAAGATTAGCCTCACTTTCTGCATAAGCCTCTTGAAGAGCACATTCAGCTGCCAGGTGATTGCCAGAGCTTTGGTGCAGCTTATCTTTTTCTGCTTGAATCTCATAAAGTAGTCTATTGATTTCAGAATGAGGATTTTTCTCACTAGTGCCTAATAGCTTTTGTCGAAGAAGAGCATTTTCAGCCTCTAGTTCTTTCACTAGAAGAGAAGGGGACATTGCCTTATTGGCAACAAGTATATTGGTAACCTTCATAGCTGTGGTAGCATATCTGAGTGTGCTTATACTTTCATCCAAGCAGCTGCGGGTGGGAGCAACAGTAGCAATGAAGCAAGTCTTTGAACTACCACCAAGGCTATCAGTTAGGATGCGAGTTAATTTGCTCTCCCTGGAAAGTTAAATAAGGTTTATAATGATTTACCTGTAGGGAATATGTTGTGATTTATTTCTACTACTTGCTGCTAGAGCAGAAATAACACGATTAAGTGTAAGAAGACTTTGGTTAATAGACCCAGCTTCCCGGGCTCTTTGATTGCTAGCTCCTGATACTTTAGTATTCTCAGCACCTGCAAGGTCAGCAATGTGTAGTTTGCCTTCCCGGACTGCTGAGGTGGACCCTTTCAGACGCAAAGTAATTGTAACTATGCAATGGGAGCGGCTGCAAAATTAGCTTTGATAGTGACATATCTTTACCTTGAAGTGACATTGCACTTTGTGAATGTAGTATGTCTCTTGGCTGACCCTCTCTGGAGGAGAGCAATCCCAGCAGCAGTATCCTCAATCAGCTCCTCTTCAATACCACTTATTTGTAGCTTGTTATTGGCATCATTAGTAAGCATTAGCTTCTGGGGTGATGATTTTAAAGAGAGTAGGTCATTTGCCTCTTCGTTGTAAAGTTCAAGCATGGACATTCTGACACTAAACTTGGGCTGGTCCTCCTCTAGCCGGTGGAAAAGATTGTGCAATGTCCGGGGGATCACACCTGCATCTGCATCTAAAACAACCCCATTGGACCCAAGGTTTCCTTCAATTGTGAAACTAACAATTTGAATTAGACTACAGAAGAAAAATTTCAGGAAAGCTTACGTTTTTCCAGTGCCAGTATGGCCATATGCAAGTATAGTGCAATTGAAGCCTTTGATAACTTCCTCAAGCATTGGTTCTACTACCTCATCAAATACTGCTGCTTGGGATGTCTCTGGGCCAAAGACATGGTCAACCTGGAAGGTAGCAGGAGTTTTCTTATCTTCTGAAATGATCTTTAAAGTTTTGGATGTGATATCTGTAGAAAAAACAATGCTCTCCTTCTTAACTTCTTCTAACTGAGTGAGTGCTCTATAGAATTAGTTAATTAAAGGTAGGTATGTGACTGACTAACCGAACTCGAACAACAGCTTGAATATTACAAACCCCTTCTCTTTTACTTTGCAAGTCTTTTCTTGAATAAAGATCCTTAACTGCAATGTCAAGTGGAGCTGCAGAGGATGTCATGGTTGCTTTGGATTTTCTTGAGACGTTGGGAATACGGGGTGCATAGTGGGAAGGAATAACCTTGTTCAAAAATCTCTTTGTTGGGACTGTGCTTTCATTGGAAGAAATAGCAGCTTTCTTAGTCTGTGTGGAGGAAGTTGCTTTTGAAGTTTGAGAAGCCATAAGTGCAGAAGGGGCACACTTTTCTTGAGTTGAGTGGCTGGCTTTATTATTCAATATTTTAGGATCATTTGTCACTTGAGTGGCAGATGTTGCAAAGCTGAGTGAGGGTTTACAAGGACTATTTCTTGAAGAGCTATTAGCTTGGCTTAAGTCTGGAGATAATTTAGGTTTTTTGGATTTTTCCTGAAGTCACAGGAGAGATGTTTTTTTTTGAAGTGTCACCCTCTTCAGTTGACTCAAAGGATCTTTTTACCCGTCTCTGCACTAAAGATGAGTTAATAATTGAGCTGCAAATGTTTTTAAAAAAGCCTGATGACACTTAAACTTTGTTTAAAATAATGATTTAATGATTTGAGACAATAAGGAAGAACTATTATCTTCTTAAAGCTTTCATAAGCTTGGAAAACTCTAATCAAAATTCTAGACTGACTTTTATACATTCAGACAATTAAAAAGATTAAGGTTTGTAAATTAAAGTCAAGTATAGAGTTTGATCATGTAGATGAAGTATTGTTTGAAAAAATTAAGCTTACTTGTGAATTCTTAAACAAAAAGGGTAAACTGGAGTTTTCTTAGAAATATATACTCAAGTTGAAAGTGATAAGTTGAAAGTAATATCTTCAAGCTAGATGTCTTCAATTTAGTCAAGGAAATGCACCTCTCAAATTTCATTTAATGAAATTGCATAGGGCTGCTTTACCAAGCCGCATCTTATTTCTCTGGTCTTTTTGAGTCAAATAATTATTTTTTATTGTCTAATTATATATATGCTGCTTTGGCGGTAGAGGTGAAGAATTGGACTAGCTGGGGCTTAGTTGACGCATCCTTAGCTGCTTCGCCCAGCCACAGCTAGCTTCTGTCTCTGGTGTGATGGCATCATCTAGGGATGCTTTGGCTCTAAGCCGCTAAACTAAAGCGGAAAAATTTCATAATTTAATAGTTTAAAAAATATTTATTCTAGGTGGCTCACAGCCAGAAACTGGCTGCGGCTGCCCAGAACTTGACTGAAGCAGCCCTAGCGTCATCGTTATCTCGATTGATCTGAGATTTCTGATAGCGCTATCTGCTGCAATAACGATTTAAAATAATTTTTATACATTTAATCTATGCGTAATCACTGGTATACTATAAAGGCATCCAGCTACTTAAAATAAAATTATACTATTATCCTGAATATCACGCAATTTTGAAGTGTTATCATACTGCTAGATTTTAAGTTGAAATTCGTTATCCAATAAAATCATCATATTCCGTTTGCTCTTTGTTTTTGAGTTTTTTATAGTTCACCGCTACACTGGTTATTCTTTCAGATAGATATTTTAGAATTTAAAGAATATAATATGAAATTGATTAAAGGGACTTTTAATTAACCAGATATTCACGGTTTTATCCCTTATTAGTTTTATATTCATCTGCCATACCAGACAATAAACTAAAACATTAAAATAATATCAATAGTTTTGTGATTAAGGCTTTTGTTTTACTGCTCAAATCAAATCATTGTATATTAAAATGCTTAAGCAATTATATTAGTTAAAAAGGATTGAATGATTAAGCATTTGAATATGCTGTTCTGGTCAGGTAAATTTACTAAGTTAGATCAAACTAGCTAAAATTTGTTTAAATACTAACCTATTGTGAAGTTGATCATTTTAGATTTAGCTAAATATCTTAAATTAATCACATTTTTTATTTAGAAACCTAATCAGGCAAATTTATTAAATCAGATACAAGGCATAAATTTTAAATTATTGCTGGAAGCAGGCACTCTTTTTTAATTCACTTAATTTTACTTTAAGCTGAAGTAAGTTTTTCCTAAGCTTTCACTATTTCAACTCAAGTTCCACAACTCCTCATTTTAACCAAGGTAACTTTAAAGCTCAATTTGAATGCTACTAATTTTTTTAATGCCTATTGATCTAATTATAATAAGGCAACTTCCACCTAACTTCAAATCAACTACAACTAATTTAGTTCTAAATTACTGCCCCCTTAGATCAAGATAATCTTAATTCAAATTTTATTTATTATAGTTAAATCTGCTTTACTGTATCTCATTTAAACAAGGGTAGCTTCAAGACTTAATTTTAAGTCAGCTATCAATTATTTATATCTATATATTTATTAATTTCTATAAAATCAAGGCAACATTTTATTTTATCTTTGGAGTAGCTACCAAATACTTAGATTATATTTTGGATAAAACTTTCCTATGTAATACCAAGTACTTTTTAATATGAACTTTAATTATTTAGAAGATCTTAAGCTATCATAAATAAAATTTCCCAGTCTGAAATACCAAAGTTAATACTTAAAAATGACATCTATAGGTAAAAGAGTACAACTCTTTGAACTGTAATATTAATAATCAAGGTAAAGGCCACATTCACTATTTTAAAAATTTAAGTTTGATTAATAAATTATACAGTCTAATTTTAGTAGTAGTCTCTTTAAGAGGTTTGAAATGGGCACTTCAGATTAAAACTTTTAATCTAACTTATGGTAAGTCTACTTAGCTTGCGTAAAGCTGATAGAGTCTTTAACATAAACTCATGCTAACTTATTATTATTTATCTTTATTTAAAAATGATTTTCCTATTAAACATTCCAGAAATATAAAAATAAAAATGAGTATTTTTTAACTTTATTTGCAATAAAAAAGCCTCAATTAATTAAAAATCTAAATTGTTTGCCACTTATTTTTAAATTTAACTGTGTCATTTAATTCAAGCTTTGATTCTGGCTCAAATTTTCTCTAAAAGGTTTTAAGGTTAAATACGGCTGTTTTTTCTTTATTTTGATAAGATGTAATATTAATATATCTAACTTTTCTTAATGAAAGCTCTAAATATTGAGCTTTTAAAAATCAAGATAAAAACAACTTTACCATAATAAATAAAATTTTGCTGTTAATTTAATTAAGTCTGTAGCTAATTTGTGAGAATTATTATAAATAGATCATAAAATTGGCTCTACAAACTTTGCTATTTTAACTAGTTAATTCCATAGTTTAGTTTTTCAGCTCTCAGAATTTTTTATTATGCTGTAGATAAAGAACTTAATAGCAAAATGTGGGATTGTCAAATCATACCTCTGAAATTCAAAACACAATTGTGATTTGGCTTTTTCAAAATAAATTGATTTCTTTGTATCTTATTTAAAATTTTCATATTGTAATATCTCATAGACATTTTGCAAATTTCAAGTTGTGGTTGCATACTTCAAGCAGACAAAATGAATCAACTGAAATCAGAGTTAAATTTTTAAAAGTTGTCCATTATTTTCATTACTGTAAATTCAGAACCTGAACGTAAAAATGCGGGATTGTCAAATCCTTGTTCTAAATTTTGAATCACTTTTGTGGGTAACAAAGCTGAGTGAAAATTAAAATATTTAATAAAATCAACCATTTACAGTAGTTTTAAAAGCTATGGCAACAACTGAAAATACCTCAGATTTAAACAAAATGATTTCAGATTTAAACAAAATCCAAGTTGCGCAAGATTCAGGATTCAATTAATTTATAAAATTTCAGTTAATAAATGGACTGTCAAACAAAAAACTAAATTTCACTAGCCCATTATACAAAATTATATCAAACATCAAGCAGTGTAGTTAAACCACAAATTAAATTAACTGACGCAACAAGTGAAATGGATGGATGCTGTTCCAGAGTATATTATAATCCAATCAGGATTCATATGAGGCACCAACAGAAGAACTAAAAAGAAACAAAACTTGAGCAATCTAGAAGCAAGATTACACAAGCACAAAACAAAATGAACTCACACAAGATGTGTAGTATGAGCAGCATAAAATATAAATATAACAGTTTAACAGCCAATCAACAGCTATCTAATTTAGGAACAGAGGCATTTTATTCATTTTTTATGGCCCCAGATTTGTATGAAAAGGTTTTGAGAACCTTTCAAATATGGACTCAAGATTACAATAAAAATAAATCATTAAATTTTAAAATTTCTACTTTTAGTGATTTTATCCTAGGTTTTTTTACAATGGTTTTTACAAGCAATATCTTTGACGGTGCCAGCAGCAGCCAGACCAGCTTCAATGGAGGCAAGGCTCAGAACGTGGAGGCACCCGTTTATACCCAAGCCTTTGAGACAGGTAACAAGGAAGCTGACCTGTACCTGACCACCGACCCCTATGGCTTTGACTTGTTTGAGAGTCACTTAGTGTCTAGCTCTGCCCCTGCTCCTGTACCCACCCCTGCACAAGCTGCCCACTAACCAACCAATCAGGATGGCAACCTTGATCTGGAACAAATTCCTGCCACCAGCCAACCTGCCCACTTACAGCCAATCAGGCTTCAGCTCCCCTGACTCAGCGCCCCAAGCAACAAATTATCACTGCCCAAATTCTTCAGGAAATTGTGGCACTGAATCTACAGGGTCTGTCCTGAGAACAGATTGCCGCCCAGTTACAATTTACCTGAGCTACTGTCATGTGGGAATTCAACAACCTAATGAACAGGGGGAATCTGAGCGCATGGTGCAGCTCTGGATGTATGGGAAGGTGGCTTCCATACGGGTTCTTACCAATTTTGCCGGCGACCAATGGGATGGCACTGAGGATTCCCCGTATGACACCACCATCAAATCAACCCTGATCCAATGCCTGACTAGTCTAACTGATGATGTCATGTTTATCTCCTATTATAAGCTATCAATAGCTTTTGATGATTTTAGCAAGCAAGTAAAAGCCACCACCAAGAATAGAAGGAAGAAGGTCAAGAAGGGGACGTTCATTGGTGCATTTCTGGCTATTTCAGCCAAGGCTTTTGTCTAATATTGGACAAACCCAGATTTCATCAATGACTACTCATACAGCCACATCCTCGGTGAATTACTCAACTGCTGGGATGGCTCAAATTCCAAGTACCAGGTTTTCTTGAGCCACCAGATGGAGGGTAGCTCCACTGCCCTTGAGGCCATCCAGGGACACGGGCACCAGGCCTCAGTCTACCCCGCTGGCCATGCAGACGTCTATATGATCAATGTTGTCTTCTTCAACATGGGATCCACATTACGAGAGCACCGCCCTCAGGCTTTCAACGACCTCTATCTTGGGGTCCTTGACCACAATTTTCTCTTTGGCTGCCAGATGATGGCTAACTTGTTTGCGCAAATGGTTTTCCGTGTGAACATGGGCAACCAATCATGTAAGGATAAGCGCCTTTCACCTCGGGCCACTGCCACTTACCAGCCCATCCAGCCAATTATCAATGAGGAATACAACAAGCGTTATATGGCAGCCATCACGCAAAATCCTCCTGCCTCCACCCCCGCCACCAACACCCCTAATCTGCAAGCCCAACCCACCCAATCCCAGACCCCCCAGGCCAGCACTGCCTCTACGTCTTCCTTCCCGCATTATTCTGCCTCCTAGGCATCACTCTCCCCTGCCCCATATAAACCCCTGTCACCAAACATTTTCTATTTATATTATCTTTTTTTGGAATTTCAATTGTTCATGTTCTCTTTGTTTATTGTTGGTTTTATTCTTCATGTTCAGCTTATTTCTATAAAATCATATATTTACTATGTTGTGTATCTAGATCCAGAACACAGTTATTTTTAGCACTTAAACATAGCCCCTTGTGAAAATATTAACAACAATTTGGTGATCAGCTAAATTTGAATTAGAAAATTATAGTGTTAACTGTTTTAGATAAAGTTGTTACTGATCCAAATTCAAAACCTTAATGATAAAATTTAAGCCAATCAGGAGCCAAGTGATAAAGTGATTGTTGTGACATAAAGGGCCAATCATATTAATTAGCGCACATGCACCAAAGAATTATTGAATGGCCCTTTATGTCACAACAATCACTTTATCACTTGGCTCCTGATTGGCTTAAATTTTATCATTAAGGTTTTGAATTTGGATCAGTAACAACTTTATCTAAAAACATTTAACACTATAATTTTCTAATTCAAATTTAGCTTATCACCAAATTGTTGTTAATATTTTCACAAGGGGCTATGTCAAGCGCCAAAAATAATATGGTGATCAAGGAAACAATGCCAACACAAAGCAAACAACACATATTGAGATGAGCGTAAAACATATACAAAATGGGTAAAAAGATGGGATAATGTAGTAGATGGGAAAACAAAAAGGAATAAACAAAGAGGCAACAGTATCAAAATAATAAAGAATTTATTGGGGCAAAAGCTATAAAAACATATGGAAAGGTTAGTAAAAAAATCAAATGAGAAAACTCAAAAAACTACTCAAAGACCTCAACTTGGCGATTGCCAAAATCAAGGACATCAACTGAAAGGTCAAAGCCAAAGTTAAGTCTGCCGTCCTCACTGGGGACAAAATTGACAAGGTGTCCGCAAAGGCACTAATGACAAAAATTCCAGACACCCCAGAGAAGACCATTGAGTGTCTTCTCAACATCCAGAAGACGGTGGTTGAGGGCCTCCAGTTCAAGGTGTACAGTCTTTCTGCGCCGTCTGTTTGGGTTGACGACCCAGAGATGTATGAACATCTCAAACCCACTAAGTGTGCCAGGGCAGAGAATACTGAATTGTCAGCGCAATTGATTGCACCAAGAATGGCCAAGCCAGCCAAGGCTGCGGGCAAGGAAGAAACACAAGAAGGTAGCCTAAAAAACAAAATTAATAATTCTTCAAGATACTTACCTTTTTTCTTAGAAAATGTAGACAGCAAATTCCTCCAAGTCCTGGTCCCCTTTGTCCCAGCCACCTTTTATGCAAATTATGCCACTCATGTGGCCAAGCAGTTATATATGTCCCCCCTGTTGTGCGGGAGCTGGAGGACTGCATCCATGGGTTCTTTCCTATGTCCAGGGAGGCATTGGCTGGGATTTTGCATGGTGAGGGGGCATCTGAGTGGGCAGTTACTGCTTACAAGGATGCCCAACTGGTCCGCCTGGACCCAGTTAACCTCAGTGAGTTTACTGTGTAAACTTCATTGAGTTTGTTTGGGACATCCTGGCAATGCTCCCATTATAAGAATATACCAGAGATGGGCCGGGCTCATGCAGCTGCTTGCTTCTACTTCCCAGTGGAGCATATCATCTCTTACCTATTGGAGAACTTTGGGTGCGCAGTGTTGAAATTGGCTGTTGCAGACACAACAGCTGTAAAGAAGAAAAAAAACTCCTGGCAGACTTTGGGCTGTCCTGGAGTGCCAACGAGATGGGGGTCCCTGCAGCTATGGAGCTGACCTTTGCCAAAACCAAGCACAAGAAGAAGATTAGCACTGTATACAACAAACTGTGCAAGTTCACGGAAGCCTTTGCTGGGCAAAGGCTTCATTTGGTGGTTTACCTTGGCTATCTTTTCTTCTTTGGGATGAGCGCCAGCGTAGAGGATCTAGACAGGGTCCTTCTGGGAATTGACGAGGCCCGGCTCGCACTTGACGGGAAGAAGGTCCCCCCTGGATATGACTCAGTGGACCATGTAATCCAAGACGCCCTGGTCCTGGCAGGGATTTACGGGTTTGCAGCCCCGCCCAAAAAGCTGCTCCTCAGTTTTCACCTTACCCTACTCCCCTTCACCAGCAGGAGGGAGTTTTTTAATAAGGGTGTATCCACTGTCCACAGTGTGGCGGTGGAGGTTGTGCACCACCTCTATTGCGGGATGGGTACATACCAAAGAATCCACTACAGGCGTTTGCAATAAATTCTCTCTTCTAATAAAAATCATTAAAATTCATATTATTTTTATTATAATAAAATTTTCTAATTCTTATTTCAGCAAACCAGTTTTGAAAAATATATTGCGGAAACAGGTTTCATAAAAGCATAAAATAATATGGTAATAAAATAAATTCCAACCTGTACATTTTACGTTTAATTTTTATAAGACTATTTTATATTTATTTGACAAAGTGGTATAAATCTATTCACATGATCCAGTATCAAGCGTTTGGAATTACCTCAGATGGCATAATAAAATAATATATAATAAAATAAATAAATTACTTAGATCTATTGATGGATCTTCTGAATGTGATTGTGGGCGTTGAAACATCTAAATATAAAATGATAATTAATAAATCTTGAATAGTAAATAAGAGAATATAAAAAATGGACACACTAAGCCTTTAATTGATTGGCTGTTTGGCTAGGCACGCGGGGATGAACAAATCAGCGTGGCCATAGAATTTGGCCACAGTCTCAGCTGGGAGAGTGTGGATCCCGGCCTGCAGCAAATTAAAGAGGTCCTTGGTCTCAGTTGGGGTTCATTGCTTGACAAATTGCTTGAGCCACCCAAAGACTTCCTTGGTGGAATTTAGGAAGGGCAAATAGGCTGGGAGGAAAAGAAGGCGTAAATTTGCCGTGGCCAATTGCTGGGGGCCCACAGCAATGCTGGTGTCAATTGATGGAAATTCTTCAAGAATGTCAGCCACTTTGTGGAGACCAACATTGTCCAACAAAATGACATTGGTGAAGCCAGGGCTTGTGCGCCTCAGGTGCTCCTGGACCAATCAGAGAAATGATAGAAAGGTCCTGCTGTTATGCAAACCCAATATCATTTGATAGAGCTCAACCCCCTTTGGACTGAGGAGAGCCACCATCAAGTGGGCTGTGGCGCGGACTTCAGCACACCGAGCCATCCCATCATTGGAGCCTTTGGGGACATAGCCATACCCATTGCACATTGACGAGGCAAATGCTGATTTGTCAATATAATAAAATTTGACCGTCCCCTTGGCTTTGAGGGCAGTGTACGCCTTTGCGTAGTTTTTCCAGATGTCAATGTTGGCTGGGCTGTTTCTGTTGTAGGGGGATACCCTGAGCTTTTTCCAAAAAATTACATTCCCTTCACCAGATGGTAGTAAAAGGAAATTGAGGCTTCAATCCCAAAAGGAGATTTAACCATGTCCTGTATATTTGCCAGTTCAAGATGGCAGTACCAGGTGATCTACTGGTGGATTGCCCATTTGTGCTCCTTGGTGAGCATGGTAGAAACACACAAGGATTTCTCTGCGGCAAGGACACAACCAGTATTGATGAATTTTTGGAAGTTCTTGCTGGTGTACTTGGGATCCACTCCAAAAAGGGCCGCAGCCTCCTTGTAATCACCTGATTCCCACATTAGCTTAAGAATGATGATGCGTTTGATATCAAGGATGCGCTTCTGGGAGGGCTTTTTAGCAATGGGGATTGACTTGTTGGCATTGGGCACAGCACAGGGCATAGGTACCTTGTTATAGAAGGCTGCAACCTTTTTTAACACCAGCTGTCCCTCATTGGTTTGATAGAACTCAGGCTCCTTGTCATCCTCCTGATTGCCATCACTGACGTAGGGCTTGTAGCTAGTATCAAGTACAGGCTTCACCTTCTCCAGCATGGCTGACAGGACCAACTCTTGCCGGTACACAACGTCAAACACATACAAAGTAAGTTCTACCTCCTTGTTTCTAACTTTCTTTATAGTGGTGACTTTGGTGAGCTTCCGGGTCAGATTTGGGACCTGAGGGTTTATGCTCTTCACCCTAGCAGCTTGTGCTCCTTGAACTGGCTGTGTCAGTGCAGCGTCACTATGGAACTCTCCTCTCTTGTCTCCTCCTTGAGTAGGCACTTGAGTTGCACTAACTCTATTCTTTGACCCGCGGGGGCAACTGCAACTGCGGTGCACAACAGGTGCATTGGTACTCTGTTGTTGTGTTCCTTCCATTTTAAAATTTAATAAAATATTAAATAAATTTCAATTAAATTACTCCATAATTTTAATTTTTGCTTTTATCTGAATATGGATATTTAATTATAGTTTTCCCCACCCAATATCCCAATTATAGATTTTTTATTTCTTAATTAGTTGTTTTTGGTTTTACAACGCCCATTTTAGAATAATCAAAAAAGATCCACCCATTTTTCTAGATTTTACTGCCAAATTCAAACACCCAACACAATATTTTTAAACTTTATGTTTCAGATCTTGTATCTTATTTTAGATACCTTGGTATCATTCATGATTACAATCCATTGCACATATTGTGTGAGTGATTTTGTTTACGTAGTGAGTGATTTTGCTTACGTAGTGAGTTGCTATTGTGTTTTGTTTTTGGTTTGAGTTTTGACTCACCTTGCTTGAGTGTATTTTGTCACCAATTCACATAGTAAACATATATACTCCGAAAGTCAACTCACACCATTTTTTTTGTGAATCAATGTATTTTGGATTGTATTTTGAATGGTTTTGCTTTGTGTGTGAGCCTTTTGTTGCTGTGTTGACTCATTTTGCCCATTAACACCAATAAACCCTGTTAACAGAGTGTATATTTTAACCTGAGAGTTGGATTTTGTTTAAATCTGAGGTATTTTTGGTTGTTGCCATAGCTTTTAAAATTACTGTAATTTGTCTTTTTTGGTTTATTTAAATTGACAAATTTTGAATCTTTTGAGCAGATCACTCAACTAACTAAAGACAAAACACAACAAACAAATACAGGATGCATGAATCAGAAATGCAGGATTCTAATGTACACTTTTGTATATCCTGTATGTCTAACAGATCATAGACATCATGTAAAAATTCTCAAATCTAAAAAAGCGGGATTGTTAAATCCAAGAACCAAATTTTAAATAAAAAGTGAGGTAAATTTGAAATAAATATAATTTATGGGCATCTCAAACAGGAAGTCAAAGGATCTTGTGTGGAGATGTGCTAATTCTTTTAGGAATCATAGGCATTCTCAAAAATCACCCTATTCCAGTTTAGGACGGCTAAAATTTAGATCCTACTATTCACCAACTTAACATACTTAACAATAGAATTGATTAAAATATACACTTTTATTTTTGAGTTTAATCTTTAATACAAATTTATTATGCCTTCTTTTAATAACAACCAAATAAACAAGCTGTTCCCTGGCCTTGACAAAATCATGCAGGTCTACACTGGTCTTCCAGCAGTGAAGCCTCTGTCTATGGTCATTCCCAACCCTCAGGCCCCTCCCCAAGAACTACCCAGGAGTGTGTTCTTTCTCTTGCGTCCTCAAGCATGACCCTGTTTTCCCATCACGCACAGGCAGCTGCTAACCCAAATCACGTATCAACAATGGCATCTGGAATCAGCCAATTGAGCCAAGGGGTCACTAAGGAGAAGCCAGAATCCAGAAACAGCCAATCAGATGACACTGTCTGGTTCTCAAGAAGTACACATCCCACCTCCAGCCAATCAGTCTACAAGACACAGAAGAAAATTGATCACCCCAGAAATTGTTCTCAAAATGGTTGAAGAGCAAGGGATGCTTATGTCCCTTGGGGAAATTGAGGCCACAATGGGTTTTGCAAAGTTCACTGTGGCTGCAACCCTGTGAGCCCACACCAATTGTGGCCCCTCCCAAGAAGACCCCAACTGGAGCCTGTATGTCAACTGATAGCAAAAAAGCCCATCCCCTTATGATGGTCATATTAGAAAATGACCCTCAGATGCCCCTGGTCCAGGTTTGTCTCCAACTGGGACTCCATGGCATTTTCAGAAATAAAAAATCAAGCAATTTGTGGATGCAAGGAGTTGTGGTTGATGCTAGAATCTTGGCCAATCAAGGTCTTGCTGGCCCCAGTTTGGTTTATACCAACCTGTCAGGGATCCAGTCTTGAGTGGCCGGTCCGTTGTTTTCAGGGATAACTTGGGCCAGGTTTTTTGCAGGCAATGTCCACCACAAGAGGGGAGCTAACTTTAAAAGGTAGGAGGCAGACTTCCCCACCCAGGACCACAGTCCAGCAGCCAGGATTATAGTGTCAATCACCCCTGTGAGGGTGATGTATACAATCCCAAACAGCTTACCAGAATGGTCAGTTGGAAGGTTGGGCGATGAAGCAGGCGTAGGTTTTGGGGCCACAGGCGGTTCCATGGACAGGTTGTAAGCAGGGAGATAGTTGAATTTACCTCTGAGCAACTTGGGTGTTGAAAATATCCACAGGCCTTGTCAGTTGTATCTAATTGCAGATTGTATGTGGGCCAAGGGATTGAGTTCAAGTATCTTTTCCGGGGTGTATTCCTTGTATTCAGACTTCAGAGGGTAGTTGGTAAAATGGACGGGTCCAAAGGGTACACCAGGAGGACATAAAACAGCAGATGGTGGGGCAGGCAGGCCAGGAGATCTCAAACTGAATTGGTAGACAGAAAAAACACAAAAAAAGGCAATAGCTGTGTGAGCCAAAATAACATAATCTTTATGTAAAAATGGCAATAAGTTTGGAGTGCGGGGTCTTTTGGTCTATATAGTACCCCACCTCCAAACTTAACATTTTCCATGGGGGGTTTGTCAGGGCATTGGGAAGGGCAGGGCTGGGGGAACTGGGTGCTTGGGTCCAAAGGCAGCAAAATGGTATTTGCCCCAGGAGTTCTTTCATTGGTCAAGAATCTCAATTTGGCTACCTGATTATCTTGCTTTAGTGTTGCTGTCATGGGACTGGGCCGCAGGCATGTGCCTCTTTCTGGGTCAGCTCTTGATTAGTCACTGGTTTAGAATTCAAGTTCATGAAGCTAATAGTTGCCAAATCAGTACCTCTATTAGGCTCTGTGATTAGTATTCCATTTGGTGCAATAATTTCTTTGGTTTGGCTTGTTTTACTGCATGGGTCAACATTCTTGGTATCAGCTTGTAGGGGCTCAATCCCAGAAAAATGCAGGCAGGCGGTCCTGCAGTCCACAGGCTTGGCAGCCCAAAGGAATCCAGGGCTGGGGTTTGATTCCTGCTCCCAGGCCCGGGTTTCCAGAGAGGAAGAATTGTCAATCCTGACACAACCCCTACAATTCAACCATTATTAATTTTATTAAAGGGAGGGCAATGAGGACACGCAATGACGTCATCTTCTTGTCATATGCCAAGATTTCTGCAAGCATCCAAGATTATGGAGAAAAGCGTATCCAATCTGATGTCTACAAGCGCGTCCCAATCTTATATCAATTTGTCATGGTTTTGTTGGCAGTTTCCCCATTGGGTGTCAATTATTACTCAGCAATATCAAACACAGCAGATGGGTATGCCTACCAGACAGAGCTCAAGGATATGCTGGAGGAGTTGTTACAGTGGAAAATCAAATGGAAGGGATAGTGCGCCCACATAAAACCAGAAACCAGCAAAGAACTGCAGCCAAACCCTTAAAAGAAATAGACAACTTAAATGCTGTTATAGACAAAAAATGGGTCAAAGCTGGGGTTGCCCAAATAGTCCTGGAAATTCTGGACCTGCCTTATTTTTCCCTGAATAATTATAACAAGAAAATTAAGTGTTATACTTTATTTGGGGATGGCAGCGCTCGACCTGCTGGTCGCCAGAATTTTGTGAATTATGTGTCATTGATTTGAATTCCAATGCAGGACCTTCAACTGCAGAAAATATTCTCACCAGCCAATAAGATACCACAGAACCCCCTCCTCTCCCATCCTGAACTCCCTTAAGACTTTACCATTTCCCTCTAGAAACTTGTTTCTAGATGGTTTATTTTCCTCAAAATAAAAGAAAGTTTCTCCCAAAATGATGGCTTATCTGGGGCTGTTTGCCCCTGTCCTCAAAAGATTAGCCTTTGTGGCGGTCAAGGTTGCTGTCAACTCCATGGCAGCAACCTGGCCCGCCCTCTACATGCTGATGCCTTCAGATTCTTTCTCTAATTTACCCTTGTAAGTTATTTGCCTACTAACAATCTTGACAACAATCTTCTGCTATACCGCAATTGGATCCCAGATGTTGAAACCGACCTCCCAATTTGGTCTCCTGCTTTTCAAGCAACTCACAATTTGTTTATTATATCCTCATTGTATTTCCTTCAATCATTCTGCATACTGTTTCACTCTAACAGGAGTGGGCTACCCAACAAGCTGTGTACAAAGTTGTACTGAGTGCTGAGATGGAACAGCAGGAATGGGTGACCAAAGAAATTAGGGCTGCAGGACATACCTGTTGGTCCTACCCCACCAACCACGCTGACATGCATCTTGCAGATGCATGTCTTTAACATTTTGGTTTGGCTCTCAGGCGCTTAAAGCCTACCACATACAATGAACTGTGTGCCCAAATTGAGAAGGGGTATGAGCTTTTCCCTTCCATATTTGTCCAGGACTTATCAGATCTTGTCATATTCTATGCAAGTGATAGTGATAAGTCTAGAAAGGACTCCTGCCTCCCCCCACACCCATCCATTTTGCTTGTCAAGCCCACATACGTGACAGAAGAGGAATTTGAGCAAATGAATCAATCAGCTCTTGTTGCCTCTTCCCAGTCAACAAACCAAGCCTCCCCAACTCTCCCATCAAGACCAAGCCACCCACCTTCCAACCATGACTCCCAAACCACCACCCATTCCCTCCTCATTACCTCTGATGTCATCCCTTTCACAGGCGCAGATGATAACAACGTACATTCCACCCATTTCCTCCCCTACTTGTTCTTTGATGAGTAAAAAAACCTTTCTTTGTGACAACTTATTAAAATTGATATAATTTATTTTGACTTATAATTAATAACATATTCTTTTTAAACTATTAACATTCCCATAATCATTAAAATATTGTACAATTTATGAATAACATATAAATATTTGCATGTTTATTTTCAAGATCAATAATAAATTAAGGACCAAAAATATAAATGTTATATTAGAATATTGCAGGTATGCATCAAATCCTGATGTTTTTATATTATGTGCATAACTCAATGCATTCTGTATAATAAAATTCATTGTAAACGTGGTTTTTTCATTGTAATTTATATAAATGAACTGTTTTTATATTAGGGAGCCATTAATGCTTAGTACAAATATTGATACATAGTGCATTTTACAGCCTGCATATTTACCTATAATTAATAATTCTGTAAACTTTTTAGTCAGATTTTGTGAGGTAATAATAATGTAATGGGTTAATAAATTACTGTTTATTATCATGAATTGGCTGATTTTCTTTGCTGTAGCAATTGTACATTTTCTGATATTTACGCGCTAGTATTCAATTGGTTGGTTTCACATCCAATCACACAGGCAATAGGAAACATGGTTGCCACCCCAAGACCAAATGTGGTTATGGTGGCAATCATGTTTCCTATTGCCCATGTGATTGGATGTGAAACCAACCAATTGGATACTAGTGCATAAATATCAGAAAATACACAATTGTCACAGCAAAGAAAATTAGCCAATTCATGATAATAAACAGTAATTTATTAACCCATTACATTATTATTACCTCACAAAATCTGACTAAAAAGTTTACAGAATTATTACTAATAAGTAAATATGCAGGCTGTAAAATGCACTATGTATCAATATTTGTACTAAGCGTTAATGGCTCCCTAATATAAAAACAGTTCATTTATATAAATTACAATGAAAAAGCCACGTTTACAATGAATTTTATTATACAGAATGCATTGAGATATGCACATAATATAAAAATATCAGGATTTAACACATACCTGCAATATTCTAATGTAATTTATACATTTGTGGTACTTAATTTATTATTGATCTTGAAAAATATTCATGCGTTGAAGGTAGTACTATAAAAACTAGGTTTTTGATGTAATTCAAGCAACATGTCAAATATCTAAAACTTGATAAATGAATTAGAAGCACACTTGCAAAAGGTTGTTGAAATAGAAAAGAATATCAGGGAACTAGTAACAGGAAAGCTGGGCAACAGGGGCCAGCCACTAATCCAGCTAACAGAAGATGATCTGGATAAGGTAGGACATGCCACCTCAAAAACAGCACTTCAATTTACACCATCTCAAATTAAATTTGTAATGGCGTTTTTTGCAAAAGGGATTTTGAATCACAAAAAAATAAAATAAATAATAAAATGGTCAAAATTCACTTATAATTTTATAATGCGGCATCTCAAAAGTACACCATCTTGATTTTGTCATTTTGAGTCAGATTAATTAAATCTTATTTTGCTAACTTTATTTACATATGAAATCACTTAGTGTGGGGTGTGTTTATGCCATCTTGATCTTACATCATTTTGAATCACGCTATTTATCTTTAACTAAAATAATCTTATTCCTGCGCTAAAATAAAGCCTGTTGTATACAATCAGAAGATGTTCCTATAGTATTAATCCAAGACAATTATACTAAGAACAACTTAAAATAACACCGCTATGGTTGTGGTGCAGGGCGCTGTCTGCAGATATTACCATATTGAGATTACTACCCTATAAGGAAAAGTATAGGGGAACTGCTGCCCTTTTCTTGTGTTTTTGATCAGAGAGTTACCCATTGAAACATAAAGATCAATTTCTGATTAGCCACTAATTGACGTACCTGCGGCTAACTGCAGATGCGTTGGAGAGTGACCCATTGTGGTGACTTTCATTGAGGCAATTAGTGACCAATCTATGCATCTAAAGCTAGCTGCAGATGCATAGATGGATCACTAATTGCCATATGTATGGGCTCCTCAGATAATTCACCAATCTACGCATCTGTGGCTAGCCACAGATGCATCAGAGAGTGACCTATTGTGGTAACTTTCATTGAGGCAATTAGTAGCTCATCAATTTCCCCAATTTGTAATTTGGTATAGAGACCTTCTGCTTCTTACCAACAAGTATGACCCCCCAGATGCACATTCTGAAACCCTATTCTAGACCCAGTTCCCAAAAATTGGCCCTACTTTTGCTGCAATCACCTGACTTCAGTCAGGATGACTCACCCTTTCTTTTCCCTCCCCCATTTCCAACTATATAAGGCCCTCAGATATCCCCAATAAAGACATCATTGAATAGAACATAACAACTAACTTAACATTCTTAGATTAATTGCAGAGCTCAAATAGAGAAGTTCTGTTGTGTAAGGAGATAATAGTCCTGCTGTTTCCCCCCAGTTGCTGCTCAGCTACTCCAACCTTACTCTTAGAATACTTGAGCACTACAATGGTAGTCCTACTAGTGATTGTCAATGCTGGGTAAAAAATAGTTTTTCTATATGTACTTTATAACTCATCTATACATGGATACATTGATAGGAGTTCTCTTAATAAAATATTTTCATAGTGATTTCAATATAAAAAAAGGTGATTACGCCATTTTGATTTACATCACTTTGAATTCCACTGGGTTTCATATCACCCAATTGATTCAATGAGCACAATGGATACGGAAAAATAAGGGGGAATTATATATGATGCCATGTTACGCTATATCAATTTCCCAGTTGCAATTCTTGCTTTCCACTTTTAAAAAGTACATTTTCATGTTAGAAATCATAGTATTAAAAAATGTAAGAAATTAACTGAAACTTTTACATATCTATTTTTTTGCCTTCTCTAAACAACTGTGTACTTTTTAAACCCAGTTGTATAAGCTAGTTTTTGTGAAATCCAAGTTTTACTCTTTGGTCTGGTTGAGGTAGCTCTACTGCAGATTTCTTAATTTAAAATATAAAAATGGTTAAAACTATATGTTTTTGAGCTACAGCATCTCAATTACGTCATCTCAAAAACGCCATTTTGACTGCAGGTTTTTAGGCAAAACTCAAAGTTTTGCCTACTTGTGCTGCTGATAAAAAATATTTTTACAGATAAAAAACTTTTATATTTTGATAGTATATATTTTAAGACTTTAATAACACATATATGTAAAAATATTTACCACCTTACTATTTAAAATATTACCATTTTTTCTTTGAAAACTTCCCCTAAAATGCCCATATTTTGATACTAATTTACTTTTAGATTCCTCCCAAGCCTACCACTAAAGCTACTCCCAAGGCATCCAAAGCCTCTAAGGGAAGATCAACCCCCTTAAAGCTAAGAAAGCCAAGACTACCCCCAAGAAGCAGCCTGCTAAGGCTAAATCACCTCCAAAGACACCCATGCATTCCCCTGATCCAGAGGGAAACAGTTCTATCCCTCCCCACTCTCCATTTGTGTACTCCCCCTCAGACCCCCAAGAGAAGCTATTTAAGTTCAATTGACAATCTGATCCCATATCAGAGCCTGAGAAGGAGCAGGAGCAGGAGCCTGGCGCTCCTGTTGACAATTAAATTGAGCTGTGGGATATCAACATAGTCCATAACATTTTCAATCAAAATGTCACTTTTTCTGTGCCCACAACATACCCAGTCAGCTACCCCATAATGACTAAGAAAGGGGGTGCTGACTTTGTCTACAAGGGTTACAGCTTCAGCTGTAATGATGAGAAGAAAGCAATCCACCAACATCACTGTAAATGTGATAAAATTGGATGCCCTGCTAGACTCACCACTTATGGGTTCACTAGGTTCAAGGCCCTGACTACTGGGCATGACTGCGCCAAGCCTTTTGACCCCCTTTATCAACTGATACGCTGGTTTCTTTGCCAGGTGATCCCAACCACCAAAGATCAAACCTCAACTGAGGTGGTAAACAATGCCCTTATCAACCTGAATGATTCACAACTTGCCTCTGTTGGTGGCGCTTCTAAACTCCAGAGATATCTCACTGATCAGATGTATGCTCTAAGCACTGAAGGCGCCAGTGCAACATCCATTGACCAGTTAATCTTAACTGAAGAGCAGAAGCTATCCTGACATGAAGAGCAATTCCTTCTGCATGATGATGGCCCAAATACACAGGAGCACATTATATGATTCATAACCACTCAAGATTTGCACAACCTCCTCAAGTGCAAGACCTGGCTTGCAGATGGTACTTTTTCCACCTGTCCAAAGCTCTTCAGCTAGCTTTGGAATATCCATGGGCAGGTAAAAAATCTTGTTCTTTCACTGGTGTTTTAAAACCTTCCCAAAAAGAATCAGGACACATATTTCTGTGCTCTCACTATCTTAAAAACAAGCTTGATGAGATCCTCCCCACATTAGAAGAGGAGCCCAATGAGACTAGAGGGAGAAAGAAGAAGACCCCCTCCCAAGATGAAGACACCACCACTCCCAAGAAGCAGCTGGAAAGCCTACCATACCATGAATATCTGGTAGTGGATTTTGATCAGGCTCAGGCAAATCCCTAATCAAAGTCTTCAAGAGCTCCCCCAGGGATGCTATTTTCACTTCTTCCAGGCACTCTGCTGCTGCCTCCAAAAGTTCACAGATCTCCATGGGCTGGTCAACTCTGAAGGCACAAAAGAGGCCAAGGATGTATTCAACTACTTTGCTGCCCTTGCTCTAGTAAGAAAGGAGGAAACCAATGCCTTCTATGACACCCTCCTTTGCCACCCCTATATCATAGTCAACCAGGCAAACTTTGCTCCTTTCATTGATTATTTTGAGATTCAATGAGTTAACATCTTTCAAGGAGCAAACTACATCAGAAAAGGCAGTGAATCAATCACATGGAACTGCTTTAAGCAGGTCAAAGACAGTCTCATCAAGACCACCTCTTCCCTTGAAGGGTGGCATAGCCAGTTTGCAACTAGGGTCAGGGTCAAGAAGCCCAAATTTAACAAGATTATTATCCACCTTGAAACCCAGCAGTCCATCTCTGCCTGGCTCTTATAGACTGGCATGAAGACTAAGGGTGATCCCCCTAAGAAAACTAAGGCAGTGAAAAAGTACACAGATATTAGTAAGTTGGTCCTTGCCTACTATCCCAAGGATAGAAAGCTTGATCATCTTCAGGCCATCTCAGTAGCCCTATCAACCAATGTATGAGCCTTCCTCAATAAACTATTGCACTTCTTATTTTTTCAGTTTCTTTTTTTACTTCTATTTAGAATTTGGTACAAATATTTTCTTATTTTAAAGTATATGGCATAGCTACAATAGATTAAAATTGTTGTTTTTGTGTAGATTTTGACTTTTGCTCTTTACGCAGCCTTGTTGCTTCTAATTGACCCCTTTTTTATTGCAGAAATGAAATCCTGAGGCCTTCTAAGCCTAGAAATGGGGCTTAAAATTTAGTTTTGGGTTTTTTTTGGTTTTTTTGGAGTCCAAAAAAACTAAAACTTTAAAACCTGTTTTTCTTAGTTGTGATGCTGTAAATTGAAATGGCGTTTTTACTATAAAATTGAGATAGCCAACTTTCAAGATGGCATATTTCAAAATAATGTTTTTTGAGATGATGTTTTTGAGGTGGTATGTCCTACCCTGGATAAACTGGGAAATATTATAGATGAAAAGAACAAAGAAGTGTTACTTAATCTACAGGGAACAATCTTATCAAATCTGAAGTTCAATGATGCAGCCTACAATTTGTGGGAGTTCTGGCAAGGGGCCAAAGAAAACAATAAGAAAATAAAACTGATTGAAGGAACTGAAATCTCAAAGGAAATTAACACAAATGAAAAGAAAACTGATCAAATGGTAAAAGATGAAAATGAAGCACAATCAAGAAGAAGAAGCACCACAAGAAACAATGGAAATTTAAAAAATGAAAATCAAGAAGAAGCACAAGTAGCACAAAAAATAAGGAAGATCAAGCCCAGTAAATCAAATGAAGAGCAGCCAACACTAATGAAGTTTGCAGAAGGGACACCTGTGGATGAGGGGGCTGCAGGGGAAACAATTAGTAAGTTTATTTATGTTTTACTTAAATTTACTTTAGTTATAACAAGAAATGGGGACAAGGTCGCTGAAGTGGCAGCCTTTACGCCCAATTGGTTTTACGGGGGTTACCAATCACTGCTAGCCCCTGTAAAACAAATAAATCAAAATGAAATAAATAAA
Organism: Entomophthora muscae; assembly: GCA_014839935.2. Lineage (NCBI taxonomy): Eukaryota > Fungi > Entomophthoromycota > Entomophthoromycetes > Entomophthorales > Entomophthoraceae > Entomophthora > Entomophthora muscae. Next base: position 65,682 of record QTSX02002260.1, read on the forward strand.
ATAATTCAAATGAACATGAATATTTTGTAAATATTGAAGCAAAGAAAAAGGAATACTTGCCACCTGTGGGGTGCTTGCTGTGGGTTAGGGAAGGCTACAAGCTAGGCGGAACAATCAACTTTAAGGAAATGAATGAAATTCAAGGGAATATCAATATGAATTTTGATGAATATATTTATGAAAGTATTCAAACATCTCCTTTTCTAAACATAAATGAATATATAAAAAATCTAATAACACTGACTTTCAAATAGGAACAGAATAACTTAAAACTCAAATTTTCAACAAAGTGTTCAAAGCATTATCAAATAAAGTTGGGGACGCAGTCCTTGTGAATACATTTAAGCCTTTATTTATTTTGTTTGCCAAGGCATGGGGGGAGATACAAGTCAGGCACCCTCTGGAACCATATTCAAGTTCAGCCAAACATCCTACATCAACCAATTAACTCAAATATATAAAGAAATTATGCATTTTTTCTAAAAAATATGCCTCTCAAAGGATTCATATTGCAATATACCTAGTAATCTTATTACACTGCATATTAAAAACAAATTTTAAAAAGTTGGAGGACATACCAATTCAAATAGACATATGCCAATTAGCACTGGAGCAACAGAAGACACTGTAGGGGTATAGGACAGTTGAGCACATCCTTTACAACTCCTTTGAATTGGCATTGTTGTATGGGTACTATGTGTCTCCCAAAAAGAACATACTAATCAATTTGCTTACTTGATTGCCTTTTATTAAGTGTTCAGCAAACACTGGGGTGCTGAGCGCCACCCCCTCTTGCAATTGCATACAGAGTTGTCCACCACGTACAAAAGAGTATGTGATTCCAATTAGATGTATTAGCAAGAATTTAATTTTTGGGGTATAATACCCCAGAATGATTGCATTCCCCTTTGCAATTAGCATCCCCTTAATAAATAACTTCCTCTTTCAATTTATTTTTTACTTTTATTTTTAATTTTGTTTTAATTATAATTTTAATTTTTAAATTATAATAGTAATATTTATGTAGGTAGTATACAATAATTCAGTAGTTATAATAAATAAAACACAGTTAATATTAAATCTAATTTATAATTTGTTTATTTAGTCAAATGCCAAGTACAGGTCTGTATATTATGTAGTTAAACAACAAGGGCTCTATTTATCCAAATTGAACTGCCTGCTCCACTTATTTTTAAACAAGTGATTGTTTAGAACTTGAATTACTTTCCCCTTGTAATATGATTTGATAAATAGATTTGCTATGCTTAACCCGCATCATAAGTACTAATTAGAAATAGATACAAAAAAATCATTGGTTTTTGTGCTGTGTGGCTAAGTGGCACTAAATCAATAAGATCAGGTGATGACTTACAAGGTCCAATTTTTGGCTCAAAAAAAGACAATGTACTAAAAAGAGTTCACAATTATTTAAATAAAATTAATCTATTTCTATCTTTTTTAATTTATTTATTTGTTAGCTCTACAGTAAATATAATATTTGATGCATTATAATAAAAAGATGTGTCTCTATATCTAGTATAATTAATTTTACTTAACTTTTGTATGTATTCTTATATGTCTATAATACAATCCAACGTCACATCATAGTATATAAATAATAATTTTTGAGTCCTAATAAAAAAATAAATAAAATCTGGAGTGCCCCATTTATCTGAATGGCTCAGAGTTAAGGGCTTTGGGGAGGAATGATTTGGAGTGCTTGTAAAAAGCCGCCACCACATCAGGTGGCATTAAAAATTGACTGACCTCAAGGATATTGAAGAGATCTTTGGCGTCCTGTGGAAGCCCTGCTTTAACCTGATTCTTGATCCACCCAAAGACCTCCTTGATTGGATTCAGAAATGAAGAATATGGAGGGGGAAGAAGAGGAGTCTCATTGGGCAGTCTGCAAGGCAGTGACTGGCTGAATGGCTATTTTTATCAATGGGCGGTGTCAAGATTCTGGAATAATGTAATAGACTTGACCATTTTTCTCCTTGGTTGATTAGTTAGACAACCAATCACCATTCAGATGGCTTGCTTGTAGAAGCATCAACTTATCCTGCTCCTGAGATTTGGCTAGAGCTACATTGATGATTACTCCAAAGATTGATCCAGATCCAAGAATGGTCTGCTCATTGGATTGAACCTGAGCAAACAGGCTTGATGTCCCAGGCCACAATCACAGAACATTGTACAGCCAATAAGACAGAATTCCCAGGAATATTAATGCAAAATGGTTGACGCCAAACATTTGCACTTGTAGATACCTTGAATTCTATGATCAATATAGAAGGTTGTTCAGATGAATAATGCATTATGCAAAATCCCAGTAGACAGGTTAACTAAATTTGCACATGAATAAACTATAGATGAGATGCTGTCAATACGCTGATGAGATAAGCTGAGGCCTGGTAATCTATTGAAGTCCCATGTCAGATTGACATGGCTGCCTAGCTCTGGGGGCTGAAACTAGCAGTCTGGGGAGCAGATAGACTGACTAGTAAGAGTTAGATGTGTCAGATTACAATCTGGCAAGAGGGCCTATTCACCCTATATAAAGTGCTCTCCTGATTAGATATTGAGAAGAATATTCACCCTTGAAGATAGAGATTAAGGAATATCTATTGCTGTATCACTACTAGCCAAAGCCTAGTAGTCAGAAGTATCCAAGTAGAGTGTGTTGCTGTTTACTTGCAGACCTGTGTGTTTTCTCCTATGGACTTGGAGTACTGCCAGGCTGTAGACTCACCTAAGACCCAATTGGTAGCTACAGACTGTCGCCATACAGTCCCCTATCAACACTCACATTACAATGTCCTTTAATAAACACAATTCCTCAAGACCCCAAAATCTTGACAGATGGGAACTCAGACACAATCAGATCTACTTTGTGGAGCCCAACATTATCCAACACAACAATGTTGGCTGTACTGTGATAATTGATCTGGAGATACTCTTTGACAGCTCAGAGAAAATTGGGGAAAATCCCACTATTGTGGGAACCCTTGATTATTTGGTATTGGTCTAACCTGCAAGGACCCAGAAGCGCTACCATCAAATAGGTCTGAGAGCAGACAGCTGCACAATGTGCTACACCATTCTTGGACCCCTTCTTGACCCACCCATGCCTAGACCTGAGTGAGGAGGAAAGCAATAATTTGTTGATGTAAGAGAACTGGACATTATGGATCTGCTTAAGAGCCACATAGGTCTTGGCATAAATGTGTCAATCCTCAATTGTCTTGTTGCTGCCCCTATTATACAGCAAAACTCCCAGTATTTTCCAGGAGAAGCCCAAATCAACTATGGTCTTTTAAACAAGGGTGTTTGAAACCAAAAGCCCAAACTCCATGGCCAAAATTGATTGGACATCAAGCGTGTCCAGGTGGTAATCCTTGGTTACCCGCTGATTGATTGCCTCAATATGCACAGGCTGCAATAGTTTTGGCTGCTGCTTAGCCTTGGTGGATTTGGAAATTTTCCCAGTGTTGTCATACTTGGTGTTGATGTTGGCAATGTATCTGGCTGTGACATCAAATTGGGACGCAATATCTCAAACCGCCATTCCCCTGTTCAAGCAGTTGAGGAGAGCTTCACGCTCACTATCTGTCAACTGACGCCGGCCCTTGGCAAGTACTGCGGCATCCTGGCTAGCAGGCTCAACACAGGGGATTGACCTTCATATAGAAGGTGGGATTACGCTTGGTTGCACTGGCGTTGTCAATGATGGCATACATCATAGGTGCAGATGGCTCCTCAGTTGTGGCCAATGGCTCATAGGATGTGTCAAAAATATGGGGGCAGAAAGAGGCAGCTCTTGGATCAAGAGTACAGGGCCAGGTGACAACTGGGTATACAGTGGAGGTGTAAGTAACCTCAGTGTTCCTGGTGACCCTGGTATAGAAGACTTTGGTGGCAGGCCTTGAGAGCAGCTTCTTTCTGGTATTAAGGCTACTGTTCCTGGCTTTGGATGCAGGAGGTGGTTAGCTGGCGCTGAAACCTTGGGAGGCCTGTGTATTGGCATGACTCCCTTCAATTTGTGTTCTGGGTCTGTTCTTGGACCCTCTGGGACGCCCTTGTGGACAGGCTGCCCCACAGGCTAGTGCAGGAGCTGGTTGGGAATGCAATTGTTGGTCCATAAAAATAAAATAAAAAATTTAAATTTAGATTAAATATGTTTTTATTTAGGTTTTTGGTTTAGTAGTGAGCAGTTATTTTCTCTTGATTTAGCATTAAATAGTAACAGAATTTCTATATTTGTACTTTGAAGTGTATAATATTGTATAATTTCCAGGTTTGGATAATTGTAGAGTTTAATCAATTTTTATATCTAAACATGGTTATTGAGATTGAATTTTTAGTTTGATTTCAGTTGTGGTGGAGCTTCTTGATTTGGGTTGGTGTTTCCTAGTGTGCTTACTGTACATTAAATTTGGATTCCAGTTCCTGCAATTAATATCTGAGTTTTCTAGTGGCATTCAAGAGTGATTCAAAAATTGGACCAAGGATTTGACAATCCTGCAATTTCAAAAAACATAGTAAACTTAATGAAAATGGTTGATGGATTTGAACACTTTAAATCTGATTCCAGTTAATTCATTTTGTCCATTGGAAATATGCAGTTTGAATTGAAATTTGCAAAGTGTCTATGAGTTCCTGAATTTTTCAAAATTCAAATAAAAATGCAAAAAAATCAATTTAATTAAAAAAGGCCATCCTGCAAAAGTGATCAAAATTTGGACCAAGGATTTGACAACCCTGCATTTTTATGTTTAGGTTCTGAACTTAAAGTAAGTTTACTATCATAGTTTTAATGCTAATGCACTAAGAAAAATCAACTTATCTGATAGTAAAATGAGTCAGATGAAAACAAAAATTAAGTGAGCATGAATATATTGTTAATTAATATAAACATATTTGGTTTGTTTATGTTTAAATCTGAGTTGTTTTTGCTTAGTGTCATAGCTTTAAAACTACTGTAATTTTTTTAGCTGTTGAAATGGACACTTTAAAGTCAGATAAAAGAAAACCAAATTTATACATAAACAAAGTGATAAGGAGCACCTTTTTGCAGAAGCTTCAGATATGGAATTAAAAAGAGAAGAAGTATATTTTATTGGATAATACTTTAGACTTATGTAGCTTTAGCTGTGGCAGAGATTTTAGTTAGATCAAACCTAGGGGCTGGTCATGTGTGGGATGGGTTCAAGTTGCTGGATACCTGGACAGTCATGTGATATTAGTTTGTTGCCATTTCCAGTATGTCAAATGGTATACTGGAAAGGCACCAAATTGGGCAATGACTGGATGTTAATTGGGATGGCGGTAGCCAGAATACTTGTACATCCAGATCCTCAACACCCCCTCCCTTAAGGGGTTACTTGGGTACATCAGGAGAGGGCTTTGTCTTGACGGCTGCTGCCTGATGTTCCTGGTGTTTTTTGCTAGTTGGTGACCAACCAGGTCAAGTGTTCTCCCTTGTAAGGCATAGGCAAGACCTGTGGTACTTCTTGGTATTGGCTCTTGGGCGCACTGCAACTTAACCAGGTAGGTTTTCCTGTCTGGTTGGTATTTGATGATTCTTCCAGGTCCTCTTTGTACTGATTCTAGCTTCTTCCTGTTCCCAGCTAGTAACCATACAGGGGAGTTGATGGGGAGTGGGTCCTCTGTCAAGGTTACTTTTTGGGTTTTGAGCCTTTTTGTTTCTTCTAGCTTGGCTTTGAGGTGTATGTGTTGTAGAGCTGGTGTTTGTTCTACTGTGGGAGGTTTCCATGGGGGGATCTTCACATACAGTTGGTTATTGTGGGTGACTATTTCTGGTTTTTACCTGTATGTTAGTTTGAACAGTGAGTAGCCTGTCCCTTGATCAGTGCAAACCTGGGATACTAATAATGCATGTTTCACATAGAGTGACCATGTGTCTTTGTCTTTGCCATCCATTATTTTCTCAAGGGTTCTGATAAGGCTGCTGTTCAGGCGTTCAACTCTGCCATTGGTCTGTGGCCTGTAGGGCAAGGTTATGGAATGTTTGATGTTCTTTGTTTTTAGGTTGTTGTTTACTACTTGACCTGATAACTCTGTTACTCCACCTTTTATGATGTAGTTTGGAGTGCTGTAGTCCACTATGATTGTCTTGTTAATGAATTGGTTTATTGTTTCTGCTTTGTGGTCCTTTGTTGCCCAGAAGATAGACCAGTGTGTGGCAAAGTCAATGGCTACAATTAGGAAACGTTGATTTGTCTTGGTTCTGGGAAGGGTCCCACTACATCCAGTCCCCAAACCTTAAATGGTTCAGGGTTGGGTACTGGGTTAACTGTTGGCTGCAGAGCCTTGGTGCTGGCGTATTTTTCACACACTGTGCACTTTTTTAGAACATCAATTATGTCTTTCTTCAGATTGGGCCACCATACTATCCCTTTTAGTATGAGGTATAGATTGTTAGCCTTTTTGTGCTCTAGTAGGCAGTGATGTCTTAGGATAGTGTCAACTCTTTGTGCAAGTGGGATTTAGGAAACATGTTTGTCTTTAACAATGCAGCATACTGTGCCATTTGATACATGGAAATATTTTTCATTCATTACTAGAATATCATGGGTTAGTTGGTGTGTGGAGGAATCTTTTCCTTTTGTCTTGTACTCAGTGTTGTATAGGTTGGGCCAGTCAGGGTCCAGATGGTCAGGGTGATCCTCTCTTGGCTGACATAGCGTAGAGAGAGCCTTGGCTGTGACCAGCTCTGCCCCCTTTTTGTATTGGATGTCCAGGTTAAGCTGCTCAAGCAAGGACATCCATTTGGCTTGGTGCTGTGCAAGTGCGTTTTGAGTTTTGAAATAGATTAAGGATTTATGGTCAGTTAGCACTTGGACGTTCAAATGTCCTTCTAGATAACATCTCCATTTCTTGCATGTGTGGTATATTGCTAGCAATTTTTTATCATGTATTTGGTACCTTTTCTTAGTGTTTGTTAGTTTTCTGCTTTTGTAACATAGTGGCAGGAAATCTTGTTGTCCTAGCTGGCGGATGTGTAGGACTGCGCCAATGGCAGTATCACTAGCATCCAACTCAAGCTTGTAGCACCCATTTTTATTAGGGTATTTCAAGATTGGTGCTTCAATCAAAGCTTTTTTTAGTAATTGGAAATTCTTGCCACATTCTGGAGTCCAGATGAATTTCTTTTATGCATTACCCTTGATTAAGTCATTGATTGGTGTGGTTAATTTCTGCAGTCTTTGATGTATTTCCTTAGGTAAGCTACCATACCAAGAAAGCATCTAACTTTTTTAACAGAGGTGGGGTGTTGCATGTTATTTATGGCTTTAATTTTTTCTGGATCTGCTTTGATGCCACTGTCAGAGACAATGTGGCCCAATAACAGGAGTTTATTTTCCATAAATTGGCACTTACTTGGTTTTGCATAAAGTTTGTACTTTGCAAGTTGATTGAGTGTCTTGCAGACATGCGTGAGGTGTTCCTCTTTTGTTTTTGAAAATATAATGATGTTGTTGAGGTAGCATAATGTGTTCAAGAATCTGTTTAGCGCCTGGTTCATCATGGTGACAAATGTTTCAGGGGCGTTTGTCATCCCAAAATTCATTACTTGACATTCAAATGACCCAAATTGCAAACAGAACGCGGTCTTTGGTATGTCTTTCTCTTTAACTTTCACTAGATTATAACCAGATGTGAGGTCAATCTTTGAGAAATTTTTTGATCTGGAGAGCCTTGCAAATAGGTCTTCTATGAGGGGAAGGGGGTATTTACTTTTTACTGTACTTGCGTTTAGTGCTCTGTAGTCAGTAACTAAGCAAAGAGATCCTTCTTTTTTCTTTACAAAGAAAACTGCTGACCCCCACAGGGATTCAGATGGGCAAATGAATCCTTTGGCTAGATTGTCCTCGGTGTGGGCTTTAAGTGTTTAGGTCTCCATGGGGGTGAGTCTGTATAGGGTTGCTTGTTTAGGCATGGCTTTGCATAGGTTGATGCCATAATTGACCTCCCGCTTGGGGAGTAACTCTGTGAGTTCTTCCTTGAATACATGGATGTATTCATTTAGAAGTACTGCAAGTTCTGGGCATTGGGGTTTTTTGTGTTTGTATGTTATTGAATTTGGTGTACCTCATTATGTGGAGGGTACTGTCTTTGGTTAGATGTTCTGATTTGTCTTGATTTATGACTTGGACAAATACTGTGTCTCTTAGGATGAGATTTTTAGGTTCTTTGAGAATGTTGAAATTGACTCCATTGTGTTTTATGGTCATGGTTTTTGTTTTCCAATATATGCTGTGATTCACTTGGGTGAACCAGTCCTTGCTTGCTAAAATGTTGTAGTTTATGTTGTTCATGAAGAGTCCTTTGATGGACGTTTGGATGCCTTGGAGGTCAATTCTGAAGGGAGTTGTTTTGCCTTCAAGTAGAACTTTTGATTTTTCTGCCATTCTGGCATATTTGAAGTTGGATTTGATAACTGGTATTTTGTATTTGGTTACAAATGGTTTGCTAACCATAGTTTGTTATGCACCAGAGTCAAATAAAATTTTATGTTTATGAGATTTTTAAGTGAATGGGTAGACAAGGTGTTGTGAGAAATCTTTAATTTTTATGTTCATAAAAATGGGGGATTGCGGGACGTGGGATGCAAGAGAAAAGTTTTTGCCTTGGTACTTTTTCTTGTTGTGTTGGGGGAAGACAGGGGCACTTAAGCCTATTCCTCCTGCTCTTTTCCCTGTTCCTCTGTTTAAATTCCTTTGAGGTCAGAAAATGTGGGGACAGATTCATAGTGTTGTAATTTCAGCATTGTTAACTTTGACGGTGTCCTCTTTCTTGGGACAGGAGTGGTTTGCACTTTGACTACAATTGCCATTATTACAATTGGAGTTGCTGTTGCTATGATTGGTGTTTTGGCTCTTGTTGCCATTAGAGTTGTCTCTGCCATTGCCGTTTGAGGAGTGGTTGCTGTTGTGTGCAGCATATTCCATGTTTGCGCGTTTTTCTGCGTGCTTGGCTTCTGCAATGAGTACAGGCATGGTGGTATTGACCTCTGGACAGATGAGGACAGCAACAGAGGGTTTTATTCTGTTAATAAATGAGGCTCTAGTGTGTACATTGTCAGCTTGTGCTGGGCTTTGGATTTTTCAACATATTTCTTCAAATTCATTGGCATAAGCTGTATAGTGATCTTCTGAGGAAGATTGCTGAGCTGTATTGCAATGTCTTGGAGAGATTCAGTGACACAGAAATTGTGGGTGATGTTGGTTTTAAACTCTTCTCAGTTTTCAAGCTGGTTGTCTGTTTATGAGCTAATCCAGGTGGCAAACCAGTTATCTGCAGCCTCTTATAGGCGCTTAATGGCTTCTAGTACCCATTTTTGTGGGGAATGCAGCTGTCGTAGAGTTTTGCGGCTGAGTGGTCTAGCCAGTTGATGATGTTTTCCTTGTTTTTACAAAATAACTTGTCAATACCAATGTACTTGGTGTTGGTAACTTCTCCTGTGATAGGCAGTTGTGTGTTTGTTTGTGGTTGGAGAGAGCAACTGTATTGAATTATCTTGGTGCATGCTGTGATGACTGTGCATCATACCCTCACTCACCCATGAGGTGAAACATGGTTACAGGGTCTATCAGTTATTGGGATGATCTTGACAAATACTGGATGAAAAGTATTCCTGTCTCTTCCTAGTTCCCTTCCCCTTTCCTGCACAATTGTTAATGTGCAGGAACAATACAAGTATATAATGACTCTCTTTCTTAAACAATAAAGATGTCTTTACCCATACTACTTCTGCACTTTTAGCTTGATCTTACTTTCCAATAAGACTCAAGCTTTATACCAGACTCTATCAGACTTTGCTTTCTTTTTGCCTTTGCTACTACAGGTAACAGGAAGATCTCCCTGCTGTGCTAACAGTTTAGAGTTAGTACCCTAGGCCTGATCAAAGTGCACTGTACTGTTCCCTGCCACTGCAGCCCAGTACTAGTAGTTCCCTTTAGCTTCTCTGGAAGAAGTTTACACGAGGTCCCCTTACCCTCAAACCCCATCTTCTGTGAGCATCACACACTGGTGCTCACTACAGGGGGCCAGCTTGCTGACTTCTTTGTCAACGTCAACCTAGCCTCTGTTAGCAGACATTCCTGTTTATACCTCTTTATCCCCTTAATCAGCACCATGGTGACCTTGAGATCAGGTCACACCTACAGTCCACCAAATGGACCCTCTCAACCTGCCTCCAGGACCAGAGCTGACTCTTCCCCTGTGGTAGACCCATGTCCTGTCTTGGATCCACCCAGTCAGAGACAGGCTCATGAGGAGGAATATCCTCAAACCGAGCAAGCCTGAGGAGCTTCTGTATGAGGTTCCTTGCTGTTGCAGGCCCTCCAAGCCGGCCAGACTGGCCAACAAGTTTATAAGTAGTCAGCCTCACCCAAGCAACCTGTCCAGCGGCTTGCTAGCAAGCCTCTCCCCAAGCTCCCAAGACTCACACCCCATTTGAAATCTACGTGGGCCTTGCAGGAACGCCTTGTGCCTCAACCAATGCCCAAGGTTGACCCTGTTACCTATGATAGTGGTACCAGTGCCACCCTGGTGGGTGACCCAGACCTGTCTTTCCTTCAAGATGGGAATCTGTATTTGGAGCTTCCCCCAGTTCATGTGTCATCTCTGGTCCTACAGGAATCTACAGAGACTCCAGAAGAGACACTTGCACAGCTGGTGGACGTGAGGGCAATGCTTGATGCCCTCAACCAGGGGCAGCTCCTGGAGCAACACATGATTAAAAATCCCAGTAGGGTAGGTTCTTACCTGACTGGGGTAGTCCACCCTTGCCTGGGAACTCTATCTAACCAGGTGGCTGACCTGGTTGACTCTGTTCACCCCCAGGCCAAGTCCATCCAGAGTGTGAAAAATCACACATCTGTGGCAGTTGCTGACCACAGTTCAGTACTAGAGATAATTAACTCTAGACTGAAACAAACAGCAGCCCTCTACTGCAAGGTAAAGCGTGGTGTAGCTCTACCGGCAGACCAGTCAAACAGGTTTGTCTCTCAGAACTACAAGCCCTTGTACCACACAGTTTGTGAGGTGGTCCAGTTGGATCTTCCCAGAGTGGCCAAGACGCTGGTGGAACACTAAAGGGTTCTCCAGTCCTTAGCCCACAACTTCTAAGGCCAGAACCAGAATTTGCAGAGCCTTGATCAGTACTGTGAGGAGCAACTACAGGTCCTGACCACACACCAGGAAGCCTTGGGGCATCTTGTCCTTAACTTGGTGAAAGTTGAAGAAACTCTGAGTCAAGTGTTGGCAGCTGGGGATACTACAATGAGTATCCTCACCAATCTGGCAACCCACACCTCAGAGAACTCCTCCAAGCTCACAAAGAAGACTGAGGAAATCACCTGTTTAGCTGTCCAAGGGAATGGCCATCAGGTCAAGCTAAGAGACTTGAGGCAGAGCATCTCTGCCCTCAGTGATAGACTCAGTAGACTCAACCTTCAGGAGCCCAAGGTGAATGATCCTTTGATAGTAGGGAGTATCCTCAACAATTGTACTTCTAAGGCCACAGGAGCCAATTGTACTCCTTGGGAACTTGTTCTTTGTACCCTGAGGATTCTGCCCCACCCTCCCAACCACCTAAGAGGGAGCCGCTCCACAAGGAATATCCTGTCTCACGTAGCAATCCTCCTCAAGCTTGGATGACTTGTAGACGGAAGTACTATTATACTTCCTATACTGATTCTATCAAAATTTCAGAGGCCAAACCCCCTAGAGGTTGCCAACCAGCCCTCTTCATAAACAGGGAGGACTCTCTTTACTTGTGTGGCTCATTTTGTTTGCGCTCCAGGCCTTGTAAGCCTAACTCTATGTTCAAGACCAAGTTTGGTATGAACTCCCTTATTAACATTAGGATGTGGCTGTCAACCTTTGAGCTGGCTAACCAAGGGTTAGATAAGCGCAAACTGGGGCTGGCTTGTATCTGCCTCCTGGAGGATCCTGTCCTAGCAGCTATATCCCAGTACTTGCCTCAGCCCTACAAGTATTTGGATATAAAGAAGGCGTTGCTGAAGGTCTTTGACTATAAGGCCAAGGACTACATTGACAGAGACAATTTCCTTGAGTACTGGATCAAGAATCTGGGAGACTACCCAGATGAGTTCCAACAGATGGTAGCTCACCTGCAGCAGAGGGACCTCATCAATGTCAATGACGCCAGACATTCTCTTTATCACTCCCTCCTGTCCCAGTTCCCCAAGCTGTGGGCTAAATTCTCTGTCCAGGTGAATGGGCTAAATGACCTGTCAGAAATAGTGGATCAGGTGTATACCCTCCCTAATTTTCAGGCTCAACTAGCCAAGTACTGGATCAAGAATATGGGAGACTACCCAGATGAGTTCCGACAGATGATAGCTCACCTGCAGCAGAGGGACCTCATCAATGTCAATGACGCCAGACATTCTCTTTGTCACTCCCTCCTATCCCAGTTCCCCAAGCTGTGGGCTAAATTATCTGTCCAGGTGAATGGGCTAAATGACCTGTCAGAAATAGTGGATCAGGTGTATACCCTCCCTAATCTTCAGGCTCAACTAGCCAAGTACAGGACTGAGGGCTCCTCATCACGCAAGGTGTTCTACACTACCCCTGAATGTGCTTCCATGGAAAACCCCTTCCATGAGAGACCTGGGTATGATGGATGCTTTGCCTGCCATGAGAAGGGCCATGTTCTTAAGAATTGCCCCTAGGTCAAGGTGTTCCAATGGATGCAGAATATGGGTAACAAGAAGCCCTTTTTCTAAATTCCAGTGGAAAATCCTGATGTGAATGTGGTTCTCCAGGAGGAGGAACCAGAGGATCAGGAAGGGTCTTCTGGTTCAGACTCTGAGGAGTAAAAAAACTAGAGAGTGATGGATGCAGGGAGTCTCTATCACCAGAACCTGAACCTTCCCCTACCAAAATTACCAGCTCTGAGGGCATATTTGCCATACTGTCCTCACCTGTCCCTGGCACAAAGGGTCCTCCTAGAAGATCTTAAAGGCTAAAGGCTAGACATGCTCTGGCCCAAGCCATCAGCACCACTATTGAGAACCCTACGGCAAACCTGTACCTCTTTCAGAGCGTAGAGGCTGACAACACTGACCCACAGGATGACCCTAATAGCTCTGGCATCTTTGTGAATTTCAGTATCACTCTGCTGCTACAGACCATCCTGAAGGTATTACTGGGGTTGGAGTCTGCTCTATCTTAACTAAGAGAGGCTTTTAACCCCCAGGGGGTTCACACAACTCTACCCATGGAGTTGTGCAACCCTATCTCACGTTTGTGCACCTGGATTGAAGTTACCGTCTTTGATATACCCATCAGAGTAGTACTAGACACAGGTGCACCTACCAACATCATATCCTCACGTCTGGTGAGGAGGCTAGGATTTCTGCCTGATATTTCATACACAGAATCCTTCTTTACAGTTGGTGTAGAATCCATCAAATCTAATGGTGCCTACTCTAGTGTTCCCCTGAGGTTTGGTGAGCTGGTGGTTACTTACCCAGCAGTTGTACTGGAGAGTGAGTCATATTATATGCTCGTTGGTACAGACTTCCTCAGGACTTACCAGACTGAGATTAGCCACCTACATGGGAATTTCTCCATCCTGGGGTATACTGTTCCCCTGCTCTTTAAGGATTCATCAGATGCATTTCTGGTGTCCAAAGAAGAGACAGGTAGACGGCATGTTTGCCTCTGATATCCACATGGTGTCTTGGGCTTGTCTTACAGAGTGGCAAACGCCTCTTTTAAGCCCTTACCAGTGTATTGCAAAAACTAAAAAGGCCTCAAGCTGCAGTCAAATCAGCTTGTCAGGATTCCCCCAAAGACTCAAGTTGCTGTGGACACAGGCTTGTACCTTGACCTCCCACCTGTCCTACACCTTGAGATCAGTAGCATCAATGGTGTCTCACGCAAGGAACCTTCAGCTGCACCTGGGATATGTGACTCAGCTGCACAAGAAACCTTGAAGGTCCTTTTGCTCAATCTGCTAAGTACTGAGATGAAGGTTTCTAAGGGGAAGCATGTTGCTACCCTTAGGATAGGTCACAATGAGGAGCTGTCAGCTGTACATTTCTTGGGTGGTCTGGAGGAACTGGGAATCAGTCTTCCTGACGAGCCCCTAGTGGTAGCTATAATTCCTTGAGATGACATGGTGGGCCTATATGAGGACAAGAAGGATTCCTTCAAGGCCCTCTTGGATGAGTTCAAGGACATTTTTGCCACGTCTAATGAAGACCTGGGTTGTGCGGAAGGAGAACTCCATAAGGTTAATGTAGGTGATGCAGAACCCATCTCACAGAGAGCTTACAGAAGCTCCCCCAAGGAAAATGCAGTAATAGGTGAAGAAATCCACAAACTCCTTGCTGAAGGACTCTTGGTGCCATCCAAGTCCCCTTGGGCCTCCCCACTTCTTCTGGTGAAGAAGAAGGATGGGACCAACTGGGTGGTGATAGATTACAGGAAACTGAATCTCATCACCAAGAAGGACAAGTACCCCCTGCCTAGGATTAATGAAACCCTAGACAAGCTAGGTGGGGCCAAGTAATTTTCTGCCATGGATCTGCTGTCAGGATACTGGCAAGTACCCATGTCTGAAGAGGACCAACAGAAATGTGCCATCATAACTGTTGAAGGTCTCTTTCAGCCTACAAGCATGCCTCAAGGATTGGTGAACACGCCTGCAACCTTCCAGAGGATGATGGATAGTACTTTTGCGGACCTCAAGCTTAGCTGCGTCCTCATCTACCTGGATGATATCAATGTTTTCTTGAGGACATTCACGGACCACCTTGAGCATTTGAAGCAGGTGTTCACCAGGCTACGCAATAAAGGCCTCAAACTCAAGGCATACAAGTACTCATTTTTCAAGGAGCGCCTTGAGTTCCTTGGGCACATCATCTCAGCTGAAGGAATAGCCCCAGTACCAGCAAAGGTTGAGGTTATCTCCAAGTTTCCCCCTCCCACTGATGTACGTGGAGTACACGTGATCCTGGGGATGGCTGGCTACTATTGCAGGTTTATACCCAACTTTGCTCAGATAGTGCAACCCCTGTTTCACTTACTAAAGGATGACACTGAATTTATCTGGTCTGATGAGTGTGACAAGGCATTTGCATTGCTGAAGGAAGTCTTGACCAGCAAACTATTGCTGGCATATCCAGACTTTGAGTGACCTTTTGTCCTACATACAGACGCCTCTATGGTGGCTGTTGGTGTGGTGTTGTCCCAGACAATTTTTTTGGGGGAGGAGCACCCTATCTCCTACCATTCCTGCACCCTCAACAAGAATGAGAGGAACTACTCCACCACAGAGAGGAAATTCCTGGCTGTCCTGTATGCAATTACAGAATGCAGTCTATATCTACATGGTACCAGATTCACTATGGTGACCAACCATAGCTCCCTCACCTGGCTAGAGAACATGAAGGATCCCAAAGGACGCTTGGCCAGGTGGGCAGCTAAGCTGCAGAACTATGACTTCAAGGTAGTACATAGACCAGGCAATAAGCATGGGAACGCTGATGCCCTGTCACACCTCCCACTAGTAGCAGCTCTCCAGGTTGAGTTAGACTTAGTGTATGAGCTCATAGGTCAGCCAGAAAAGTGGACTGCTCTGGCTCCAGGACTAAAGGCTGTTCTTGAGAAACTCTCAAGAAAGACTAAGGTAGAAAAAGGCAGACTCTACAAATGTTGTGGAGAGGTCTACCTACCCTATGTCAGACCCTCAGAGAGACTGGATAAGTTGGCCAACTTTCATAAGAGCACAGCCACGCTGGTACCAGGCATATGTATGATACCATGAAAGACTATGTGTACTGGGAGAACCTTGCTTCTGATGTGGATGACTATGTCAACTCTTGCATGAGGTGTGCACAGTTCCATAGTAAGACACCTCCTCACTCTTACTGGTTGATCCTACATAACTATGCTTTCCACACTGTGAGCATAGACGTGGTAGGACCCATGGGACTTAGCCCTACCTCCAGGAAAAATCAGTATATCCTGGAAGCCATTGACCACCTAACTAAGTGGATTGAATGCACTGCCGTCCCAGGTCCAACCTCACAGAGGACTGCTAGGTTTGCCCTGACAGACATCATAGCCTGTCATGGTTGTCCAAGCATCTTGCTAACAGACAATGGCACAAACTTTGTCCATTCTATCCTCCCAAGATTAAATGAACTCATGGGGATAGAAGGTGCTTCTTCCGCCCCCTACTGCCCAGAAACCAATGGTATGGTTGAACAGGCTAATTGCACCCTGGTAGGCATCCTCAAGAATCTGGCAGCAGATAAGCCTTCTTCCTGGGATGACTATCTTACTTGTGCTTTCATGGCCTACAGGGTCACTTCACACACAGTAACTAAGGAGAGTCCCTTCAAGCTTCTGTATGGCAGACAAGCTGCCCTCCCAGGTTACCTAGTCCCTATTCCACCCAGGGCCAACAAGGTTAACTATTCAAAGGATATTCTTGAGCTCACAAGACGCATTGCTGCTCTACAGGACAAGGCCTTTAAGAACCTTTTTAACTCTTGTGTACAGTCCTTCCTTAGGGACTAGGATGCCCTGCTCCCTCTACCTCAGCTTGAGGTGGGTGACCAAGTCCTCATGTACAGGGAACGTCTGGGTAGGAAACCTAACAAGCTACAAAGCTTGTGGACTGAACCTCATGAGGTCCTGGAAAAGACTGGTATGGATGTATACACTCTTAAGGACCTCGTGTATGGTAACATCCTCAATAGAGTACACGCCAAGTACCTCAAGAGGGCCCCTATGGATGAACAGCCTACTGAGGTAGGTCTAGCTTCACCCATTCATAGGAATAACTAAGACAGCATAGTAATAGTGAGGTCTTCCTTTTATTATATTAAGAAAAAGATAAAAAGACAAAAAAAATGAGAAAAGATAAAAAAGAAAAAAATATATATAAAGAAAGAAAGAGAGAAAGAAAGAAAGAGAAAACACAATTTATTTCTTGTGGGAAAGAACTTTGGCTCTGGTAAGTAGAAGATATGCACGTGCCAACTGCTTACGTAGCTGGCCTAGGTAAGTAGCAGCTACTCCTATCACGTTAAGATCCTTCTGGAGCAAGGCTACTGATGTACAGATGTCTACAAAGAATTGTGGTCACTGCACTCCTATGATCCTGGCACCTGACAAGGAGGTTCCAAGCAGTGCAACCATTGCTAGCTGCCAGTATAGCAGGAGTTTGGCTATCTTCCTGTTTCTGGTTTTATTTATCAAGATCTGGCAAGCAAGTGCCATGTTGGCTAGACGCCCTGCCTCTGCCTCAATTTTGGACCAGGAATTATGACACAGGACCAGATAGAGTCCTCTGTTATGAAGGCGCAGAAGGAAGTTGTCTGTGGCAACTTCTGAGTTGGTGTACTATCAAGGATTAGGTTTTGGCCAAAACAGAAGTTGTCCTCAGTACCTCGTCCTCTTCCTGCATGTAGTTTGTCTGAGATAGACCTCACAGGTGTTTTTCCCATGGTGCTGGCTATGGCCTCAAATACCTCCATGATAGTACTGGCTTCCCTGGGATGATACTTTGTAAGGTGGCAAACAAGCAACTCTCCCTTCAGAGCCCTTAAGAGACCTTCCTCAGTAATATGGTAGTACTGGTTATCAGCCATGGCTACGGCTTTGGCATATGTCTCTTCCATAGGCTCATCATCAATAACTAGATGAATATTCTTCAAACTGATGTGCTCCAGAGCTAGGGGACCTAATGCCTCTATGTGAGTGACTGGGTTGGAAGGCTAAGAAATATTAGATGAAGAATAGCTGGTTACTTACATGAAAGGGAGGAAGGACTTTCAAAGTCATCTTAAATTTATCCTTGAGACCTAAGGAGCTGGCTTTTATTCTTGCAAGCTTGACCTGGTCAGGAGCATTTTCCAGATTGACATCCACCACCTGGTTGGGAACCTCTTCTTCTTCCTGGTAGGTAACCAGAGTTGGGGTCCTAGGTGTTGGCACTTTACGCACCCTTTTTTCAGGGACTTTCTCTTCATCTGAAGATACTACCTCCAGATTCCCAGAACTTTCATTGGCATGGTTATTGGGTAAAGTTGGTACATTTTCTGAGTTCCTGTCCCTTTTATGTTTATTGGAAGCTTTGAGGTTATCCTTAAAAAAATTAATATTGGGCACTGGTTGTTCCTCTCTGGGGTGGGCCCAGATGCTATCCTTGGAAGTACCTAGAAGAGAAAAATTGGTTAGTTAAAAATTAACTAATAATTTGCTTACCTTGGGCGCCTACTGCAGCTTTATATGCTGCAGTAGTGGAATTGTTGTGTAGCAAGTTGTTGCCTTGTAACAATCCACTACTAGGTAGCAGATTGTTACAAAGCGGCGCTAACAGCAAATTGATCTGCTGGTGGGTAGCGGATCAATTTGCTGCGTAGCGCACCTTTGCTATGCAACAACTTGCTCTCATTAAGAGAGTTGTTGTGTAGCGGCTCATTAACTGCTTGCCACTGACAACGCGGGTTTGATCCCCTGGCCTGTTCCTTGTTTTGGTTCTGCTTCTCTTCTGGTTGGTTGGTTGTTTCTTCTGATTGGTTGGTTGGTTGGTTGGTTGGCGTTCTCTTCTAGTTGGCTGGCTAATTCTTCTGGTTGGTTGGTTGTTCCTTCTGGTTGGTTGGTGTTCTCTTCTAGTTGGCCGGCTAATTCTTCTGGTTGGCTGCTTTGTTTTTTTGCCTGGTTAGCAACCACCTCCCAATCACTGATGGTTGTAGGGCTAAGTGCCCTTCTTGTTCCCTCCTCTTGTTCTCCTCCAGGTGTCAAGAAAATGGGTGTATGATCTCCTCCTAAAGTTCCAGTTAGAGATTGCTCCTGGTTGGTGCTAGTCCCACCTGTTGGTTTCATGGCTACCTCATCCATCAGGTCAGGCAATTCTTCTTGGGTGCCTACATTTATGACTCTGTTGGTGACCTGGCCTCTTCTGGTGCCTAGACCTTGCCACCCTTGCACCACTGAAAAGATCTTGTTGGCTTCATCCACCAGTGCCTTATTTTTCTGGTTCTCTCTCCTGAGGTAGGCGTCCTCCTGCAGCAACTCCTCCAGAAGCATCTTGAGCTCAAGGATATTATCTCTGATGCCCTGTGTGGCCTTGTGGTATCTGGCGCAATATAAAGACATGCATCAGTCATCAGCTTCTCCTTTCCTTATGTAGTTTTGTCAAGAGGGGGTGTGTGTGATAACTGTGCATCATACCCTCACTCACCCATGAGGTGAAACATGGGTACAGGGTCTATCAGTTATTGGGATGATCTTGACAAATACTGGATGAAAAGTAGTCCTGTCTCTTCCTAGTTCCCTTCCCCTTTCCTGCACAATTGTTAATGTGCAGGAACAATACAAGTATATAATGACTCTCTTTCTTAAACAATAAAGACATCTTTACCCATACTACTTCTGCACTTTTAGCTTGATCTTACTTTCCAATAAGACTCAAGCTTTATACCAGACTCTATAAGACTTTTCTTTCTTTTTGCCTTTGTTACTACAGGTAACAGGAAGATCTCCCTGCTGTGCTAACAGTTTAGAGTTAGTACCCTAGGCCTGATCAAAGTGCACTGTACTGTTCCTTGACACTGCAGCCCAGTACTAGTAGTTTCCTTTAGCTTCTCTGGAAGAAGTTTACATGAGGTCCCCTTACCCTCAAACCCCATCTTCTGTGAGCATCACATATGCTTTGGGCATGACCAGTCCTTTGAATACGGTGCATCCACTAGGAATATTTTCATTGATGTTGTGGGCGCAGAAGTACATTTTCCAGGTGTCCTGGGATATGGCCTGGTTGAGTACGTGAGCAAAGGTGGGCAGGTTCTGTTCAGTTGTTTTCTCTTTCATTGGCGTGGTCAAAAACCGTAGCTGCTACCAGTGATAAGGAACACCTTTTTTGGGGAAGCTTCAAATATGGAATTAAGAAGAGAAAAAGTATATATTGGATAATACTTTAGACTTATATAGCTTTAGCTGTGGTGGAGATTTTAGTTAGATCAAACCAAGGGGCTGGTCATGTGCAGGATGGGTTTGTGTTGCTTGATACCTGGACAGTCATGTGATATTAGTTTGTTGCCATTTCCAGTATGTCAAATGGTATATTGGAAAGGCACCAAATTGGGCAATGACTGGATGTTAATTGGGATGGCAGTAGCCAGAATACTTGTATATCCAGATCCTCAACAAAAGCATAGATGGTGCAAGTTTTTTATGATGATATCAAGCTGCTCTCTGCTATACTGAAATAGGAGAGAACTCAGCAGAAAGGCTTTATAAAAAATACTTGCAGTTAAATCTAATCAGGAGTTAGCAACCTGGGAGTTGCAGCAAGGTAAAGTGTATTACCCTTTTGCCCTGAGTTAGGATAATGTAAATATAAATCTTCATAAATGGTAGGAAGAAACGCTTAGAGTTAAAGGGAAAATGTAAAAGCAGAATATAGATAAACTTAGTTTTATTTGGAAAGGTAAATGCCCTTAAATACCAAGAGATTTGATTGATTTATCATTAGTGGAGACATCAATGTGGTGTACCACTGGTAGAGGCGCAGCTGACTCACTAATTGACCTTGACCCATACCTGGGTAAACTAAACACCTGAGAGCAAAAGCAAACCCTTAAATTTTGTGACCATTATTGAGAACTAAACCATCTGTTTTTCCAATTGTTAATAAATCCAAAGTTGGACTTACAACATATCCCCCCTAAAAATTGGACACAGGGGGAGATAGACACAAAGTAACTTAGAATGAACTTGAGCAAAGGAACCTCCCAAAGAGTTCATTTTAATAGCATAATTGGGCCCACATTGAAGATAGCTATGAGAGGTAGAGGTAATAATGAACTGTTGTCTTTTTGAGGCCCTCTACTGTGAATGTTTGGCTAATACCTTACCAGTACAAATAAAAGTGTAAAAGATGGTGTGTAAGCCGTTTGGTGTATGGATAGACTGTTATGTGCCTCAGTAAAGGGTGGTGTGTAGGCCGTTTGGCATATAATTTGGCTGTCATGTGCCTCAGTTACAGGAGGAGGTAAAGGTTGGGTCTCCTAGGAATGAAGACAAATAATGACTGTTGGTGTCAAGTAAAACAGGGAAGAGAATTCCTGGGGGTAGTTCTCTTTGAGCCACCTTTTGCCTTTGGGCTAGATAAGTGTTAGTTCTGTCTTACTATATTGTCAAAGTGTTGAAAGGCGGCAAAGCTACTTGAGGCAAGCACAATCCACATGTGGTATAGTTCTTTGGGATAATGCACTGAGGCTTCAACAAACACGCTGATTGGGAGCAATCTCTGCTTAGCGCAGCAGCTCAGGGTGGCAGGTCCAATCCCCGCTGCCTCATCCACCAGTAGTCTGGCACCCTGAGGGTTTACCCATGGTGGGTGACAAGCAAAAACTAAAAGATAATTGTGAGAGGTCCAACCCATAAGTATTATAGCTTGTGAGCATGTCTACCCACATAGTTCTGATAATATAAGACCTGGTCTTCTACTTGGAATTCAGTAACAGGAGAGCAGAAAGCGTTGGAGGGGGTCAGCTCAAGAGTCTTGATCTTATAGGCAGTGGAATATGCTGTGGCTTGGATATCAATAACCCATTTGACTAATTCTCTCACAGCCTTCACAGGATCAAAAACCTTATCTTGTTCCACTAAAAAATAGCCCAATATTGAGGGGTTAGTGGCCTCTCTGCCATATAGCATGGCAAAAAGAGATAAATTAGTAGTACAATACTTACTCAGTTGGTAATCAAACAGAGCAACAGGGATGTACTGATATCAGTTAGAGGAATCTTAATGTGTTAACTTCTTTATTATGGACACCAGGGCAGAACTTACCTCTCATTTTTCCTTTTTGTGGCAGGATTATATGGGGCAGAGAACAACTGGTGGGTACCCATAGCCTTAAAAATAGATGTAATGAGTCGGGTTTTAAGTTTGTTCCATTATCTGAAAGCAAGACCTGAGGGCATCCATGTTGATAAAACACATCTTGTAACAGGAATTAAGTAGTAGTGTTAGCTGTAATGTCTTTAGTGGCTTGTATTTCAACCCACTTGCTGAAGTGATTGATTGTAAGTAATATGAAGAAACAGCCAAAGCAGGAACAAGGCAATGGTTCCACAGTGTCAATACTAACTGTATGAAAGGCATGTTTGGGTAGCACCAACTTTAAATTGTGCTGAGCTGGGCAATCACACTGAAGCTGGCACCTGTGGCAAGATTCTAAGACATTTGGGATCAACACCTGCATGTTTTCTCAACAATAATTCTTGCTCAGATTTCATAGATTTTTGCATTTTCCAATGAAATGTATCTAAATGGGCCTGAAGGACTGTAGAGATACTAATACTGGGTTATACATAGGGCAGGTATACATCACTGAATTTCTTGAACAGTTAATTATTTCAAACCTGGGTATTCATACAAAGCTTTTGTAGTACAATACATGTTTCTTCAGTTTCAGCCTCCCAAGAAGAGAGATATTGTCACATTATTGAATGGATCAGCCAAAACATGGTCCGTTTATGTTAAGGGCAATAGAACAATTGCCCAATTTCCCACTTGTTTTGCTGTGTTTGCTATTCTGTGCCTGTAAACTTGTTTAATTGCACCTAAAAAGCGCTATTTGAATCAAGGGCTTATTGCGCATAGAGCTTGGTCTTTACTTCCACGGCTAATAATAGAATTGAAGTATTTAAGAGCCACTTCTATCCATTTGGCAAGGCGTGTTAAACCAGTTTTTTTCTTGCCCAGGAACTTTCCTATTCCAATTCTCCACTGCCTCCATATGACAAGTCCTTCTTTTTGTACCTCTTTCCCTTGACAATAATTCCCCTGCCCCCACTATATAACCTTCTAACATATCAAATAAAGAACAAGTTTTATCTTATTATCTTCTTATATCCTTCTGTCCTTACTCAGGCTGTCACTATACCACAACAGGTAAAGTATTAAGATAAAGAAGTATTAGACTAACTATTTGTAGAAATCAGCACCCAGGCTGCATATTTTAAAATATATATCCTATCAGAAACATCAATTTGATGCTTCTTGCCAACTCTGAAGTTAACAATTTATCCCTTGATACTTTTCTCACTTCTATTATTCTTACTCCTAAAAAGGAAATATTAGTTGATGGTATATGATCTAATTTACCTTTAATTGTTGATTCACATCAACAACGCCAACCTCTTCTAAGAGGGACAGGAATCAAACCTGGGACGTCTTCATACAATAACTGCGCCTAAAGAAGATCAGTGATAAAGTGAATTTGAAACACCTGTTACCTGTTACTATTTGCAGCCAATCAGACAATGCAAGTTTGACTCAAAATTTGAAATTTTTGGTTAAAGCTGTTAACCCTTGTATAACCCTGCCAAGTTCCATACTTCCTTTTACTGTTGCCCCTGGTTGTTGTGGCCCCAGCCCTGGCCCAAGAACATTTGAAGCCAGTGGTAATAATTCCCAAGCTGCTTAAAAAGCACTTGTGAAATATCAGGGGTCACAACAATAGAATCAGTTTTTAAGTATATAATTTAAATAACTGTTGTGCCTTTTTTTTGAAGATTCAATCTCAAACTTCCCCAAACTCCCCATGTCCTCCCTATGCAAACAGCCAATTCTACTCATCAGTTGCTATATAAGCCTGATAGAGCTAGTCTTCATACTTGTTCCATTAATAAAGTCTTTTCCTAAACCAACTTGACAATTACTTGCTCTTACTTCTCTTTTCACTCCAATAGCCATGTGATTACCCAAGTTCTCCCAATGGGAGCCATTTGGATATAAATGGTTGGTTTGGTTACTCCTGGTGCAGGCCTTTGCAACCAGCATATTGCTAGGAACTAGAGTGTATTCTAGTTCCTCCACTCCCCCTCAGTATCTTGATAAGTCTTGGCGCTGAGTGATATCAGGCCTCTGGTACACTACCACCCCCTTGTTCCCAGTCCCTCCTATTATGGAGAAACAATGTATGTTTATGGACAACAACAAGGCTCCAACACCC
Organism: Entomophthora muscae; assembly: GCA_014839935.2. Taxonomy (NCBI): domain Eukaryota; kingdom Fungi; phylum Entomophthoromycota; class Entomophthoromycetes; order Entomophthorales; family Entomophthoraceae; genus Entomophthora; species Entomophthora muscae. Next base: position 89,728 of record QTSX02002260.1, read on the forward strand.
ACTTTGTTCCATCCCTTGGCCTTGACCTTCTTGTTCAGCTACTTGGGAGCCTACTTCTTCCTTGGATGATTCAATCTGTGAGAATTGGGGGGTAGGTTAGGAAGAAAAAACATGCTCTCAACCATAATAAAAATCATGGTTTTAGCAACAACCAAAAGGTTGTCACTAACAATTCTTGGGAGGCCAAAGGGGGGAAGGAATCAACTGAACATCAAAAGTAACAGCCAAAACCAAATGGCCAGATTAGACTAACAAATTTCAAATTTTATTAGAGTAGAGAATGATGAAACAAGGTCTTTCACAACTCTTGCATTCATTTAAGGGGGGGATAAAATAGGGGTGGGAGATCAAATGTCAGCAAAATAATCAACTAATGGTATTAGCAAATACAAGTGCATTTCTCAAGGCGGGAAAATCTTGAAAAATTTTGAATGAACAAACTCAAAAGGAAAACTGACACAACTGAAAATTAAGGAACTTACTTTGGACATAATTACCACTGCTCCTGGCCACTCTTGCACATGATATTTAACCAGGGGTGTCTCTTGGGTGGGTTAGGTGGGGAACCTTTGGAAAAATTCCACAATTATTAATTAAAGGGCTTTTCTTGGGCTTTTTCAGTAACTTTTGGATAATTGTTCAAGCGCAATTTGGTGGAGGTGTCCAAGAATTTGGCAAGGATTGAAGTGGAGGCTTAAAGGGGAGATGTAACTTTACACAATCCTCTCTTGAGGAGATATTCAACATGGGAATGGTCTCCATTCCCATTGGCACATTGGTTGCTGGTTTGAATCCCTCCACGGCCATACACTATCTTGGTGGTATGTTTCCTGGTGGATAGGTTCCTGACATATTCAATAAGCTCATATAGTCAGTTGGAATTGATGGGATAGATATCCAAAATTATCATGAATGACATTTCAACACTTGTATTGAAAACTCAAGAGTTGAACCCCAGTTCCCTGAAGGAGGATCAACCCCCAGGACAGTCCAGGACCCGCCAATCCGTTAAGTCACAGGTTCAAACTGTTAAATTACTCTGCAACCCGCCGGCCTACTACTGAGGGTTCCCTGAATGGTTGCCAGATTGCCGCCAAACCAGTGCCACTGAAGACCCATACCTACGCAGGAGATGTGGTCTGCCTAAAGGAGATTGGGGAAGGACCTACTACTATCCCTGCCAACAAACCCCAGCTGCTGCCAGTCTCCAGTCCAGAAAAAATATTGCAATTGGCCAGATCAGGTGACATGGTGAACAACAGCGGCAAAACAAAGCATTGCCACTTCTGTTCCCTAGAGCCAGTCCATCCAAGACCCGCCAAACCGGTGCCACTGAGGGCCCAGACCTATGCAGAAGCTGTGGCTTGGGCGGGACCCCCTACTAGCCCTGCCAATAAACACCAACTGTTGCTAGTCCCCAGTCTGGAAAGAGGAATGCAATTAGCCCGCTCAGGTGACGTGGTGAACCAAAGCGGCAAAATTAAGCATTGCCACTTCTAGTTGCCAGAGTGTACCCAACCAGGACCAGATGCTCTCCAGACCCTAAGCCAAGATCTATGCCCCACCGGCAAACCAGCAATCCGCCCATGGACCTGAAGCCTGCAAAAAGCAAAGAAGCAAAACCACATGGTATAAGAATGCTGGCAGTGTGGTGATGACCACATTGTCATTTTGATAATAAAGTTTTATGAACCTTTGGTTCAAACAAATTTTACCTTATCTAGTCTTAGTGATCTTCCATCTTAACTCCAGCCAAGTAGACCATCAGGACACTGCCCCCTCTGAAGACCAACCTGCTGACCCTTCTCAGGCACTATACCGTCCCCAGGAGCCCCCTTTGGACCTGTGCATTTTACCAAATACCTGCCCAACCCTGCCTATGCAGAGTACAACTTGGAGACCATCCTCATTGCTGATCCCTTGGCAAGGACTAGAGAAACCAAATACATAGGATGTGAAGGAAAGAGGATTGAAGTGCCGCCCTTATTGTTCAAAGACAAGTACAATTATCTGCCTGCCTACTTTGTCTCCATGACTCTGCCCTTAACCCCGCAACCTGACCTCCCAATTGAGACCCCCACCACTGCAGAGACTACGTCCACCCAACTGTTTGGAGTACTCTATATCACTTTGACAGGAATGGTGTATTCCATGGTCCCTACCTCTGGATCCTGGTCCTTACTCAGGTGATCCATGTCTTACATTATCAAGTTAGCACCCATTCTATGGTGGGCTTTACCCGCTGGCTTGGTCCCACCCCATCCCAAGCCACCCAATGTCTCTACCTATGCCTGGCTTCCTGACAAAGATGGGCATTTTAGACAACATTTTAGCATTTTGATGTTGGGCACCAGGAAAATGGACCACTATGATATTGTAGCCTTGTAATTGTAGCTCCCATCAAGCCAATCTCCCTTCTGATTCCTTTAGCTGTTGTAAATAACAAAGAGATGAGTGGTTGGTAACCACAGTAAAATAAGTGCCACAGATGTAGGGTCAAAATTGTTTCATTGCATCTAAGCCAGAAAATCATTACTTCTATGTAACACTATAGTTTTTCTCATGCTTATTGAGAACATGAGAAGAGTAGGCAACAGGGTGATCCACACTCTTGCCATCCAGTTGAGCCAAGATGGCTCCCACAGCAAGCCCACTAGCATCAATATATAAGATTAACTCTTTGTCATAATTGGTTACAATAGGATGGGGACTTCTTTGAGTTTCTGTTTCAGGGCTCCAAAGGACTGCTACTAAATTTTTATCCATTCAAAGGGGACTCCTTGAAGCAATTATACTAGGGGTTTGCTGAGCTCAGCAAAGTCATGGATAAACTGGTAGTAATAGCCCATCATCCCAAGGAAAACATGAACTCCCCTCAAATTTGTAGGAGAAAACATGTTGTTGATGGCTTCAACTTTTTTTGGACATGGGATGAATGTCAGTCTGGGCGACTTCATGACCCAGGAACTCTAGTTGCTCTTTGAAGAAGTAACACTTGGAGGGTTTTAATTTGAGGCCAGCCTCATGGGTTTTGATGAACATGGCCTTTAGATGATCCAAGAAATCATTGAAGGTGGAACTGAAGACTTTAATTCCATCTAGATATAATAGTGCAAAAGACAGCTTCAAGTCCCTTAGGATGGAATCCATGGCTTATTGAAAGGTTGCAGAGGCATTGTACAGCCCTTTAGCATACAAATGGGTTCAAAAGCCCTTCTGAGGTGATCAAGGCAGCCTTCTCTCTATCAGCTGGTGAGAGATTCACCTGCCAATACCTGTAAGGCCTTACCCAATAAGGCGCAAGATTATAAATCAAGCCATGCAAGGTGTTGGGGTTAAGATTTAACAAGTAAAGGAAATTAGGTACTGTTTTTAAAAGCACCTTTAAGAGGCCTGATAAAACCTCATAGTTTGACACACAAGATGTCATTAAATTTACTAAACCTAAACAATATATATATAATAATGTGTTAAACAAAGATTTATTAGTAACTAAAGAAATGTTGATGTCAGGATACTCCCTGTGGGAGTATCTTAACATAAAAGTAGAGAGGTTGTTCCTCATGTAGAAAAATGATGACAACATGCTAATTGCTTACTGTTGGGATATTTTCATTCTAATAATCCTAGCTAATAAACACTAGCAAATTTAAAAACAGATATTCAACAAGAATGTATTTCTCTTTTGACTTTAAAGGTTAATTTTTAAAAGCTATACTATAAAAATATAAGTTTTGAAGTTAAATTTTAAAGAATGAAAAGAAATTTTTAAAAGATTGAAGAAAAAACCTGTAGTTGTGATTTAGGGAAAACCACTTAGAATTTCAGCTTGTAGGCTTACTATGCTATGTGTCTTTATTTATAGATAATAAAATTGATCCTGGGGGAGATTGACAAAGGAAAACAAAGGAGTTTTGAGGCAAGCGGAAGTGATAGCCCAGGAGAAGCACATGGTGAGTTGGAAGGGCAGTATTGGAAACAGCAACCCAAAGATCTGCAACTGCAGTGGTGGGGAAGCAGTTGTTGCGTAAGCAGCAAAAAAACAATAAAATAACCTATTTGACAATAGTATTTATAAAGAATATATAAGGGAACCTGTGTATGCGCACAAAAGCAAAAGGCAAACCTGAGAGCAAAAACTAAGGTAAAAAACTCTTAATTTAAAGAATACTAATAAATTCTAAATCAAACTGAAGTTTGAATCTAAAATTAATAGTTAAAAAGCCTGCCCTTTGGGGTAGGGCACAACAATACCCAGATGCCAAATCCATAGCTATAAATAATTTGGACCCTCCTAAACTTCAAAGGATATCATCAATTCTGGGTAATGGATAGGAATCCTATTTTGTCAGAGAGTTCAAGCAACAGTAGTCCATTAAATTTTGATGACCTCCATCTTTTTTTAAGGATTAACAGAGGGGAAGCCCATGAACTTTGAGACAGAGCTAACAGCCCAGCATCCAAGAGTTGTTTCAGTTCTTGGGATAATTGAGTGCCCTTGACTCAACTAGGGCAATAAGGTTTAGCTCGGAAGGGGGGGCATCTCCAGTGTTAATTTGATGAATGAGCCCCTTAGCCAACCCATAGTCATTGGTACCTTGCGCAAAAATGTCAGAGAAGTGATCTAGCAATTTAAGCACCTCTATCTGCTGGTAAGGAGAAAGCTTTAGAAAATCTGTAGCAGAGAACAAGGATAGGATGGGAGAATTCTCTTCAGGTAATACAAAGTCAGAAAAAGTGCCAAAAAGGTGCAAGAAATGTATAGCAGCTGCAATAAGTAAACTCTCATGCCCAAGTACTTGTCATTTGGTGACTTGCATAGAATTAGACGTAAGGTTAGCAAGCAGAAAATGTACTGGTTTCTTATGGATTAAATCCAAGATACTAGGATACAGCTGTGTTTTGGTACGTCCCAAGACTCTGGGGCGTATAGTTCCATGAAAGTATTGTCTGGTAGCTTACAGAAGATGTGTGAGTCTATGAGAACTTGGGAGCCCAGGGGGATAGAGAAAGCCTGAGGGGCAAGTAGAGGTATTTTCTCTTGATCCAGGAAGGATGATAGTGGAGGTATAAGATTATCAGAGTGCATTAAAAACTTGAGAGAAAATATTCCTGTAGGGTACTCAAGTACACAGATCTTTAAGCATTTACCAGGGAGATTAAAAGGCTCCTCAAAGATGAGGGGCATGGTGTAGCTCAGAAGAGAGATATACCCTTCTTTGAGGTCAATGATGCCATTATACTCTCTTATGAATTGAGTGCCAATGAGAAAATTGTAGCTTTTTTCTCTAGTACTACAGCAGGCAAGGACAGGAGTAGTTTTGCAAATTGCAAAGGTAGGGTGGATTAAACACCAATGGGCCAAGTGGTAAATAGCCCAGCTGTAACCTAAGACTCGGTATACATCAAGTCAGGAGCCTGTTTAAGCTTCTTCATGAGTTTGGAAGAAACTACATTGACTGGAAACCCAGTATACAATATGGCTTTGATCTTGACTTTCTATATAGATACCTCCACCCTGGTGATATCACAACCAAAGGGGACGGGATGGCTAAGATTTCTTGGAAAGCAGCAAGTTCCTTCTCTCACTTTTTCAGGGTACATCGATATACAGGTATCTCTTTATAGACTACCTGAGAGGTAGGGATACCTGTACATTTTGGAAGATAGCTTCTGATAGCTCTGCAGCCTGAGTAGAAGAGTCTACTATCATGGGAGCTTGTTGTGCTTGGGCTAGATAATATAATACCCAAGTGTTAAGGGTAAAACTTTAGTAACATAAGAGGGCAGGTTAGGCAGTTAGAAGCCGTTCAAGGCATAGACAATTGGGTAAAGGTTCATTGTCTGATGGAAGGCTTTGGCAAGGATGTTGCATTGTCTAAGGCTGCTGGCAAGGTACAGTATAGTAAATTTGGTTATCACATAATTAGCCAAGTTGGGAGTTGAGCAATATGATGCCAGAGGTGTCCAAAGGTTCAAATCCATTGAGTTGTGTTGGCTCATGGTATGATATCCCTTTTGGTTCCTATGGTTTTGGACTGAATTGAGCATAAGTTGGATGGTTGCCCCCTATCCCAAGGTAAGCTGTCAAGACAGCTGTGAAGATGATATAGTTTATCTTCTGACTTGGACTAGGGGTAATGGGTTTATTAAATTTACTTGCTTAACCTAATTAAAGGATCAATTGATGTGATAATATTGAGGAGGATATTCACTCAAGGATAGCACAAACTATCATTGAGGGCTTTGTCTTTATTTATAATGGTGGACCTGCAAGGTATGATTATTGGAAGGCATAGCATTGGGGAACCAAGAGCCTGAGTTGCATCTGTTATCCCATTTTTTGGATTGGCTTGGGTGGCTGGCAATTGAGAAGGTTTGGCTGGATCCCAGTTTGCATTGGCATAATTCAAGTTGGGCCTTCTTCATGCATCCAAATTAAGTTACTGAATTTGGTGTGTGATTTTCATTGTTGGAGAGCCTGTCAGTCCATTTCCCATTTTTAGGCACCCAACTTGGGCAGTAGTTCCTCCCAAATTTGGCTTTGGGGAAATTGCCTTTTCTGGTTTCCTGATTTGGCAATTTTCCCAAGTAGTGGAGGTTCACTGGCCTGCTGGTATGGGAGGGCAAGGGGTGGCTGGCTGGCAGCAGACTGGCTCACAGGTGCCTGGTTTACGGGTGGCTTGTGGGTGGGGCTGGCAATTATGGCAAGCGCCTGCGCAGTGGTGGCGTACATCAGCTTGGTTGCAGGTGTCTGCTCAGATGATAAATTTTTATTGCATATTTTAAGTTCTTTTTTGAATTTCATTCTGTGTGTTCTTCCCATATTGTTGGTTTGAGAGGTTTTTTGAACCTCCTGGGGCCTAGATTGTGGAATATTTACCTTTTTTTGCCCTATTAGACTCAAGTAGGCTATATGACTACTAGTTTCAGGAATATTCCTGAAAGGTAGGGACAATCTACCACCTCTCTAGCAGAAGAGGGGTCAAGCGTAGACTTAGGTGTGGCTATAGTTTTTCCTGAAGTCAACTTGTAGGGGACAGTAATAGCGTCAAAGACTGCTAACACAGAGTATCCATACCTATCAAGTTTTTCTTCTTCAGAATCTTGAGATTCAGAATCACTAGAAATTTTTTGAAATAGGTGTAGGATGGATGGGGCCTCTGGGCTAGAGGGAGGCAAGGACAGTTAGGAGAGTGCCGTCAACAGAGAGTATCTCTACCTCTGAGTTGACCAACTTTTCCCAATTAACTTCTGGGATAAACCCCTTTTATCTTGAGATCAGTGCACACCCAAGAGTGGTGACCCCCTATCCCACAGTTGTGACACCCTTGTTGTTTAGAGGGCCCATTGCTGTCCAACACCATAATCTGGGGGTTACAATTATCTCTGCTAAATAATAGTTGGTTGTCTCTAACCACAGAGATAGTGTGGGTCAGATGCATATCTTTCAAGAGAGTCTTGATTCCCTTCATCATAGACAACATTGAATTATGCATCTTAAAGTGCAAACACAGCATTTAATTGACTTTAAGGGCATTAGTGCAGACAGTGTACACCTCTTTCACCGTGAGCTGACAGCTAGTGATTATTTGTTGCCTCTTCATGTAAAACCAATTGGCAAACTGAGCAAGAGTTTCTTTGGTCTTGAAAGAAATATTCATAAAGGCATCTGTATTAACCTCTAGACTGATATTGCCTCCAAATTCCTCAATGAGGAGACACATCATATCTTCCCAAGTGACTATGGATGGGTGCTTGGGGACCACACCCTCTTGGCAAGTGGGATGTAGGCAGGTAAGGATGTGCTCCTTCTAGAGGTTGAAAATAGCCCTCCTCATGGTTGTCTTATATATTGTCAATAAAGCAAAAATGGGGGAGGTCTTGGAATCAGAGAGCTTCTTGAAGGTGGGTTTGTAGTTGGGACCAATTCCAGGACTTAGACTGGCTGTTATTGCCTGCATTGAGAATATTGATGTTTGGGGCCCCTTCAAACTCAGACTCAGCAGCAGGTTGCATGGCCCAAAGAAGACAAAGGCTATATCCCAAGGTATCTAGGTTGAAGCTATTCTAGCCTCCAATTTCTCTAGCAGTAGTTGCTACAGTTCCAATCTTGTCAACTTGTATTTTTTGGACAGCCAACATGCCTGTAATTCCGTTGACCCAGGTGACCATATCCATAGCTTGGGACACCAAGGGGGAGATCTTTTTGTTCATGGTTTCAGATAGCCAGGCAAGATTTTGAACCTCTCTATCTAAGGTGTCTTATCTGTCTGCAACAGCATAATTTACAGCAGCCAAGTTATCCCAGGCAAGAGCGCAGCTAATGCGCGGCTGCCCTTCTAGGCCTGGGCAGCACTCATGATCTTAAGGCCTTGCACCTTGACATCTTTATCCTCACCTTCACCATCAGATTCAGAAGAAGAGCCTCCTTGATCTGAGAGTTGGTGGTGTAGATAGACAATATCATCTCTTAACATAGTACTTGGTTGGTTAACATAGTGATGCAGGGATCAGGGATGAGTTTGAAGGTAGGTGGATTGGCAGCCAAAGACTTACAGCAAGTGGTGGGATTGAGTTCAGCAATAGCCTCCCAGATCCTAGCCTAAGATACAGCTGGGACCATAAGGGGATTTAGGAGGCACCTCAGCCATAGAAGCCACTTTCCTGTCAAGGCAAGTTTGGACCCGGCCCAGCGTACTGCTCAAAGCTGCCTTGTCAGAGCCATACAGTTGCTGTAATTCATGGCCCCAATCATCCACACTGGCCCCACCCAGCCCCAACTGGGCATTTGCATGTTCCTGGAATTGTTTAGGCGTGTTCACCAAGGTCTCAAATCCTTGCCAGTATTTTAAGAGGATGGCTTTGATCCCCCCTGCCAGGCAGCACAGTGGTCATACAGTTCACATAGTCAATCCCTGATGTACCCTGGGAGCAAGGAGCAAAGCAAGTTTGAGGACAAGGTCAGATATTCCTGAGGAGCTATAGAGTCAATTCAATTGTTGGATATGCCAGCAAAGAGGCTATGGGCCCATCCTTGATATAGCATATTTCTATCCAGGGTTGCTGGTTACTGCAGACGCCCCCAAAGACAGGAGCTAGTTTCAGGATCCCAGAGCTAGTCAAAGGTGGACCAAGGCGGGCTAATGGACAGATTTGACAGCACACCAACATATTCATTCATCCCATCAAACTAGGCAGGAGACCAGAGTCCAGCAAGGATTACAAGCCTTCCAAAGCATAGCCAGGACAAGGCTAGGGATAGAATGCATGGCTACTGTATCATTGTGAAGAAGGGAGCTAGTAGCAGCACAAGCTTGTTAGAGATCCAGGGGGAAATCTGGGAGGGGCTTCAAGGGCCCAGGCAACAACACCATCATCATAAGGGTTTGGGGAGAGTCAGCAATATTCTCCTCAGGGGGGGTTGAAACCTTAGGGGACTTAGGTGCTTCTGTAACCATGAGAGAAGGACCAGAGAATATTCAGGGGGACAGAGTAACCAAGGGGCCGGCAGCCCCTGTAGTGAGCACCATTATGCCGTTTTCAGCTCTTGGGGACAACATCCAAGAGGATACCACAGGAACCCTTTATTACAAAAGCTTTGAGGTTTGAAGCTAGCCTTGGGTTAGCCTTTGAGGCAAAACCAAGGATGTACCTTAATTTCCTGGAACAAGTGAAGATAGCTTCCTTTTGACAGAAAGTAAAGGGGAATGCTTGAAGGTCATAAAAGCAAAGTTAAATGCAGATAAACTTGGTTTTATCCAGGGGAAAGATTCTACTTAAATAGTAGAACAAGGTTGTAGACTGTTCAATAGGTAGGCAGTGCAGCTGACGAAGTCAACCGGGTTTAACTTGTACCAGGAACAGGATAGTGCAGGTAACACAGTCCATAATGAGTGGGAATTGATTTCAATCCATTTTCAGAAGGGGAGCAACTGTTAAATTCAAAAGCAACCCCAATCACATCATCACAAGTATAAAAATTCAAAGGCCATATCAAAATATCTTTACCAGCACAGTTTATGGTACCAAGCCTGCATTGGGAAGATAAGACCTTTAGGGATATTTACCAGAATTAATCCCCAGATACCTAAGTAATCACCAAGAAGATGGTTGGAAGGTACCCTGCTCTGTGATTTATGAAGAAGGATGGTATATTGAAGGCAGTGAAGCTACTGGATATGGATGATGAAACTTGGCTAATAAAGAAGTGGTGGCAGAATTTATTGGATACTTCAAGGACCAGAGAACTTAAAAGTTCATTGAGAAGAGATACAGGTCAGGAAAGAGTATGATCAGCTGGAGTTATGCAGAGTCTGTCCTGAGTGAGGGCACTGAGACCTTGTATTCTCTGGAAGGATGGAACAATTGCTTTTCCAAGTCAGTCAGAGTTATCAAGCATTTCTTTGCAAGGCTTTTTGTGGACCTGCAGAGGTCAAAAGACAGGGATGATGAGATTCTTAGGAATATTGAAAATGGATTCACTCCCTGTGGTGCTCTATTACTTTAAAGGGAAAAAGTTGGTCTGTGAAGCTAAGCTGTTGTGGTATTGATGTAAAGGGAAAGGGCAAGTACTGACAAATGCTAGGGTTGTTGGGGGATAATGAGTAAAGCAATAGGCCAGAGTAAAGTACTGGGGACAATAGGGAGTTAAAAGAAGGTGTTATTCTACAGCAAATCCTCAAAGAGAGACTAGATATCAGCTGGTTGGAAGTAGACAGAGGGGTCTTAGTAATCTTGTTGTTTGCAAATGTCAAGTTTATACTTCTGGGAAGTATAATAAACAGAATAAGGGGAAGATTTAAGAAGAGAATGATACTTTATTTGATATGAATATAGAATATTATATGGTATCATGAAAAGCCACATAATTGTCCATGTACGTCATGGAGGTCATGGGGCTTATCTGAGTAATGTTCCTCTTAAGTCACAAGGCTTACTCAAGTTGTGTTCTGCTTAGGATCTGGATTGTGTAATCCCCACAATAGATGGTCAACTGATAGGAGTGCCACCAATTTATTGACTAGTAAGTGAACCGTTTGATGAGTCATTTGGTGATTTACTTGGGGTGTTAATTCCCCAAGAGGGAATAATTGAAGATGTTGCAACATCTCTTCCTGGGTACTAGAAGGCGGAGCCTTGGGGATTTTCTTAAGGGTGTCAGGGATTCAAGATTGGTATTGATCCAATTTGGTGTTGGCAATAGGGAGTCTGGAGGTTTGTTGGGCTGTTGGGCTGTTCTTGCCTTACACAGGCAGAGGCGGTTGTGGTGCATACGTTTCAGTTCAGTCTGAGCTCCAATTCCTTTGATAAGGTAAGTGTTATTGGGCTTGACTTCCATGACAATGCCTGGTCTACACAATCCTGGGTCCAGTTTGTGTTAGTTGTGGTTGACAACCCATATTTTGTCCCCAACTTGGAATCTCTCTTGTTGCAAAAGGATTGCTTCCCTTTTGACCCTTTGGTGTTCCATTTCCTCTTGGTCTTTTCTGGCTCATAATATGTCAGGGTCCCCGTTGTCTGGTACCCTTTTGGGCAGAGGTAATTGTGGTCCTGCAGGTGTACTAATTAGAGCAGGCTTTTGTCCATAGACAAGCTCATAAGGGCTTTTGCCCGTGTTGTGGTTAACCTGTGTTCTACAGGCCATGTGTGCTGTTGGGAGCATGTCAACCCAGGCCTTTGAATTTTTAGCAGATAACTTACTGAGGGCTTTTACAAGTGCGCTGTTTAGTTGTTCTACTTGTCCATTTGCTTGAGGATGATATGGACTGGCTGTGATGTGTTTTATCCTGTTTTGGAAATGTAGACATTGGTGTTGATGGCTTTAAGTTTGGTGCCTCCATCTGTGATCAGGAGGTCAGGTTTTCCAAATTTGCCTATGATTTCCTTTCTAATAAATTTTCTCACATAATTGCCTTTATGTTCTTTTGTGGCTTGTGCCACAGGCCATCTGGTTGCATAGTCAATAGCTGCTATGATATAATTTTTGACCTTGTTTTCACCAGGTGTTGGTCCCACAATATCCAATGACCATACCTTGAAGGTTTGTGTGATGGATACTGGTACTACTGACTTGGGTGGTGCTTTGGTTTGGGCGCACTTTTCACAGACTTTGCATTGCTCCAGTACCTCTTTGATGTCATCCAGCATTTTGGGCTACCAGTAGCGTGTTTTGAGGTACTCATGTAAGTTCCTGCTACAGGTGTGTCCCAGGTCTCTGTGGTATCTGAGGATGATGTCAATTTTTTGAGTTAAAAGAATGTAGTGTACAGTGTCACCACTTGGAAGTATTTGATGTAGGGTACCATATATGTTTTTGAAAAGATGTTTGTTCTTAAGGACCTTTTCTTGTACGTCCATAGGTGTGCCTGGTGGGAAACCTTCCTGGAGATTTCCCATGATGAGCATGGGCCAGTTGGGATCACCATCAGCACAGAGGGCATGTTTGCTGTATAGCCTTAATAGGGCATCTGCATTAAGCATTTCTTTGCCTGGTTTGTACTCAATTTTCATGGGGTATCTCTATATGAGACTCATCCATTTTGCTTGTCTACTTGATATAAGTGTTGCTGTGTCTTGAAGAATACTAGGGACTTGTGGTTGGTGAGTACTTTGAATGTTTGAGCCCCTTTCAGATAGCATTGCCACTTTAGAAGGCAGTGTACAATGGCCACCAATTCTTTGTCATGAATGGGAAATCTTTGTTCACTGTTGGATAGCTTTCTTGATTTGTACACCATGGGGAGGAAGTCTTTCTCTGCTGTTTGGATGCAGAGTACTCCTCCTATAGTGCAGTCAGAGGCGTCAGTTTCTAATTTGTATATCCCTTCACAGTTTGGGTATTGAAAAATGGGGACAGAAACCATTTGTTCTTTTAACTGGCAGAAATGTTGATCTTGTAGTGGTGTCCACACAAAATTAGTTGTTTTGCCTGTAATGGCTGACAAGGGGGCTGTCAGAGCGCCCCAGTCAGGGATGAACCTTCTAACGTAGGCTACCATGCCTAGGAAGGTGCAGAGTTCACTTTTGTTTCTGGGGGCTGGCATTTCAGTTATGGCACATATTTTCTCTGGGTCTGGTTTGATCCTGTCCTTGCTGATAATGTGGCCAAGGAAAGGGAGTTCAGCCAAAAAGAATTCACACTTTGATGGTTTTGTGATTAGTTGGTTTTCTTCAAGGGTGCAGAGGACCAGGCAGACATCTTCCCAGTGTTGCTTCAAGTTTGGGCTGTAAATGATTATGTCATCCAGGCAGATGATTGCTTATTTTACAATGTGTTCTTTGAAAACCTTGTTCATGAAAGTCACAAAGTTGCTGGGGGCATTTTTCATGCCAAAGTTAAGGACAACACATTCAAAGGATCTGTATTTGGTTCTGAATGCTGTCTTTAAGATGTCTTCAGGTTTTACGCAAATTTGGTGGTAACCTGCTATCAGATCAATTTTCTTGAAGATTTGGGACCCCCCAGGGCGTTAAAAAGGTTGTCAATTGGGGGCAGAGGATACCTGTTCTTAATTGTAACCTTGTTGAGCACCCTGTAGTCTGTGACCAGGTGGAGTCCTCCGTCTTTCTTTGCCACAAAGAAGACAGCGGCACCAAAGGGTGATTATGAGGGTCTAATGAGGCCTTTGCCAAGGGCTTTGTCAAGATAGGCCTTTAGAGTGTCATCTTTTTGGGGTGTTAGGCAATAGATAGGGCGTGCTTTGGGTACACTTCATTTAAGGTTGATCTCATGTTGTATGCCACGGTTGGGTGGTAACCCCGGTAGTGTTTCCTGGAAAACAGAAGGAAACTATTTGACGAGCTGATCACGGATATAGTCCTGTTCACATCTAGATTCTGTATTCTTAAAGTGAATTATTTTATATCTAAAGGTATTCCAATTGATCTTGCTGGGGTCTGTCTCCTCTTCTGTTTCCATTATCTTTAAAAATACATGGTTGCACATGAGAGTGTCAAGGTGAGTCAGGTAAATGTGATGGTGTACTTTGCCACGCTGGATAGTGAGAGTGGCACTGTCCCAATCAATGTGGGGTTTGGTTTTACGCATCCAATATAGACCTAGTATTATGTCGTATTTGGGGATTGGTATGATAGGGCTGCTAATTGTTGTTTGTACATCTTCAATTTGGGCGCGGAAAGGTTTTGCTTCTTGGCTGACTGGTGTGCTTTTGTTGTCTGCCATGATGACTCTCTTGACACTGCTTCAAGCTGTTGGTAATTTTATAAGGTTGGCAAATTTTTTTAACAAGGGATTGATCTGCTCCAGTGTCAAATAGTGCTGTGCCCTGGTATCTACAAAAGTAGAAAGGATAAGTAAGGAGTTTATTTCCAGTTTGGGCAGCAAACAGTAGAGGATCACTGGAGGGTACTTGGATCATGGTAATTGAGTTCATGTCCTGGTCCCTGTACAAGTCTTGTGAGTTGGGGGAGGGCGGCTTGCCTAAGCACTCCCCTAGGCTTTTCCCTCCTTATTAGTATATTTGGTGCTTTCCTGGTTGGCTTGGGATATACAATTCCCAGTTTGAGGGTGGGTGTTGTTGGCTTGGTTGTTTTGCTTATTGGGTTGAGGATCCTTCTTGGCTGAAGGTCTCTCTTTGCGCTTGTTAGTTGCATGTAGGTTGTCAGATTTTTGTGCCACGTGTTTCTCTTCCAAGAATATGTCTTCAAGGTTCTTGCAGTGGGTCATGTCAAACTGACGTCTAATGTGTGTGGGAAGGCCATTGTAGAATTCCAAGCATAGTTCAGGTTCATCAAAATTGATGGTGTTGGGTGCGCAGTCACATAGGTCTTTGTATGCAGCAATGTACTCCTCAATTGATCCTGTCATATTGAAGGTTTGAAGTTCTGTCATGATTACTACATCAGAATCCTTCATGGAGAACTTTTCAAGGAATGTGCTCTTAAATAGCTCCCAGTTTTCCTTCTGGTCAGGGTGTTGGGCTATCCATCTGCTTACAAAATGTGATGTGGTTCCTGTGACATGAAGGGCAATCTCACTGACCCAGAGTCTGTGGGGGTATTCTACTTGTTCAAACTTGCTTTTGGTACTGTTGATCCAGAGAGAGGTGTTTTCCCGGCATAGTCCTGAAAAGGCGCCAATTTCAGCTGTATGTAGGCGCTGGAATACAATATTGGGTATCTCAGGCTGCTGTGGTGCTGTTGCAGTTGGCGCTGTGGGTAACAATCTGTAGGCTTTGAGAATGTTGTATTGTTCAATGGGTACAAGGACATTGTTGTAGATAACAAAGCCTGTGGGATGTCTTGTCCTTCTTTGTAGTCTCTCCAGCTGTTAGGGAGTACCATTTTCTGGTTCTTGTTCTTGGGAAGAATTTTTCCTTATAGTTGTGTAGGTGTGGATAACCTATCTGTGCTACCATTGTTGAGTTTATACTTCTGGGAAGTTTAATAAACAGAATAAGGGGAAGATCTAAGAAGAGAATATTACTTTATTTGATATGAATATATAATACTAGGTGGTTGCCCCGTCCAAGGACAGAATTAAAGTTGAATTTAATAAATCGATTAAATATATTTTATTGTGTTTTTAGGCTTGGAGTATTTATCACGTGTTTAATTAAAATTTATTTAATTGCTTTATTAAAATGTAGCTTCAATTATATTTATTTAAATTTAAAATTAAAATTGTATATTCCAAGTATAAATAAAACTAAACCTAAATAAGTATAGTATCACTTTTAAGTTTAGTCAAGATAAACTAATTATTTTAAAATTTAGTATTTGCTTTTTTAAATCCATTCACAATGTAGAGCTGATCTGCAGCTTTAAAATAAGCTATTGGGCATCAAAATTGGCTTAGTATTCACTGAGATACATTATTTAGTTTTTTTGGTGTGCATTAAAAGTAAATTTAGATAATTTCAAATCGAGTCTGAGCCTTTGATTATGACGTGAACCCGATTCCAGCACTTAACTATATATCTCAGCATCTAGAGCAGTTAGAGCTATCATGTTTGGTACTATTGTGATCGGAATCGTCTGAAAAATTGATCTACGTCCTCTAAATTTCATGAAAATCATTATATTGAATCACAATTTTGGCATAGCTTGTTTACTCCACTGATGTTCTTTTGGGATAAAGCTGTGGCAAGCAAGGTTTACTTTGAAACAATATGGAGCTACTTGGATCAGGTGGCATCGAATTGAAATGTTCTACTATCTCACTTGAAGAATAAGAATTTCGAAATGTCCAAGCCAACCATCTCCTTCTTTAAACTAATATTTATATTTATAATTTAAACTGTATTGCTTTAAATTGACTAAGCTCTCTTTTCGTTGTCAATTCAATCCTCAGCATAGAGCATAACCATCCAATCATATAAAAGGATCTCAAACAATTGCTGCTTCTCTTCCAGTTTTAATCCACCCATTCTAGAGTCGGGTAATCTAGAAAGATAAGCCACTTTGATATGGTTGAATGGTGTTAGCCACTAATTTAAAATTCAAGTAATTAAATATAACTTTATTAAAGTTCGAGTGGCCTATATTTCAGTTCAACATGATTTAGACCACACTCCACTGAATTCAATCTGTGTACTCTCAAAGAGGCATGTAAGGGATTGAATGTAAGGATGAGCCAAATTGAGCTTGTGGCTTAGCAATCAACTTTTAAAATCAAATTTAAGTAAAAATCAATTCAGTCAAATCCCTTACGGCTTGAGCCCACTTGAGGCGACATTACAAACAGACAGATAGATAGATAGATAGACAGACAGACTCACTTTTATATATATTAATTATATAGTATCATGAAAAGCCACATACTTGTCCATGTACGTCATGGAGGTCATGGGGCTTATCGAGTAATGTTCCTCTTAAGTCATGAGGCTTGTTCAAGTTGTGTTCCTTTTAGGAACTGGATGTTTGATCCCTGTACTAGATGGTTGACTGATAGGAGTACCATTGACTTATTGACTAGTTGGTGAACTGTTTGGTGGGCCATTCAGTGATTTACTCAGGGTATTAATTCCCTGAGAGGGAGTAATCAAAGATGTTGTGATACAAATAAATACACTTAAAGATATATAATTAACAGTGTAGCTTAGTAAGTTGTTTGTAATAATTGGATATTTATTGATGGGAAGAGGAAGTGGTTTATATACCACAACTAAGTTGACAAAGTCAAGCTAAGTGTGTAATGGCTGACGGCAGGTGCGTGGGGAAAATGAATGATTGGCATTGGTCTAAACCGTGTCATATTCATAGTGAGGGTCTGAGGGATCTACAGCCAATCAAGGGTTAGTTGGCGGACTAGTTCTTAACGTCAGTTGGTGAGTAATTCTTATCAATTAGCCTTTGACCCAGTTAATGGTACTCAGTTAGTGATGACAGTTTATCAACCCCACTAAGAAGTCAGCCTGAGTCAATCAGGATCATGAGTCAACTATTAGCAATAGATATTGTTTGATTCTAACTGACATGTTTAATTGACCGAAAGATGGTCTATTTCACCACACTCCCCCTCCAAGAAAAGGTCAGCATGAAGTCAAGAAGGACACAATGCACAATCTGGTGTATAGGGGCTACATGAGGGATGAGATGCTGGAATACCTGAAGAGGGTCTCAAATGCCATGAACTTTGGGATTGAATGATTGCTGATATCCCATTAAATCAACTGTTTGCCTATCTTGTATCTATTTTTTAAAATAATAATTAGGTTTTTTTATTGATTTGGCAATAAATTTTTATAGCCTAGACTTTTAATTTATATTTATTAAAGTTTAATATCTTAGGGGGTTTTAATGGAAAAAGTTAAGCTTGTTTTAGTATGTAATCTATCCTTTTATCAACTTTCAAAGTTAGCAGTTGATTAGATTTAATTTTTTGACGAAAGTTGGTTTGTTTAAATTTTATTTAATTAGAGTGGCAGAAAACTAGTGTGTTTTTTGTTGGCTGAGAGAAAATTGGTTGACAGAACAAAAATTTACGGAACATCTTCCTGCTCTACATTTTGATACTGTCGAAAGTAGGATTTGGGGAGGCAAGATATGATTACTTTGTTGAAATATTGATAGAGCTTTATATTGAAGGGATGCCGATCTGGGATTTCCTGCTGGTTAGGGGTTGTATTCCAGAAGTGGGTATGTGAAGGCTCAGAGTTGAGCTTAATCTTAGTAGTTGGATGGCAACTATTTTGCTAAAGTTATATAGTCCCAACATTTGATTTTCACTGCAATAATGCCTACAGAATACAACATATATCTCTTTATTGAGTTATTGGTATATACAATTTTTAAGGGTGACTCGGATTGTGCTAATAATTCGGTACATGGCTATTAGAAAATAGTCCAGTCCCCAAATAATGACCCATATTTTTATCACTCCTTATATAAATTGAAGTTTACTATAAAAACCTACAGTAGAGTCCTTCTTGGTATAGGTTGAGTAGCGGATTCCTCTTGGAAAGGTACGTTTGGGTCTTAAACATAATTACCAATTGAATAATATATTTCTCTTTTGGCCATCCATTTTAAACTGCGAGTTAATAGGGTCACAGTATCCCAGGAAAGTTATAGATGTGTTGAGCTAATCTTATATAAACATGGCTATTAGAAGCTGTATATATTGTTATTAGCTAAACTATTTCATAAAGGGACAAGTGTATACTTTATATAAACTTGAAAAGGAGAAATGGCGATAGTTTATGTTATTCACATAGCATCTGGCACTCTTCTAGGCTCGAGAAAAGCGTACAACCAGAGCAATAGCTGACACGGATGGTGACACATCTTTCTTCGCGGGGGTTGAATCTAAACCCTTCTTTGGTAAGGAAACAGGGGAAAAAGCCGGGCAGCTTTAGACATTTTTCTGGTCTATATCGTTAGCTTGATTTAAAGAAGGCTTACAGTTGTGCAAGGTGGACAGGGATTTGGTCGTCGTTGAGGCGCTCGCAAGTAGAGTATCTAGAAATTAGTCAAGAAACAAGTTTATAGTACATTGGAGCTATGCCTCTTGAAGAAACGGCGGCGACTAGCAAACTTATAACGAGATGTTTCAAAGACATTAAAGAGTTAAACAACATCCATAGTGGCTTCATACTTGCTTCTTAAGCATTGGAATGGTTAATTGGATTTAGGGTGAGAATGGATGGACAAAGGTTCCATTGTAGTACAATGGTAAATTCGCAGAAACCAATAACAAGGCGAATTAAAGACAAAGAAGCATATTTCAATTTTACAACTACACAATCCCCATATAAATTCCAGTTAAAAATTACCACTCCACTTAGTCTTCGTAGCCAGGTGGCTTTAAATGATCAAACCCTTGGATGCCATGGTTTAAATGATGGGAATTGTAGAAATGGGAACGAACTAAATTTGAAACCAACTTACACTAATGTCACAACAACTTCCATTACTCCCTCTGGGAAATCATTTCCTCGAGAAATGACTCAATCGCTGAGTAAGAGGTGACACTAACATTCAATCAAGATAATACACTAGGATCAAATATACAAGTTCCACAAAAATCAAGAACTTCAAAAGCCCTATTGCTTCCATGATCTATATGGATACTATGTAGCTTATCACCTTACTATATAACGCTCTTACTCTATATAAAAATATATTGATCCCTTCCTTAAGTTTCCCCTTTATTTTGTAATCATACTTCCTACAAGTATAATAACGACAATACAAACCCATCCAGTTAGAAATAAAGGTATCATTTAGCTATACCCTTCTTTAGTTGAGCCTCAGCCTGGTGGGCACCAAATTCACACAATGTATAGCTACACCACAAGGCAGCCAAGCCATCCCAGATATCAGGATTCTGGATTATCTATCAATTCAAATTGTGTTATTGCAACTGAGTTTCCCTCCTCACCTGCCAACATATCTTACAATAAACAGGGGGCGCTCAATGGGTCGCCCTTGACGTATCTAACAGCATGAACCAATCTGATGGCATATTAAACTGCAGGCACTTTCTCCTAATTAGGAGCGCTATCAATTTGACCTGCTGATCCCTGCACAAGTTATTCCTTGGCTTCAAACCTTACATAGAACATGTCACCCCCTTGTGGCCTGGTGGCTTTCCCCATATAGTATATTAATCATAATATCCTACAATAAACAATACCTTATTCTATTTATTTCTGTCCTTTCTATTGGACTGTTGTCTTTTCCAATCAAATACTGAACTCTAATTGGTTCATTTGCAACAGTGGTAGCAGCGTTAGGTTCACAACCTACCTAAAAGAAAAATTCTCCCAAGAAAGGACAGAGTATGGGCCATATGGCTACTCCCCATCAAAAAACTTTCCTCCCAATTCCCAAGTGGGACATCCCTAAAGGGTATGTTATCTACCAGGACCAGCTGGTGCTCATAAGCATGTACAATTATTGTGATATGAGGCGCAGCACAGAGTCACAACAGGAAATCCTAACCTTAGGATTGGATTTGTACTAAGTCTCAGTTAGAATGGCAGGGAAGGCTATGTAATTACCTTGTGGCCCTGATTGAATAATATCTGCTAGATGTGGCTAGAGAGGCGCCAAAGTACGTGGAGACACAAAGACAAAAATGTGAAGTAACTTAATTTTATTGAAAATAGGAAATGTATTATATAGTGGTAGATGATACCACAAAACACTACCAGGATGATAGGATCACTTGCCACAAGCATGAGTGGGGCAAGTGAGTTGCGCAGGATCAGGAAACTGAACAATTGTATTTCCCAATTTGGAGCCAGCCTCATTTCAAAGGGCAAAAGCAAAAGAGAGAGATTTGTCCTCAAAATTGTTGCAACTGAACCAATGAGGATTCAGTATTTGGAATTGGGGAAGACAACAGACCAATAGGCAGGACAGAATAATAAGAATAAGGTATTGTTTATTGTAGAATATTGTGATTAATATACTATATGGGGAAAGCCACAAGGCCACAAGGCCACAAGGGGGTGGCATGTTCCATGTAAGGTTTGAAGCCAAGGAATAACTCGTGCAGGGATCAGCAAGTCAAATTGGTAGCGCTCCTAATTAGGATGAAGTACCTGCCATTTGATATTGCCATCAGATTAATTCATAACATTAGATACGTCAAGGGGCAACTCATCAAGCGCCCCCTGTGTATTGTAAGATACATTAGCAGGCGAGTCTGGAAACTTGGTTGCAACACCCCCCTTGCCCCCTGCTTGTTGTCAGACACCAAGACCAGAGTCTGCGGAAGATCTGGGAAGGTCCGCACGAACAAATTTTGTGTGGGGATGGCGCAGCAGGGGCGCAAGCAATCATGGTGAATCTTATTGGTGTTTTCTTGGGCATCTTCAAGTTGGTAAGTGTGATTGTCATAGACGGCAGCTATCTTGAAGGGCCCCAGGTGGTTGGGTTCTAACTTGGCAGAACTGGGATTGAGGGTGTAGACAGGGTCACCTACAGTGTATCTAGCTTCAAGGTGCCTTGTCCCTCCTGCAATCTGCTTGTGTTTGATTTCCCAGGCTTTGGCACGCCATTGGTCTAGGGATGGAGTTATTACTAGGGGAGGCTTGTTGGGAACCTTGGACCGTAGCTTTCCCTGTTCAACCCCTATCAGACTGTCAGGTGTTCCAAAGGCCAGGGTACTGGGGCTGAACCCTGTGCCCCTGTTGATTCTTGCTTGCAGGATAAGTAGGGTGGTGGGCAGGTGTTCAGTCCATGCAGTGTTAGGTGCTCCTGTGAGAGCTTGGCAATCAGTTGAACCAGTGAGCCATTTAACTGTTCCATGCGTCCATTGGCTTGAGGATGGTAGGGGGTTGTAACTATACATTGGAGTGCGTTCTTAGCACAGTATGCCTTCATGACATGACCAACAAGTTCAGGGCCGCCATCTGTGATGAGGTGTTTGGGTCACCCAAAGCAGGCCACAATTTCTGTGCCAATAAAGCGGGTAATGGTGGTGGTGGTGTGGTTGGTTGTTACCCAGGCCACTGGCCAGCAAGTGAAGTAGTTGATGGCAGTGATAATGTACTTCTTTCCAAGTCTGTCTTTGGGGAGTGGTCCCACAATGTCAAGGGCCCACTGCTTTAAGGGTTCCATGGCCTTGATGGGCAGGACAGACTTGGGGGTGCAGGTTTGGACGTGTTTTTTTGCACAACACGTACATTTTGAGGAGGTCTAAGATGTCTTGACGCATGCACAACCACCAAACCTTTTGTTTCATAATCTCAAAGAGGTTGCGCCCTCTGATGTGACCCTGTCAGGAATATTTCTGACACTTACAGTTGTGTAATCAATAGACTGTCACCCGCTGCAAATGTGAAGGCGCCCACTGCCACCAAGCAGATGTCCACTGCCACCGTGCAGGCCCCTGCCACCACCAAGCAGATGTCCACCGCCACTGCGCAGGCCCCCACTGCCACCATGCAGAAGCCTGTCACTCCAAGCCATTGCCCGCCGTCAATGTGCAAACATCCGCCGTCACCAAGCAGATGTCTGCATGTTGGTGGCAGACATCTGCCGCCATAAAGCAGATATACACTGCCATCATGCGGAAGCCCGCCACAACCAAGTGGTCACCTGCTGTCAGCATGCAGGCACCTGCTGCCACCAAGAAGATATCCACCTCCACCGCGTGGGCCCCCACTGTCCACACGCAGAATCCTGTCACAACCAAGCCGTTGCCTGCTGTCAACTTGCAGGCATCTGCCGCCACCAAGCAGATGTCCACCGCCACTGCGCAGGCCCCCACTGCCACCATGCAGAAGCCTGTCACAACCAAGCTGTCACCTGCTGTCAACGTGCAGGCGCCCGCTGCCACCATGCAGAAGCCTGTCATAACCAAGCTGTTGCCCGCTGTCAACGTGCAGGCCCCCGCTGCCTCCATGCAGAAGCCCACAACCACCAAGCTGTTGCCTGCTGCCAACATGCAGGTACTTGCCGCCATTAAGCAGATGCCCACTGCCACTGCACAGGCACCCACCACTCTTGCCAGCCCCACCTGCAAGCCATCCTCAAACCAGGCACCCATGGGCCAGCCTGCCACCTGCCAGCCTTTGCCCTCCCATGCCAGCAGGCCAGTCCCCATCCACTCCTTTGGGAAATAGCCAGATCAGGAAATCAGGAAAGGCAATTTCCCCAAAGCCAAACTTGGCAGGAACTGCTGCCCAATTTGGGAGCCTACCAAACAGGGAATGGACTGACAGGCTATCCAACAATGGAAATCATGCACTAAATTTAATAAATGAATTTGGATGCATGAAGAAGACCAAACTTGCACTATGCCAATGCAAACTTGGATCCAGCCAAACCTTCTCAATTGCCAGCCACCCAAGCCAATCCCAAAAAGGGGATAACAGATGCAACTCAGGCTCTTGGTTCCCCAATGCTATGCCTTCCAATAATCATACCTTGCAGGTCCACCATTATAAATAAAGACAAAGCCCTCAATGATAGTTTGTGCTATCCTTGAGTGAATATCCTCCTCAATATTATCACATTAATCAATCCTTTACCCAGGCTAAGCAAGTAACCTTACTAAACCCATTACCCCTCCCCAAGTCAGAAGATGAACTACATCATCTTCACAGCTGTCTTGAAAGCTTACCTTGGGATAGGGGGCCACCAGCCAATCAATGCTCAGTTTGGTCCTGAACCACAGGGACCAAAAGGGATATTGTACAATGAGACAACTCATCTCAAATCAATGGTTTTGAACCCCTGGACACCTCTGGCATTATCTCACTCAACTCCCACCTTGGCTAATTATATGATCCCCGCAGCTACGCTACTGTACCTTGCCATCAGCCTTAGACAATGTAACATCCTTGCCAAAGCCTTCCTTCAGGCAGTCAACTTCTATCCAATTGTCTACGCCTTGAACGGCTTTGAGCCGCCTAACCTGCCATCTTATGTTACTAAAGTTTTACCCTCAATACTTGGGTATTGCAGACCCAGGGTTTGGTGGTAGTGCAATATTGTGTCCCCTTGTTGTGTGGTGGGAATGTAAGGCATCTTCTCACCTGTCTCTGCCCGGTAGCAGACATTATCAGCATTGGTGAACTGACTTTTGTTGTCCTTCAATTTAGAGATGGTGACCGAGTTAAGGCCCTTGTAGCGAGTTGCCTCAGGGCGGAGGTAGAGCATGGGCCAATCTGGGTCCAAGCCATTGTCCCCAGTGATGGACGCTACGTAGAGTTGCAAGAGAGCGCCAGCTGTGACAAGTTCCTTTCCAGGCTTGTACTTGATGCGTAACTGGTAAGGGGATAGACATTCAACCCATCCTGCTTGGCGGCGTGTCAAGTGGGACTGCGTGTTGAAGTACTGGAGCAACTTGTGGTCTGTCAGAACGCAGGGTGGGAAGGTAGCTCCTTCCAGGTAACAGCGCCACTTCTCAACACAGTGTACAATGGCTGCCAATTCCTTATCATGGATGGGGTAGCGTTGTTCCAAGTCAGTAAGTTTCCTGGACTCATATGCCACGGGGAGAAAGATGTCATTGTCAGTTTCTACCCTTAGCACACCCCCTATGGCCCTTTCAGAGGTATTGGTATCAAGTTTGTACTGTTGGTTTTGATTGGGGAACTGCAGTACTGGTGCTGTTATGAGCCTTTGCTTCAGCGTCGCAAAGGCTCAATCTCTGACAGGGGTCCAATGGAAGCGCTGTTTGGTATTGAGGAGTTCAGTGAGGGGTGCAATTAGTTCCCTGCAATTGGGGATGAACTTGCGCACATAGGCAACCATGCCTAGGAATGTCTGCACCTGGCCCACATCAGTGGGGGGCGGCATGCTGGTGATTGCCTTGATTTTGGCAGGGTTGGGCTTTATCCCTTGGGCAGAGATAATGTGCCCAAGGAATAACAGCTCTGACTTGAGAAACTTGCGTTTGGAGGGTTTAGCTTTTAGCTGATTTTTCCAAAGGGTGTCAAGGGCAGCGCGGAGGTGTTGGAGGTGCGTGGTTTGATCTTGACTGAAGACAATAATGTTGTCAAGGTACACAGACACACATTTCCCAATCAGTTCCTCAAATGCTTTTTTCATCAACATGGCAAAGGTGGAGAGAGCATTGATCATTTCAAAGTTCATGGCACAACACTCAAACAACCTATAGCGCGTGCAGAAGGCAGTTTTTGCCTCATCCCCTGGTGCAATGCAGACCTTGTTGTACCCCGCAGTGAGATCAATCTTGCTAAAGACCTTTGCACCTGCAAGTGTATAAAACAGGTTATCAATCAGCAGCAGGGGGTACTTGTTCTTAACTGTCACCTCATTTAGGGTGTGGTAGTCTGTGACCAGGCAAAGGGACCTGTTTTTCTTGGCTACAAAGAAGACAGCTGCCCCATATAGAGAGAGCGAGGGGCAAATGAAGCCCTTATTGAGCACGTCCACAAGGTGCTGGCAGAGGGTCTCATCTTCCTTTGGTGTAAGACGGTATAATGGTTGTTCTTTAGGTAACAACCCTTGAAGTTGTACAGCGTGCTGGGCCTCTCAGGGGGGAGGTAGTTGTTTGAGTCTCTCACTGAATACATCCTTGTACTCCTCAAGAAGTGCAGCAAGCGCTGGTGGTGGTGAGGAGGTCAAGGGAGGGACCGCAGATAGTTCAGCACAGATAACTTTGACTGAGCATTGGTTAAAGTCTAGTTTCTCCCCTTGAAATCATATGAGCCTGTCTCTGTTATCATGAAAAACACGGTATCATGGAGTAGCTTTCTCATTTCCACAGGGTAAATCTGGAACCCCACCCTATTTTGGTTGAGGGTGATGACAGAGGTATCCCAATTGATATAGGGACAGTTGTGCCAAAGCCAGTTGAGACCAGCAATTACGTTGTGGCTGAGCCCTGCCATTATTGGCCCAGAGAGCTTAACCTGGATGTTCCCCATTCTCACAGAGAAGGGTACTGTCTTGTGGGTGATGGCAACTCTGCAGGAGTCAGCTACTTGTACTTCTTTGAACCTGCTGGGCACTCAGTCTAATTGTTCAGAGTCAGCAAGCGCTTGATCCACCATAGTGTGGTTGGCCCCAGTATCTACCAGTAATTTGTGGGTGTTCCCACAGAAACAAAAGAGATAGGACAAGTGTGTTACTTTATTTGAGGAGTGGCTTGCTTGCAATATGGGATTGTCACTGTGGACTAGAAAGACGTCCAGGGTTTTGACTTCATGAATGTTGTAGTTGCAGGGATTTTTTGCGAGCTGGGATTGAGAGGATGGGTCAGATGGGGTTGCAAGGCCTCTTGTTGCTACAAACCCCAGGCTTTTCCCTGATCCTTGATCTGCGCTAGCTGAAGCTCCCCCTTGCGGGGGCGTTTAGTCCCATTATCCTGCTGACGGGGCTGGCGGTGGCCTACTTGATTGTGGCCACTGCCAGGTGTTGTACGTGGTTAGGTTGGAGCATCACTGGTACAGCAGAAGCCCATTGAAGCCTGGTTGTTAGCCTTCAAAATGGTCTTATAGCAGTCATTGATGGAGGTGCAACAACCTACGGGGACCCACTTGCAGATATGGGGTTTTAACTTGTTGATGATGAGAGTGAGTAGCATTGCATTTCTGTTGGTCACGGCTTTGGAGGTGGCAGCAAGAGCTTGTTGCCAGGAGGCAAGGTACTCAGGAACAGAACCAGTTTGTTTGATTACTATAAGAGGAGTTCCCACAACAATGGGGGAGAAGGTTTCACTGTAGCAGGACTTGGCGGCGTCTCAGAATGCCGTCCAGATAACATCAAGTTCTTGACTGGCCCAGTTGGTGAACCACACAGCAACAGACCCCGTGAGGCAACCAGATGCAGTGGCAACCCACATGGGCTCAGGAACCTGACAGATGAAGAGGCAGGTTTTGGTAGATTGGAGCCAACTGACAATGTTGGCCCCCTTGACGCCACCAGCAAAGGATTCTAGCTGAAGGTTGAGCATACACTGGGACAGATCTGACTGGGGCGGGGTGACGCTGGTATCACGCTGCCTGAGGCGGAGCTGATTGTACATGCTGGTGAGAACTAGCTAGTCTTGATAGATGATGTACCCGTTGGGGATTTCCCCCTTGGGGATTGGCAGGAAGGTCTCTTGTTGGGGAGTAGCCATACGGCCCGTACTTTGTCCTTTCTTGGGGGGGATTTTGTTTTAGGTAGGTCATAAACCTACTTCTGCTACCACTGTTGCAACTGAACCAATGAGGATTCAGTATTTGGAATCAGGGAAGACAACAGTTTAATAGGAAGGATAGAATAATAAGAATAAGGTATTGTTTATTGTAGAATATTGTGATTAATATACTATATGGGGAAAGCCACAAGGCCACAAGGGGGTGGTATAGTGGGGTGTTCCATGTAAGGTTTGAAGCCAAGGAATAACCTGTGCGGGGATCAGCAAGTCAAATTGTTAGCGCTCCTAATTAGGATAAAGCACCTACCATTTGATATTGCCATCAGATTAATCCATAATGTTAGATACATCAAGGGGCAACTCATTGAGCGCCCCCTGTGTATTGTAAGATACATTAGCAGGCAAGTCTGGAAACTTGGTTGCAACAAAATAACCCAACAAAGGCAAAATCAAAACATGGTGAATGGCAACATTCACAACATTGCCCCCCTCTATATTGGCCTTAGGGGGGTGGTACTTGTGGAGGAACTTGACATGCACACAAGCAAATGATTGACCACTAGAGAGGAGTTTTACAATATACTCTGACCCTCATTTGAAGGTCACTTCCAAGGGCCCAATCCACAACAAGTCTAGCTTATGAGCTTGTTCTCCTACTCTGTGTTGATAATACAGAACATGGTCCCTAATGTTGAACTCAGGCAGGAGGGATCTCCTGGCATTATCAGGGAAGAGCTCTAGCAGCTTGGTCTTATAGGCAGACATGTAGGCAGTAGTCTGTATATCAATTATGCAGCTGACTAGATCTTTGATGTGATCATCAGGGTTCATAGCCCTATCAGAGGAGAGTAGGGGCCCCCCAAGAGCAATGTGGTAGCTGTAAAGTCACTTCCCCCTTTAGCCCTGGATAGGACAATCTTTCCGTGCCACACAAAAAAATCTGCTCAGAAGCCAGCCAAGCCCCTCAATTCCCTTGAAGATTGAGCCCACATAATTGATGAGAGATTTGTACTGGCATACCCCTCTCAAGTGGTAAATAATGGCGCTTTGGACTCTGTCCCCACTTGGGAGGAATCTCTAATTAATTTGGATTACCTTCTGGCTTGGGCTCAACCACATTTAAAATTAATTAAGTCCAAACATCCAGGTCGCGCTACTGCTAAACCATAAAATTCCAATCCAACTGGATTGAATGCTGATTTAAATCATTCCAGTAATGCCAGCCAATCAGAGTTGAAGCCGGAAATTATTGCAAAACCCTCCAACTCAATGGATAAGCCCTCACAAAATTTCTCTTCTGGCCAATCAGACCCATTTCCTGGGTCAGGTGACCTTTCAAATTTGAAGTCTGTCCCTTAAAGCAAGACAGGGGACTTTTGGTCCCCTGCTTGCTCATTCTTTTCAAATTAAAGCTTAAAACTTTCTCTATTAGAATTTTGGTTTATTTTGGGTCTTCTATATGGCCCTACAATTATCTAAGATTTTTAGTAAAAGTTTCTTCCTTCCTTACCTTCTCCTTGCCTCCCAGGCCCTTCTGCTTCTTCCCAAAGTGCTTGTCTGCGTTGTAAACATTAAAGTTGAAGCTTTCCTCTTCCTCTTTGAAGAGAGCAATTCAATTTTAGAGATTAGTATTGAATTTATTATATTTACCTACTATAAGTTTAATTTTGTGCTCAATTTGCTTTTGCTTGCACTTGAGCTTTATATACTGATTTGATAAGTTTTATATACACTTTGATAAGTTTTCTTATACACTTTCAAAATTGTTTAAACCACAGTTGCTGTTCTCTATTTCTCACTGGTGTTACAGAGTCCTTCTGGTTGCTCCTGAGCCTTCTGTTTTAAATTTAAGGGTTAAAAACAACAAAATTAGCTGCATTTCTTGGGCTCCTCTTCCAGATCCTAAACATGTTAGTCCCTCTGGCCAAGTTTGTGGCTTTCACCTTGGCACTGGCTCTGTTGATGATTTGGTCTACCTCTTCAGATCTTTGGGGATGTATTGCTGATTCTTTCCTCCATGTTGGTACAAATCCTGATCAGCTCTTGAATATTTTTGAAGATATCCCCGCATGCGCTCAGGGTATATACACCACTAGTGAGAATGTGGTGAGGAGCCTGACCTGAAATGATCTTGACCTCTCTACCGCCAAAAAAGTCTCTGCCACACCCCTCAGTCTGGGCCACCCCAAGCTCCTTCCCTCTGAGGACCCGCCCGTCCTGGTTTCAGAGGAAGGCTTGGGCACCCCAGAGCTCACTCCTAAGTGTGCATCCTGGTTTCTTAGCAGAATGATCTTAATGGGTTTGGATTCTTACTTTCCCCAGGTGTCTGCCGCGTCCTCCCTATGGACACCCCTTCAAGCGGCCATACCAGTCCTATACTGGATGGCGTCCTGGTGGATCCTCCCTCCAGGATGGAAGCCAAACTTAGTTAGTTTATCCCCCTCTCTCACAATAGTGGCTTCACAACCATACAGAATAGCAAAAGGGGAATACCCGGAGACACAATGTTTGCTAAGTTAATGAGCAAAGAGAGCAGCAGGTAAGTATAAATCCCAGTTGGCGGCATCAGAGTAAGTGAGCTTCCTCATGATAGTGTCAAGGGTCTGGGTGTACAAGAATTCTGGCTACCACCAACCTACTTAATATCCAGCCATTGCCTGATTTAGTCCCCTTCCAATATGCTGTTTGACATACCAAGAATGGTAACCAAGCAATATCACCTGACTGTCCAAGTATCTAGTGGCTTGAACCCATCTAGCACATGACTAACCCCTAGGTTCAATCCAACTAAACCCCTGCCACAGCCAAGTCTATATAAGTCTAAAGTATTATCCAATAAAATATACTTCTCTTCTTTCTTAATTCCATATTTGAAGCTTCCCCAAAAGGCGCTCCTTATCACTGGTAGCAGCTACAGTTTTTCAACCACACCCATGAGAGAGAAAATGACTGACCAAAACCCACCCACCTTTGCTCACGTACTCAACCAGGCCACATCCCAGGAGACCTGGAAAATGTACTTCTGCGCCCACAACATTGACAAAAATATACCTAGTGGATGCACCGTATTTGAAGGTCTGGTCATGCCCAAAGCATGCACCAAGATTATTAAATACAGTTGCTCTCTTCAACCACAGCAAATGCACAACCACCTATCACAGATGAAGTGTCCAACACCAAATACATTGGTATCAACAAGTTCTTTGGTAAAAACAAAGAAAACGTCATCAACTGGCTAGACCACTCAGACGCTAAACTCTGCGCCAGCTGCATCCCCCATGAGAAATGGGTCCAGGAAGCCAGCAAGCGCCTGTATGAGGCCGCAGCTAACTGGTTTGCCACCTGGGTTGGCTCACAAACTGACAACCAGCTTGACAACTGAGAAGAGTTCAAAGCAGACATCACACACAATTTACGCATCACCAAATCCCTCCAAGACATTACAATACAGCTCAGTGATCTTCCTCAAAAGACCACTATTGCAGCTTACGCCAACAAATTAGAGAAAATATGTTGCAAAATCCAAAACCCAGCACAAGCTGACAACTTACATACCAGATCCTTATTCATCAACAGAATAAAACCCTCTGTTTCTGTCCTTGTCCCCCAGAGGCTAATACCTCCATGCCTGCGCTCATTGCAGAAGCCAAGTGTGCTGAAAAACATGCAAACATGGAATATGCTGCACGCAACGGCAATCACTCCTCAAACAGCAATGGCAGAGAAAACTCCAATGGCAATAAACTCCAAAATACCAACCATAACAATAGCAACTCCAATTGCAACAATGGCAATCTCAGCCAAAGCGCAAACCACTTCCATCCCAAGAAAGAGGACACCACCAAAGTTAACAATGCTGAAGTAGCAACCTGCTATGAATCTGACCCCACATTCTCTGACCTCAAAGGACTTGAAACAGATGAACAGGGAAAAGAGCAGGGGGAATAGGCTTAAGTGCCCCTGTCTTCCCCCAACTTGACAAGAAATTGTACCAAGGCATAAATTTTGCTGCCTGCATCCCCTGTGTCCCGCAATCCTCCATTTTTATGAACTTAAAAATTAAAGATTGCTCACAACTTCTTGTCTACCCATGAACTTACAAATCATATACACATAAAATTTTCATTTGACTCTGGTGCACAACACACTATGGTTAGCAAACCTTTTGTAACCAAGTACAAAATACCAGTTTTCAAATCCAACTTCAAATACACCAGAATGGCAGATAAATCAAAGGTTCTACTCAAAGGCAAAACAACTCCCTTCAGAATTGACCTCCAAGGCATACAAACGTCCATCAAAGGACTTGTCATGAACAACATAAACTATGACATTGTAGCAGGCATGGACTGATTCACCCAAGTGAACCCCAGCGTATGTTGGAAAACAAAAACCATGACCATCAAACACAACGGAGTCAACTTCAACATCCTCAAAGAACCCAATGACCTCATTCTAAGAGACACAGTATTTGTCCAGGTCATAAACCAAGATGACTCATAACATCTAACCAAATACATTATCCTCCACATAATGAGGTACACTGAGTTCAACAACATACAAACAACCAAAATCCAATGCCCAGAACTTGCAGCACTCCTAAATGAATACACTCATGTATTCAAGGAAGAACTCACAGAGCTACCCCCCAAACAGGAGGTCAAACATGGCATCAACTTATGTAAGGCCATGTCTAAAACCAAACACCTCTATAGACTCCCTCCCATGGAGACCCAAACCCTCAAAACCCATATTGAGGACAACTTAGCTAAAGGCTTCATCCACCTGTCTGAATCCTCATGGGGGGCAGCAGTATTCTTTGTAAAGAAAAAGGAAGGCACTCTACATCTAGTAACTGGCTACAGAGTACTAAATGCAAGCACAGTAAAGAATAAATACCCTCTCCCACTTATAGAGGATCTGTTTTCAAGACTCTCTGGTGCCAAATTTTTCTCCAAAATTGACCTCACCTCAGGGTACAACCAAGTTGAAGTAAAGAAAAAGGACATACCAAAAACCGCGTTCTGTACGCAATTTGGATCCTTCAAATGTAGAGTAATGAACTTTGGGATGACCAACACTCCCACAACGTTTGTCACCATAATGAACCAAGCACTAAATGGTCTCTCAAATACATTATGCTACCTTGAAAATATCATCATATTCTCAAAAACAAAAGAGAAACACCTCACGCATGTCCGCAAGACACTCAATCAACTTGCAAAGCACAAACTTTACGCAAAACCAAGTAAGTGCCAATTTATGGAAAAGGAACTTCTGTTATTGGGCCACATTGTCTCTGAAAGTGGCATCAAAGAAGATCCAGACAAAATAAAGCCATAAATAACATGCAACACCCCACCTCTGTTAAACAAGTTAGATGCTTTCTTGGTATGGTAGCTTACCTAAGGAAATACATCAAAGACTGCAGAAAACTAACCGCACCAATCAATGAATTAACCAAGGGTAATGCATAAAATAAATTCATCTGGACTCCAGAATGTGACAAGAATTTCCAATTACTAAAACAAGCTTTGATTGAAGCACCAATCTTGAAATGCCCTAACAATAACAGGTTCTACAAGCTTGAGTCAGATGCCAGCAACACCGCCATTGGCGCAGTCCTGCGCATCTGCCAGCCAGGGCAGCAAGACTCTCTGCCAGTATGTTACAAAAGCATAAAACTAACTAATACTGAGCAGAGATACCCAATACACAATAAGGAATTTCTAGCAATAAATCACACATACAAGAAATAGAGATGTTATCTGGAAGGACATTTAAACGTCCAAGTACTAACTGATCACAAATCCTTAATCTATTTCAAAACCCAGAACACACTCGCCCGGCGACAAGCCAAATGGATGTCCTTTCTGGAACAGCTTAACCTGGACATCCAGTATAAAAAAGGGGCAGAGCTGGTCACGGCTAATGCTCTCTCTAGACTATGTCAGCCTAGAGAGGATCACCCTGACCACCTGGACCCTGACTGGCCAAACCTGTACAACACTGAGTATAAAACCAAAGGGAAAGACTTATCAACACATCAACTGACCCACAATACATTAGTAAGAAACAAAAAGTATTTCCATGTATCAAATGGAACAGTATACCAAATTATCAATGACAAACATGCCCGTACATTCCACTTGCACAAAGAGTAGACACCATACTAAGACATCACCACCTACTAGGCCACACAAAGGCTGACAACCTATACCTCACACTAAAAGAGATAGTATGATGGCCCAACCTCAAACAGGATATAGTTGATGTTCTGAAAAAGTGCAGTGTGCAAGAATACACCAGTACAAAGGCTCCTCAGCCAACGGTCAACCCAGTACCAGACCCTGAACTATTTTAGGTTTGGGGGCTAGACGTAGTGGGCCCCTTCCCAGAAACAAAGACAAACCAACGCTTCTTAATTATAGCTATCAACTTTGCCAACCGCTGTCCCATCTGCTGGGCAACAAAGGACCACAAAGCAGAAACCATCAACTGTTTCATTAACAAAGCAATCATAGCTAACTCTGGCACTCCAGACTACATCATAACTGATGGAGCAACCAAGTTATCAGGTCACGTAGTAAATGCCAACTTAAAATCCAAAAACATTAAACACTCCACAACCTCCCCATACAGGCCACAGGCCAGCAGTAGAGTGGAACGCCTCAACAGCAGCCCTATCAGGACCCTAGAGAAAATAATGGATGGCAAAGCCAAAGACACATGGCCACTATACGTGAAACATGTATTACTAGTATCCCAAGTCCGCACCAACCAAGGGACAGGCTATTCACTGTTTGAGCTTACCTATGGGTACAAACCAGAAATAGTCACCTGCAACAAACAGCCCTACATAAAGATCCCCTTTGAAAACCTTCCACAGTAGGGCAAGCACCAAACCTACAACACATCCACCTCAAAGCTAAAATAGCAGAAATGAAGAGGCTCAAGACACAAAAGGTAACCTCCACAGAGGAACCACTTCCCATCAACTCCCCTGTCTGGATTCTAGCTGGCAATAGAAAGAAACTAGACTCAGTACACTGGGGACCAGGAAGAGTCATCAAATACAGACCAGAGCACAACACTTACCTAGTAAAATTCCAAAGTGCCAAAAACCCAATTATCAAGAAATACCACAGAACCTGTCTCCGCCTCAGTAAAGGAGAGCACTTGACCAGACTGGTTCCAACTAGTAAACAGCTCCAGGAGCATCAGGCGGCAGCCGTTAAAACAAAGCCCCCTCCTGATGCACCAGAGTAACCCCTTAAGGGGGGTGTTGAGGGTCTGGATGTACAAGCATTCTGGCTACTGCCAACCTACTTAACATCCAGCCATTGCCCAATTTAGTCCCTTCCAATATACCGTTTGACATACCAAGAACGGTAACCAAGCAATATCATCTGACTGTCCAAGTATCCAGTGGCTCAAACCCATCAAGCACATGAACAACCCCTAGGTTCAATCCAACTAAATCCCCGCCACAGCAAAGTCTATATAAGTCTAAAGTATAATCCAATAAAAAAGTTTTTTCTTTCTTAATTCCATATTTGAAGCTTCCCCAAAAGGCGCTCCTTATCAATGGTATAGCAACAGCCTATGTTAGGACAGAAGAATATAAGGATATAATGACAAAACTGGTATTTATTTAGACAGTAATGCAGTTATACAGTAAGAGGCAGGGGAATTTCTACCAGGGGAATGGTGGCACAGACAGAAGGACTTTCCTAAAGGAGGAGAGTGGGGAGGTACAGTAGAAAAAGCCGCACAAGAGAACAACTGGTTTCATGCACCTTGCTAATGGAGGCAAGTGGCAACATCTACATTGTCATATTCATAACCTCAGAAGTAAATCCTGCACCTAATGCACATTTGAAAGGCGCATTAAATACCTGTTTTTAAGGTGTTTTTAACTTAATCAACCCTGTTAAAACCAGGTTGAGATAAAGCAATTGTGTGATTGTTTTGTCGCTCAATCCCTAATGGACAACTTAATGTCTAATCCATTCAGGATCTGCAACATTTTCCTCCACTGGATTAGACAACAGGGTTTAAAATGGCTTGGTGCACACGATGGCAGCTATGGTGAACAGTCACTCTAGAAGAGTTCCAAGAAGAGCCTTGAAGAATGTGCAAGTGGTTATTCCAAAGAGGCACAAGTGTTGTAACTGAACTAATGAGGATTCAGTATTTGAATTGGGGAAGACATCAGTCCAATAGAAAAGACAAGAATAATAAGAATAAGGTGTTGTTTATTGCAGAATACTACAATTGATATATGATATGGAAAGCCACCGGACCACAAGGGGGTGGCATGATGGTGTGTTCCATGTAAGGATTGGAGTCAAGGAACAACTTGTGCTGGGTCAGCAGATTGAATTAGCAGTGCTCCTAATTAGGAGAAAGTGCCTGTTGTTTGAAATTTCCATCCAATTGGTTCATGTTGTTAAATATGTCAAGGGGCAACTCATTGAGCGCCCCCTGTGTATTGTAAGATACGTTGGCAGACAAGACTTGGAACTTAGTTGCAACACAAGAATATAATGCCAGTGGAGTTGGAGGAGGCAAAGGAGAAGCAAGTAGTCCTGCATGATGTGGACAGCAGCTATCTGGACTTGGGAGTTCAGCTAGATCATCTACTGGTGCCTCAGCTGGTCTTAGTGGGGACAGATCCACTATTTACTGCATTGTTCCTAGCCTTGAGCAAGCCCAGGGAGGTGACAGGAACTGGGTTGCAAAAGGGCAACAGTATCCATTGGCGGTTCTCTATGCAAGCAGCAGAAGAATACTTGGAGGCTCAGTTGAAGGGTTTTCAATTTGAGGTCCAAGTGCTCTCAGTCTTGCAACAGGGGACAGTTTACATTATAGTGAAGTCCATTCTTTGCGCTTGGGCAACACTTGGGGTTACAGAGACTCAACCAGTCAGTTGGAAGACCTCTGACAACTTTGAGCAGCGTCTTTTTGCAAGCTTTCAGGAAGTGTTGAAGTCATACGCAGTGGAGGGTACTGCTTATCTGGTGCCAATGGTGATGGCTGGCAACCTTGTTCTTCAGGGGATCAACCACTTTGATACCAAGCAGGAGGAGAACATGGGGGTCTTCCTTGAGTGGGCCTTGTCTGTGTTCTACAGGGTGGGTGGCCAGGTCTCTGTAGAGTATGCACTTTGTGAGAGTCTCCTGTGGGACTTTATCTTCTTGGGAGTCACCTTTCCTGTGAACATTGGGGTCAATTGTGTGTCTTTCTTGGTGAGGGTTTGTTGCTCAATCCTTGGACATCAACTTTGCGGATCTATAAGTAACCAGTTGTGTTTCCTGGCTGCTATTCAGATGATAGAACAGCTGGTGCGGTATTGGAAGAGTCTTGCCAGTCTCAAATAAGCACTTTGTTCTCTCATTCTTATTCCTCATACTTTGGTGCATCACTATTGCAAACAGGACAACAACCCATGGAATTTTTTAATTAGGCTTTTGTTTTTTTAGGTTGCTGTCCTCATTAGGGATTACTCTTGGTCACTAGGAGTAGCATGCATATACTGAGTGTGTACTATAGTGATCAATTGCCCAGAATGGGGCTCCTTAAGGGTGTAGGAGTTAGGGCCAGTCTTTTGGATAACTTGAACTGGGCCTTGCCAAAGGAAGGCAAGTGTGGATTCATGCCTGTACCCTCTATTGCTGAAGAAGTAGACTGAGTCTCCTATCAGGTAAGTGGGTAAGGCAGGGCGTTTGGATGCAGCTTGTTCTAGGTCCTGAAACTTATGACTTAGTTTTACAGTGTAGGCCTCCAATTTTAAGCAAACAAGGGTTTAAACAAGCTTGTTGAGGTATGCTTCTGGGGAGACAGCCAGGCTAGGTTTTACCAAGGAATATAGTAAAGGGGGAAGACCTAGTTACCAGCCATAGAGCATTTGGAAGGGTGGTTTGTCAGTAGGGTGGTGGCATCTAATTTTTTATGCAAAGATGGCGCTTGGTAAGAAGGTATCTCAATTTGTCTCATGTTGGTGACTGAGCTTCCAAAGTATCTGGACCATGCTTCCATTAATGTGCTTTACCATGCCATTTATCCGTGGGTAATAAGGGACGGATAGCGTCCCACAGATTCCCATAAGTTGGTTGAGACAGGGGATGATATAACTGGTAAAGTTGGTGCCATTGTTCATCAGCAGAATCTGGGGGCAACCATGTTTGTATATGACATTCTTCAGGATGAACATGGCTGTCATCAGTGAATATTGGTTGGGAATTGCCTTGGCCTCTACCCATTTAGTCAGATGGTCAACAGCCACAATGATCAACTTGTTGTGACTGTTGGTAGCTGGCAGGGGGCCCACTACATCAATAGCTACAGTGTGGAAGGCAAACCTAGGGCGTACAAGTATGTGTTAGAACTTGGCAACCTTAGGTCTCTCAATGTTGCAGTCATGACAGGTGGCTAGCATATCTACTACATCAGTGTGCATTCCTTTGCAGAAGCAGTGCTTCTGTAGCAGGGCTAACATCTTCTTTATACCACCATGACCTTATTATTGTGAGTGGCCACCACTGAGTCCATGTGTAGGGATGGGCTTATGTAAGGTAGCAAAGAGTCTCCACAAAGCTTCAGGAGCTGCCCCTTAGAGACCTTGGTATCAACAGCTAACTTCTTGAGAGTCCTCTTTATCTCTACTGGCTCCTCTCCCCACAAAGAAAGATCCTTCATGAGCTTGTCATAGAGAATTTCAGCCATGGGAGATACTAAGGCAAAAGTGGGAAGGCGGGAGAGACAGTCAGCATTCTGGTGGGCTGCTCTGGCTTGATGAATGATTTTCTAGTAATAAGCCTAAAGTTTAATGGCCCAACGCGCCATACGTCCTTTGGAGTCCTTGAGGGTTTTCAGCCATTGCAGGGAGGCATGGTCTGTTACAACCGTGAAATGTACCCCATGGAGGTAGACTCTGAATTTTTGATAGGAGTATATTATAGCCAGGCACCCTCGTTTGATGACAGTGTATTTTCTCTCATGGACATTTAGTGTACGCAAGCAGTATCTAATAGGGTGTTCAAGTCCTTCATAGTCCAGTTGGGAGAAAACACCCCCAATTGCAGCCAGGCTAGCATCTTTATGAACCACAAACGGCTTGGAAAAGTCAGGGTAGGCTAGTACAGGGGCTGCAGTAAGTTTTCCTTTGAGAGCCTTGAAGGCAGATTGGCACACTGGGCTCCAGAAGAATTTTTTATCAGTTTGGAGAAGCTGAAAAAGAGGGTCACCCAGGGATGCAAAGTTGGGGATGAAGCGTTAGTAGTACCCAATTATCCCTGGAAGACTTGAATATCATATTTATTGACTGGACTCTGCATCTTCTCAATAGCTTCAATCTTCAGAGGTACAGGCCAGAGACTATCTTGACTAATTATGAATCCCAAGAACTCAAGATGCTCCTTGAAGAAGTTGCACTTTTGTGGCTTGAGCTTGAGATTAGCTGCAAGTAACCTCTGAAAGACTTCCTCCAAGTGCTGCAGATGGTTATTAAAGGTTTGGGAGAACACATTAATGTCATATAGATAGACCAGAACACTAGTGAGCTTGAGGTCACCCATTGCTGCATCCATAGCCTGTTGGAGGGTAGCTGGAGAATTGGACAGACCTTGGGGCATCCTTGTGGGTTAAAATAGCCCTTGGTCAGTGATAATTTCACATTTCTCTTGATTAGTGTGGGGTAGGTCAATTTGCCAGTACCCACTGATAAGATCCAAAGCACTGAAGAACTTGGCATCTCCCAGGCAGTCTAAGGTATTGTCAATGTAAGGGAGGGGGTATGAATCCTTCTTGATAACAGCATTCAGTAGGCAGTAGTCAATGACCACTTGGTTGGTGCCATCCTTTGTTTTGACAATCAAGGGAGGGGAAGCCCAAGGGCTCTTACTGGGGACCAGTAAGCCAGATCCCAATAGCTTCTGGAGCTCCTTGTTAGCCATAGCATGATTGGCTTGACTACACTGTATAGGTCTGGAGTGGATAGGTGGAATGCCTTGGGTGTCAATATGGTGGGCAATGTTGGCAGCCTTGCCCAGATCATAATCATCCTTGGCAAACACATCTTTATACTTTAAATTCAGAACCTGAACGTAAAAATGCGGGATTGTCAAATCCTTGGTCCAAATTTTGAATCACTTTTGCGGGCAACTCAGCTGAGTGAGAATTAAAATATTTAATAAAATCAACCATTTAATTTGACTTTTTTATTTATTTAAATTGGCAAATTTAAAGTCTCTTGAGCAGATAACTCAATTAACAAAAGACAAAACTCAGCAATTAAATGCAGGATACATGAATCAGAAATGTGGGATTCTTATGTACAATTTGAGATTTCCTGTATGTCAAACAAACCATAGACATCATGTAAAAATTAACAGATCTGAAATTGCGGGATTGTCAAATCCAAGAACCAAGTTTCAAATCATAATTGCAAGGAATATGAAATAAATATAATTTATGGGTGTCTCAAAAAAGATTCCAAAGGATATAGAGTGGATTTGTGCTGATTTTTTAGGAATCACAAGCATTCCCAAAAGTCACCCTATTCCATTTTAGGACGGCTAAAATTTAGATCATAATATTCACAAAATTAACATATATAACAATAAAATTGACTAAAATATAATTCCTCTTCTTGAGTTTAAAATTATAATGAAATTTTTATTATGTCTTCTTCCAATACCAACCAAGTCAATGAGCTGTTCCCTGGCCCTGACAAAATCATGCAGGGCTACGCTGGGTCTTCTAATAGTGGAGCCTCTGTCTATGGTCACACCCAACCCACAGGCCCCTCTGCAAGCACCACCCAGGAGTGTGTTCTTTCTCCTGAGTTCTCAAGCATGGCCCTGTTTTCCCATCATGCACAGGCAGCTGCCAACCCAAATCATATATCAACAATGTAATCTGGAACCAGCCAATTGAGCTATGGGGTCACCAAGAGAACCCAGAATCCAGAAATAGCCAATCAGATGGCACTTTCTGGTTCCCAAGACAGACACACCCTGCCTCTAGCCAATCAGCCTGCAAGGAGCAGAAGAAAATTAATCACTGCAGAGATTGTTATTGAAATGGTTGAAAAGCAAGGGATGCTTATTTCCCTCAGGGAAATTGCGGCCACAATGGGTTTTGCAAAGTCCACTGTGGCTACAACCCTGCAAGCCCGCGCCAACTGTGGCCCCCTACCAAGAAGACCTCAACTGGTGCCCGTACTTTGACCAAAGGTGACACAGCCCATCCCCTTATTATGGGCATTATGGAACGTGACCTGTGGATGCCCCTGGTCCAGGTACGTCTCCAGCTGGGACTCCACGGCATCTTCACCAACGAAAAAACAGTGAATTTGTGGATGCACAGAGTTGTGGTTGCCATCAGAATCCTATCCAATCAGGTTCTTGGTGGCCCCAGTTTGGTGGATACTGACCTATACAATTTAACCATCATTAATTTTATTAAAGTGAGGGCAATGAGGGTCCTAAAAACGTCATCTTCCTATCATACGCTAATATTTCTGCAAGTATCCAAGACTATGAAGAGAAGCGTATCCAGTCTTACGTGTACAAGCGCGGCCCAATCTTGTATTGTTTTGTTGGGGTTTTATTGGCAGTTTCCCCATTGGGTGTCAATTATTACTTGGCAATATCAAACACTGCAGATGGGTATGCCTACCAGACGGAGCTCAAGGCCATGCTGGAGGAGTGGGCCACACAGAACGCCGTACACACAGTTGTACTTAGTGCTGAGATGGAGCAGTGGGAATGGGCAACCCAAGAAATCAGGGCTGTGGGGCATACCTGTTGGTCCTAACCCACCAACCATGCCAACATACATCTTGCAGATGTATGTCTCTACAATTTTGGTTCTGCCCTCAGGCGCTTAAAGCCTGCCACCTACAACAAACTATGCACCCAAATTGATAAGGGTTTTGAGCTTTTCTCTTCTGTGCTCATCCAGGATTTATTTGATCTCATCATCTTTTATGCAAGTGATAGTGATAATTCCAGAAAGGACTCTTGCCTTCCCCCTTGCCCATCCATCCATTTTGTCAAGCCTGCATATGTGACAGAAGAAGAATTTGAGCAATTGAAGCAAACTGCTCTTGCTGCCCCTTCCCAGTCAACAAACCCTGCCTCCCCAACCCCCCATCAAGCCACCCGCCTTCTAACCCTGACTTCCAAGCCACTACCAATCCCCCCACTATCTCTGATACCGTCCTTTTTATAGGCACAGATGAAGGCAATGTTCATTCCGCCCATTCCCTCCCCTTCCCATCCTTTGATCAGTAAAATAAATCTTTTCTTTGTAACAACTTATTAAAATTGATATCTCTCTTTCAATTCATAATTAATAATATTTTCTTTTTACATTATCAATATTTCCCATAATTAATACAATGTTGTACATTTTACAAATAGCTTAAAATTATTAGCATACATATTTTTCATCATCATTAATAAATTAAAGACAATAAACGTAAATATAGCATTAGAATATAGCAATTAGACACCAACTCTTGATATTTAGAAATTATGTGCATAAGTTGATGTATTTTGATTAATAAGATCCATTGTAAACTTGGCCTTTTCCATTGTAATTTAATGAAATAGACTGTGTTTATATTAGAGAGCCATTAATGCTTAGTACAAATATTGATACATAGTGCATTTTACAGCCTGTATATTTACCTAATGGTAATAACTCTACATTATTATTACCTCGCAAAATCCAACTAAAAAGTTTATAGAGTTATTACCATTAGGTAAATATACAGGCTGTAAAATGCACTATGTATCAATATTTGTACTAAGCATTAATGGCTCTCTAATATAAACACAGTACATTTCATTAAATTACAATGGAAAAGGCCAAGTTTACAATGGATTTTATTAATCAAAATGCATTGAGCTATGCACATAATTTCTAAATATCAAGAGTTGACAGCTAATTGCTATATTCTAATACAATATTTATGTTTATTGTCTTTAATTTATTAATGATGATGAAAAATATGTATGCGTTGAAGTTTGTACTATAAAAACTAGTTTTTTGATGGAATTCAAACATAATGTCAAATATTTACACATTTAAAATGAATTAGAGTCAGCCCTCCAAAAGGTTGTTGAGCTTGAATACAACATCAGGGAAACTGTGGTAAATCAATTGGGAAATGAGGGAAGAGCCTTGGTCCAGTAAAAGGAAATTGCAAAAAATAGCCTGGGAACAATAGTTAATGAAGAACACAAGGAAATAATTTTAAATCTTCAAAAGGAAATACTCAAGCAGTTATATTTCAAAAGTGAAAGTTACAACTTGTGGGAATTTGCAAAAACCAATAGAAAGAATACCCAAAAAATCAAGCTAATTGAAGAAAATGAAATTTCAAAGGAAATCAACACAAATGAAGAGGAAATCAACCAAATGGAAACAGACAAAAACAAAGCTCAGTCAATAAGCAGGAGCGCTTCAAGAAATACAGAAATTTTATCAAAGGAGAACCAAGAAGAAACACAAGTTACAAGAAAGATAAGAAAAATTCAGCCTAGAAAAATTAATGAAGAGGAGCTAACACTCATGAAATTTGCTGAGGTGGCACCTGTGGCTGAGGGGGCCACAGGGGAAACAATTAGTAAGTCTTTCTATGTTTTATTTATATTTATTTTAGTCATCACCAGTAATGGGGACAAGGTTGCAGAAGTGGCGGCTTTTACGCCAAGCTGGTTCTACAGGGGTTACCAATCACTGGTAGCCCCTGTAAAACAAATAAATAAAATAATTCAACAGAATATGAAATAATTTTTCAAGTATTGAAGCTAAAAATAGGGAATATTTACCATCTGCGGGGTGCTTGCCGAGGTTAAGGGAAGCATATGAAATAGGATCAAATATCAACTTCAAAGAAATGAATGAAATTTAAAGAGATGTCAAGTTAAACTTCAATGAATATATCTATGAAAGCATTCAACAATTCCCATTTGAAAACATCAATAAATATGAAAAAACTTAAAAACTGACTTTCAAATAGGAACTGAATATTTAAAAACTGAAATTTTTAATGAAGTATTCAAGGCATTGTCAAACAAAGTTGGGGATGCAGTCCTTGTGAACACATTTAAACCTTTATTAATATTGTTTGCCAAGGCATGGGGGGCTGATACAGTTGGGTTCCCCCCCAGAACCCTCTTCAAATTCAATCAAACATCCTATATCAATAGATTAGTTAAAGTCTGCAAAAAATTGTGCATGTTCTTGGAAAAATATACCTTGCAAAGAATTCACGTTGCGGTAGACCTGGGAATCCTCCTTCACTGCATATTAAAAACCAACATCAAAAAGTTGGAGGATGCACCTATTCAAATGGAAATATGTCAATTAGCACTCAAATGCCAGAAGACACCACGGGGATATAGGACAGTTGAGCATGTCCTGTATGACTCCTTTGCATTGGCAACGTTGTACAGGTACTACGTTCCCCCTGAAAAAAACCTATTAATTGATTCACTTCCCACCTTCCTTTTATTAAACGTATAACAACCACTGGGGTACAGGGCGCCACCCCTCTAGCAATTGCATCCAGGGTTGTCCACCACATACAGAAGAGTATGCGGATCCAATTAGACGCTATAGCCAAAAGTTTAATTTCAGGGTATAATTACCCAGAATAATCACATTCCCTTTGCAATTAGCATCCCCTCAATAAATATTTTTCCCTTGCAAATTAAATTTTATTTTTTTAAATTTTTAAATTTTAATACTAAAATTTTAATATTGAAATATGTAATATTAAAATTTTTATAGTAAAATTTTAATT
This sequence comes from Entomophthora muscae, assembly GCA_014839935.2. Taxonomy (NCBI): domain Eukaryota; kingdom Fungi; phylum Entomophthoromycota; class Entomophthoromycetes; order Entomophthorales; family Entomophthoraceae; genus Entomophthora; species Entomophthora muscae. Next base: position 133,584 of record QTSX02002260.1, read on the forward strand.
TTAGTATCTAAATGTTAATATTAAAATTTTAATAATATATATTTCACTATTAAAATTTTTAATATATAATATTTCAATATTGAATATATCACAATTAAATAAAAATAGTTAAATTTTGAATATTTAAACTTTAATAGATAACTTTTAAGATTTATAATTAGAATTTTACTTTTAATATTTTAAAATTGTTTTAAATTTTAGTAGGTAAATTATAATATTAATATATCTAAATATATTACAAGACATTAGTTATAGTTGCGGCCACGTCAAATAATAAAAAATAAGTTAAAAATGTTTTTATTTACTAGCTTGTTGAGTACAGATTCATTTATTACACATACAAACAACAAGAATTGAATTTATCCGCATCATGCGGCCCGCTCCACTATTGTTCTAAACAAGTGGTTGTTTAGAACTCAAATTACCTTTCCCTTATACTATGATTTGATAAATATATTTGATATGCTTGACCTGCGTCCTAAGTACTAATTAGTAAGCAATACATGAAAATCATTGGTTTCTGTGTTGTGTGGCTATAGTGGCATTGAAATAATAAGGATCAGATGATGACCTGCAAGGTCAAATTTTCTGGCTTAACAAAGCCAAAGTACCAACAAGGATTCACAATTATTTAAATAAAATTAATCTATTTCTATCTTTTTTAATTTATTTATTTGTTAGCGCAACATTCAATATAATATTCAGTGCATTATAATAAAAATATATCCTCATACCTAGTATAATTAATTTTACTTACCTTTTCTACATTCTCTTATATGTCCATAATACAATCAAACGTTGTGTCATTATATATAAATAATAATTTTTGAGTCCTACTAAAAAAAATAAAAAAAATAAATAAAACCCGGAGCTCTTATTTATCTGATTGGCTCGGAGGCCAGGGCTTTGGGGAGGAAGGATTCTGAGTGCTTGTAAAAAGCCACCACCACATTGGGTGGCATTGCAAATTGACTAACCTCAAGAATATTGAATAGATCCTCAGTGTTATGAGGAAGGTCTTGTTTCACCTTATTCTTGATCCAACCAAACACCTCCTCAATTGGGTTCAGAAATGGAGAATACAGGGGAGGAAGAGGAGTCTCATTGGGCAGTCAGCCAGGCAGTGGTTGGCCAAATGGCTATTTTTATTAATTGGCGGGAACTCAGACACAACCAGATCCACTTTGTGGAGCCTGATATTATCCAGCACAACAATGTTGATTGTACTGTGGTAGTTGATCTGGAGATACTCCTTGACAACTTGGAGAAAATCAAGAAAAGTCCTGCTATTGTGGGAACCCTTGATCATTTGGTATTGGTCCAACCTGTGAGGACCAAGAAGCGCAACCATTGAATAGGTCTGGGAACAGACAGCTGCACAATGGGCTACGCCGTCCTTGGACCCCTTCTCAACCCACCCATGCCTAGACCTGAGTGAGGAGGAAAACAATGATTTGTTGATATAGAAGAACTGGACATTCCCAGTCTCTTTTAGTGCCAGATATGTCTTGGCATAAATGTTTCAATCCTCAATGGTCTTCTAATTGTTTCTGTTGTACAGCAGAACTCCCAGTACTTTCCAGGAGAAGCCCAAATCAACCATTGTTTTGTAAGCAAGGGTTTTGAAAACAGAAAGCCCAAACTCAGTGGCAAGCATTGATTGGACCGCAAGTGAGTCCAGGTGGCAATCCTTGGCTACCCACTGTTTTATTGCGTCAATATGCACAGGCTACAAGAGTTTTGGCTGCCGCTTAGCCTTGGTGGATTTGACAATTTGCCTGGTGTTGCCATACTTGGTGTTGATGTTGGCAATGTATCTGGCTGTGACACTAAATTAGGATGCAATATCCCAAACCACCATTCCCCTGTTCAAGCAGTTGAGGAGAGCTTCACACTCACTATCCATCAACCAACGCCAGCTCTTGGCAGGTACCACGGCATCCTGGCTATCAGGCTCAACACAGGGGACAGGGACCTTTGTAGAAGGTGGGATCACGCTTGCTTGCAGTGGCGCCGTCAATGGTTGAATACACAATAGGCACAGATGGCTCAACAGTGGTGGCCATTGGCTTTTAGGTAGTGTCAAAGACGCGGGGGCAGGAAGTAGCAACTCTTGGATCAAGAGTGTGGGGCCAGGTGACAACTGGGTATAAGGTGGAGGTGTATGTAACCTCATTATTCCCAATGACCTTTGTATAAGAGGCTTTGGTTGCAGGCATTGAGAGCAGTTTCTGTCTGGGATTAAGGCTGTGTGATCTGGCTTGGGACGCAGGAGGTGGTTGACTGGCGCTGACGCCTTGGGAGGCCTGTGTATTGGCATGAATCCCTTCAATTTGTGTTCTGGGTCTGTTCTTGGACCCTCTGGGACGCCCTCGTGGACAGGCTGCCCCGCGGGCTAGTGCAGGAGCTGGTTGGGAATACAATTGACGGTCCATAAAAATAAAATAAAAATATATATAAGATTATTTATGTATTTATTTGGATTTATTGGTTTAGTTGTGAGTAGTTGTTTTCTCTTGATTTATCCTTGAATAGTAGCAGCATTTCTATATCCATAATTTGAAGTGTATAATATTGTATACTTTCCAGTTTTGGATGATTTTAAAGCTTAATCACTTTTTATGTCTAAACATGGGTATTGAGATTGAATTTTTCATTTGATTTTAGTTGTGGTGGAGCTTCTCTTTTTAGGTTGGCTTATCCTAGTGTGCTTACTGTATATTTAATTTAGATTCCAGTTCCTGCAATTAATATCTGAGTTTACTAGTGACATTCAAAAGTGATTTGAAATTTGGTTCTTGGATTTGACAATCCTGCAATTCCAAAAAACATAGTAAACTTAATGAAAATGGCTGATGGATTTGAACACTTCAAATCTTAATCCAGTTAATTTTTTTTGTCCATTGGAAATATGCAGTTCAACTTGAACTTTGCAAAGTGTCTATGAGTTCCTGCATTTTCAAACATTCAAATAAATACTCAAAGAATTCAATTTAATTAAAAAGGCCATCCTGCAAAAGTGATTTGAAATTTGGACCAAGGATTTGACAATCCTGCATTTTTATGTTCAGGTTCTGAATTTACAGTACTGAGCAAAGAGGTCCATGGCTTGATCTTTTTGCTCTTTGGAGAGGCCAGGCAGGGAGTTGCAACTAATGACTGATAGCACCAGTGGTTATTTGCAGGGTAGACCCAGCTCAGAGAAGTCCACAAAGGGGGCGATCTCCTGCAGGTTGTCATGTTCTTCTAGTTGTATATAATCCAGAAGATGGTGTTTGGAGACACCTATTACTTCACGACTCATGTTGGCCAAGAGTATGCATAATTCCTTCTTGTTTGGCATGAGGATGCCTGGTGCAACCCATGATTCTAGTCTAGAGGCATTAGGGATGCCAAAGATTTCTCTATGAGTTCCAGCTGGTAGAGCCAGCAAGAGGCCTGTATTGTGGATCACCTGAGAGCTGGAGGATAGTCACTTTATAGGAGGCATAGAATGGGATTCCTTTGGCTTCCCCAATCAAGAGAGGTAGTACCTTGACCTTCTTAATATGCAGTGTATTGGCAACTGGCATTTCTCCATCTGTGTACTCTAGGTTGATGTAGTGCAGACGGCGTAAGGGCAGGTCAGAAGGGTGATTGCCATGGTAGAACATGGGTATAGAGTGGCCCAAAATCCCAAATGTATGGCCTCCATGGTTGATCACAGTGCCCTAATGGACCATAAAGCTAGTCCCAATAAGAATGTTGTAGCTGTTGTTTTTCATAACTATGGCAGGAGAGATGACCATTAGTTTCCCAAAGCAAAGAGAGAGAGAAGTAGGCTCCTTTTGCTCTAGTGGTCTGTGTCCCAGCTGTACCAAACTCTTCATGGCAGGCTAAGTATGGTGCCAGCTTAAACTTCTTGACCAGCTCAAGGATATAATATTCCCAGGAGCACCTTTATCCAGTATGGCCCGGACGTGAGTTTTGTTCACTACCAGGTTGATATAGGTACAATCCTGGCGGTCATCTCTGATCTCCACAATCTTGGAGACCTGTTGTACGCTCAGTCCCTTGAAATTCTCCAGGAAGGTATCCATGGCATCTCCTACAGCTGGGCTTGCTTCCTTGAGGGATTCTAGCAGGGTCAAGACGTTTGCTGTACGGAGCAGCTTGGCCAGTTGTTTAGTGATGTCCTTCTCATGGGTGACTTCAACACATGGTTGAGCCAGTTGTTTGGAATAGATTAAGGATACTGTTCTCCAAGCTATTTGAGGGATAACCACCTCAGGGTGAAGTGTAGTCCAATGAGTTTTAGTGTTAACAGTGAAGACTCAATATAGGAGGTCCTCTTGAACTCTTTCAGATTCAGCATCCTTGTGTATTGGTTGGGAGTCAAAGTCAATCAGAGAGGGTTCATCCTTAGGGTTGGCCTCAGAGGATGGTGAAGCCTCAGGCCTCTGAGCAGGTTTTTTTTGGGAGCAGCAGTATGGGGGGAGATGAGGGTGTCAAAATTACAAAGGCACCCAAGGATTTCTCCTTGTCCTGACTGCTTAGTACTTTTTTGACTGGTCCTCACTGTCCTCCTCAATATCAGCATCCTTGGCGTAGTCCTTCTCTTTGTCCTCCATGCCTACATGGTGGACCTTTTGGCGGGGTTCTTACATTTCTGAGAGAAGTGGCCAGCCATACCACATTTGAAGCAAGTACGGGGAGCGTTATTAGCTGGAGCGGGCCCAACCTTGTCAGAAGGCTTGGGCATCTCCACAGCCAGGCGGGGTCTATACTCAGCTTGCTGGCAGGGGCGCCTTCAGGGAGAGGGACTTCAAACTCCTCCTTGTAGATAAATAGGAGGCAAATCAAGTCTGGCACAGTGCAAGCGTTGTAAATACCTGAATTAAGAGCCAGAGATAGTTCCCAGTTGACCCGTACAGCATTGAGGAGTGCTGACTGCACGTCAATAAACTACACAGCGCTCATAGATGACAGGGTTTGAGCTTCAAGGTAGAATCTAGAAGTGAAGTCTTCTAGAGTCTCCCCCACCTTTAGCTTGGTGTTGGCAAAGTCCATCTTGCAACCAAGAAGGGCTTCCTGGCTGCCAAATTCTTCCGTCAGGGCCCTGGAAATGTTGGCAAAAGTCCAGCCATTCTCAGAGAGAAAAGCTTCAAAAATAATGGGTTGAGTCTCAGCATACAGACAGTTGATTATTGTGGAGTCTCTCATGACATTGTTGGTGCCATACATGGAATTCTGGTATAGACTTAAGAATATGGCCACATTACTCTTGTGGTCAAACTTGGATAATTTGATGGGCTTGAAGTTGTTGGAGCCATGTTAGAGGGGAGCAGGCATAATCCTCACTGGGGAGCAGGTGAGACGGAAATGACTGAGGGTAGAGGCAGCAAACCTAGCCTCAGAGGAATGTCAGCAATTTTCCTCTCATTGTAACTCATGTTCACCTTCTCTTTCCTGAGCAGCCCCAGAAGCTTCAGGTGTGGCCAAGACGTCATCCTCAAACTCCAACACTGTGTCAGGAATGACAATTTGGATGCTCCTAAATATCAAAATACAGAAACAGAGTCAAACCCTGGACAAAACCCTTTGCAGGCCACCAGACCCATGGGCTGGGAACCCAATAAACCACTACTGATGGATAAAGTTGTTGCCAGCCCTCAAGGACCCAAACCCTTAGCTGTCCCACAGGATTCTGTCAGCAAACTGCCAGTGCAAGATGCCGAGAATTTCCCCGAGGTGCCAACTCCTGACACCGGTGGTTTGCTTGATGAAATACACAATTTTCTCCATGAGAGTTATTCCAAACTCCCCCAAAGTCCCAGGGGAGGCACTGAACCCAAGGAGGCACCCAATACCCAAATCAACAAACAGAAGGATTAAAAGTCTTCTCATCCCAAAGCAGCCAGTGGCAAACTGCCAGTGCCAAGCGCCACACTGCCATCTGAGACCCCTGATGCCAACCCCCCCCCCTGAGCCCAGAAAACCTGACCAGGTAATGAAGCCTGGCAGTGGGGTATAAATACCTTCCAGGCCAAGATCAACCCCCATTGTCATTTTTAAATAAAGGTTATGAGATACTGGTTTCCCCAATTATTGCCATATTTTATTCTTGTCATCTGCCAGTTAACTCAAAGATCATCTGACCCCCCTGCCAGCCCGCCAGCTATGTACCGCCCACTAGGTGCTCCCTTTGATCCTGTCTATTTCACAGAGTACCTCTTAAAGCCTGATTACAAGGACTATACTGCCAACAATATACTATCCTGGGATCCTTTGGCCAGAACTACAGAGTTAACCAGATACAACTGAGAAGGCCCTTGGTACGTTACCAAGCCCCACCTGTTCATAGATAAATAAAACTCCTTCCTGCCTACCAAATGGACATGGAACCACCTGTCACCCCCAAACCAATGTGTGCCTTTGCCACCAAGCTCCCACTGGACCATACCAACAAGCTTTTTGGAATTGTATACATTACTCTCATGGGAATAATAGATACTATTGTCCCCACTGTCGGCCCGTGGTTGTGGGTGGGCAAGTCAATGTCCTACCTCATTAAGTTAGCACCAATCCTTTGGTGGGCCCTGTCTACCCAGTCCGCAACCTTCCAGTTACCAAATGCTAGCAAGCCATCCAATCAGGGTTGGTTCCCTGACACACTGGCTCTAATACTTTTACAGTGTTGGGGGCCAACTGAGTATGGTCATCATTGCTTCCGTAGCTATGATAGAACTTGGGGCTGGAGGTTCTTTGTGGACTGTGAAGACTCTTGAAATGGAGGGACATAGCCTGTAAGTTGGCAGCCATAATCTTACTATCCATCCTATTTAATTGGCTCTGGAAGGCGTCCAGAAGCAGTTGCTGCTTGTCCAGTTCATCTTGATAGATGTCAGGGTCCAGATTGCCCTGGACAGTCAGCTAGCCTCCCTAGAGTTGAGAAAACCCACAGCGTGGGAACCCACACAAAGTATCTTCCAGAACAAGAAAACCCCCTTTCAATTAGCAAATGGCCCAAGATTTGAGAGACACACAAGCCTTGAATCCCTGGCTTCAAGCCTATTATCAAATTCAGGCCACTCACCTAACAGGAAATGGTACATTGGGAGTGTGATTGTTCAATTGCGCAATTGGGCACTCAATCACTTGTTGGTTCTATAAATAACTGTGGAATATTGGCATGCTGCAGTTCAAGAAAAGATCTTGTTATAGCAACCAATGAGCTCTCACCCCCTTGCCCAAGTACGCAAATTCCAGTAAAAATTGTAAATTCAACTCAAATTGATGCCATCAGTTCTCTGGTGGCACAAAAGGCCACAGAATCTTCAGTAAGTATAAGTAGTGAGGGGTAGAAGCCCTCCTCACTGTTGAAATTTTAATAAAGCAATTTTATGCCCAGAAATCATTATCTTATTGCCAGAATTGTCTATTCTTGCTCAAATTTAATTATTCTCTTTGTATATATTTGTGAATTCACATCACAATACAAACTTGCATATTCTTATCCACCTAGTTACACTCCTGCTGCTCCAGTCAAACCACCCTGCACTCTTGACTTGGATTACTCCCACCTCCACCATCTGGATCTGCCGCCTACTATGAAGGATATTCCTACTGCTCCTCCCCTTCCCAACAAGCCTCCTGCCCAGGATTTCAGTAAGTTGGGGTTTGTCTATATCACAGTATTGGGGCTGGATGACCAAGTTGTGCCCTATAGTGGGAGTTGGCGCCCCCTAGCCACTGCTCTCAACTACCTGGTCCATATTGCGCCTATTGTGTACATGGTCTTCCAGGCCCGGCCTGCCTCCCCTGTGGGAGTTCAGTTGGACTCTGGTATGAGCCGTGACAATAGACCTTGTTCTCTTGGTGGGTGATATACAAGTTGTCTTCCAGAGAATTAATGCACTTCTCACAGGTGGCAAGCTCAGCTTAGAGCAAGGCTATCACCTCCTTGTCCTTCCTGGCTTGGATCTGGCTATCAGCTCTATCATGAAATTGTCAAAGTTTGAGACAATCCTGGAGCTCTGACACAGTGTGATAGCCATTGAATAGAAAGGCAATATCAGTGCTTTGTTGGACCAGTTCCACCTGCATCTTCTTGTAGTGATCAAAGAGCTCAAGGATGTCACGGTTAAGAAGGTGGCTAGAGGGGGAGTTGTCCATAGAAGAAGGTGTGGGGTTAAATGAGGGAATGATGATAAGTCAACAGTTCAAAACTTCCACCTCATGAGTCAGGCTTTGAACCATGGTGCCAGTCTCAAGCATGTGGTTTGTCACCACACCAATCCAATTGGCATCTACACCCTGATGTATGAGGGTCTGTACCACATGCGCTGGAACTAGCTTGGCTATTCCCCTCTAAATGGCGTCAACCCAATGCAGCATGGTATTCTGGGCGTTGGTAACTTCAGCAAGGTACTGGTTAACGGTAGTAAAAGGGTTGCCAAGCTCAGAGTAAAGGACCTGGAGGAACGCCTGTTGGTTGGATACCAGTATCCCCTGGTCATGCACTAGGCTCTGTATGCAACCCAGGTGCATTTGGTTGTGGCGTACATCAGGATAGGTGAACTGCTGTAAATAGTGCTTGAGATGTTTGACGGTGCAGAGATCACAACAGAGCTGATCAGAGTTGACCTGGGAGAGGTTCTGGAAATAAACCAAGGTGTTTTTGGAAGAAGGTTGCTGAAGAGCAAGATGCTCAGAGCAAGCACCATTGCCAGCAGCACCAGAGTCCATGGCATGGATGGCACTACTGATGGCGTCCTTGGAGGGGGAAGAGTTGGTGTCCATTTTCAGGGGGAAGGGGCTTGCAAGAGCAGTGGTTGACCAAAAACAATTGCTTGGGGACGTTGGTGTGCTGGCATGAAATGACTGAGGGTGGGAAGGCCATAGGAAGTGCCTGCTCTTTCCCCAGCATGGGCATTGGCAGCAATGAAGGCTGGTGCCTTGCAATAGGGGGGAGCAGTGGCAGAAGGCTCAGCCAGGGGCATTCCTCCCTCCTTATTGAAAGAACTGTTGGTGTGGAAAGACATGAGTGTTAATATCATATTTGTAGCAATGTAGTGTGCTTTTTTCTACAAACAGTTAGTCAGGATCATAACTCTTAATACTATACCTGTAGATGGTAAAGTGACAGCCTATGATAGGACAGAAAAATATAAGGATATAATAACAAAAACGGTATTTATTTAGATAGTGCTACAGTTATATAGTAAGAGGTGGGGGAATTTACACCAGGGGAATAGTGGCACAGACAGAAGGAATTTCCTAAAGGAGGAGAGTAGAGAGGTACAGTAGAAAGAGCCGCACAAGAGAGCAACCAATTTAATGTGCCTTGCCTAATGGAGGCAAGTGGTAATATCTATGTTGTCCTATTTATAACCTTGGAATTAAAGCCTGCACCTGATGCACATTCAAAAGGCGCTTTGAATACCCGTTTTAAGGCATTTTAAACGTAATTAACCCTGTTAAACCAAGTTAAGATAAAGCAATTGCGCGATTTTTTTGTCACTCAATCCCTAAGTGGACAACTTAATGTATAATCCATTCAGGATCTGTGACACTGCCATTGTCTTGATGGAAAAAAAGAGCACCAGCAAGATATATGATGCCTTTAAGAAGAGCAATTATAGTGATTGAAATGTAGCAATTGTTGCTCTATCTGTTGATTACTTAAAACGCTAATGTATTGAAAAACTTGAGAGAAGATTCAATTATAGAAAAAAATTGAATAGAACCAGTTCAAGATTTTAAGAATAATACCATGAAGACTTCTTCTTCTTCTCTAGAAAGCTGGTACAACAAGTTTATCAACTGTTTTGGGGTGAAGAGACCCAAGACCAATGTCCTGTTCAACCAGCTTTTAGCTGAACTGGCAACCAATGGAGCTCTCTGCCAGGAGTTTCTAGATATGTGTCAAAGTGTTTCATAGAGAAGAAAGGATCCTAACAGCTTTATGATGGTCACAAGAAGCTCCCCTCTCCTCTAAAGTGTGACAGAAATTGACAGATAGTAAGAAGAGGTCTCAATGTGGTGGGGACAACCACCCAAATCCATAGGGAGCTGATTATTAGCCAACACCAAAGCTTCAGATACTGTTTAGTAAATTTTCTAAAAGAAAAACTGGGATTCAACAGAATGATTAAACCCAACCAAAGAAGTCCCAAATAAATTTCCTGTGAAAGAATTCACATGTCTTCACCATAGAACTCTGGACATTGAGAAGTAACAACTGTCTCAGATTCAAACTCTGAAAGAAAGACACCAAGGTTAGAAGGCATTGGAGTAACAATGTGTGGCACCAACAACAAACCCAGAGCAGGGCCCATCTTCCAGTAATAATACTTCTCAGGATCAAGTTATATGGAATATAGTGGAGTGGACTGGCTACTGGATGCATTTGAAAATAAACTAGACTAGGAGATAATTTGGGTAGTGGGTAATTTTTAGGGAGGACTCAACTCTTAGAGTTGAACAGCAAAGTTTTCCAATATGTACCAAATTTAAGAACTAAGCAATACCACCTGAATACATGGCTTCTATTCTGTTTCCATTGTCCAAAGCATACCTTGTCCAGTATGCAAAAAAACCCTTGAGTGATTAATTTCTGTTGACCATTCTGATAAAAAGGTTATATTAAGTGACTCTCATATTACGTCTATTTATTAGTATCAACTTGCATGGGGTTATCAAATCATGCTGAAAAACCAGAGCAGCAGTGATCCATTTCCAATTGACAGTTTGGTTTAAATATGTCAACTTGGTTAATTTGGTTAACTGTTTACCTGACTTCCCAGTGTTGCAATTTGGACAAGCAATACCAGGTATTATGGAAGCTACTGTGGCATAAAGCTTTTCCAACTGGCTAACACATCTGGGAGATATAGCAGGAGTCCTCTAATGATCCAAATGGACCCTGGTATTGCTTTTAGATTCCTTTTATTCTTAGGTTGCAACCTAAAAAAAGTTTACTAAAAAATAAATCTCTAAGCATCTTTTTGTTCATCTCCATATCCTTTGGCTTGTTGAATATAAGTTCTAGTGTAATTTTGCTTTTAAAAGTAAAAAATGAGTAGATTTAAAAACCAGCTAATTTAGGCACTCTTTATTGGTTACCTTTTAATTTTTATTGTAGAAGTGAACTCTTTGAGGTCTCTTTAGTCTAGAAAGGGTTTAAATTATATATTTTTTAATAAGGAGTATATGATCTTTGGCTTCCAAGTTAAATTTGGGAAAATCAAATTTTGCCCTTTGGCCTTTGATATGATTGATTTCTGTACCCTAAATAGTGGTTTGATCTTTGCACTTTTGGGGGTCCCATTTATGATTTCTGAACTTTCAACTTAAGGACCTTTGACCTAAGGAACTTGCTTCTTTGAAGGGTAAGCTTTTTAAAGATAGGGGTATGAATATACTTACTAGGCAAATTGCAGCATGTTGTGAATACCTCTATTCACCATGTGTTGATTTTGCCTTTGGTGGGCCATTTCAAAGACAAATCTCTTGCTTTTGCCTCTCAAAATGAGTTGATGACTGAATCAGGGAATAAAATTGCTCAGTTTCTTGATCCTGTACAACTCACTTGCCCCACTCATGCTAGTGGCAAGTGATCCTACCGTCCTGGTAGTGTTTTGTGGTATTCCTAACCACTATATATTCCATTTCATATTCACCAATAAAAATTAAGTTCTATTTGCATTTTTGTCTTTGTGTCTTCAGTACTTCTGCGCCTCTCTCTAGCCACAACTAGTAGAGATTATTCTTCCAGGGCCGCAAGGTAATCACATAGCCTTCCCTGTCATCTAACCAAGACTTAGTACAAATCTAATCCACAGGTTAGGATTTCCTGTTGTGTGTCTGTGCTGCGTCTCAGAACACAACAAAAAATGGTGCTCACTACAAGGGATGTAAGCCCCTTGGTTACCCCTTTTGCATCCACGTTTCAGGCCCTTCACCTCCACCTATACAAGAGCCAACTTCACCTGAAATTACCAGCTCTCCTATTGAGGAAGATATTGCTGATCTGCCTATTATTCCTACTATACTGAACCTTGGGAATGGTCCCTGCCTAGTTGCTTACCCCATGGGTACCTCTGACTTAGAACAAGTCATGGTGGTAGCCCTTGGGATAGCCTGTGATGGAGCCATCCCTTGCCTTCAGCTACAGTTCAGTCAAGTGAAATGCTATGAACTGATTGTGGCTCCTAAAATTCCATGGCATCTCCTCTCAGCAGCTGGCTCCGCTGAACACTTACTATTGTCCTTTGTGCAGCCTGCCTTGGCCCACCATCAAATGGTGTTGGGGCTCCACGTCCAAGAAATCTTGTCTTTACAAGCAGAGGTCACTCATCACTGGGACCAGTTTTCTGCCTACCAACAGTGGATTCATTCCCTGTTTTCCTTGGTATCTGACAATCAGCGCAACTCTGTTACCTCCCAGACCCGTTTGGTTAATTCTATCAAACAAATGCGCCAGTCCATCCCTGAATACGTGCGAGAGCGTCTACAAAAGTTTCACCAGCTAGAACAACCCTGGAAAACTCAAGTAGATTCCACTTTAAACACTTATCTCACCAACTTTGAACAACTTGTGCAGCAGCTCAATGCATTCAGAACGTATTCATTTGAGCAACTACAGCAGGTAGCAGACTTTGCTGCTAATAGCCTTAATGAACTCAGTACGGTGTTTGATCAAGAAAGAGCTGTCACTGTTGCTGCTTTAGCCAAGCTCCAGAGTCAAGTGAATAAATTATCTACACCCAAGCCAGATGTTCAGCCCTCTCCCCCTTCTGATGACTTGGCAGATTGAGAGCAGAAAATATGGGACACTATTTGAGAGCTACATACAACTACTTGCAGTCAAGGACGTCCTGCCAAGGCGCCTCAACCTGACCCCCAGGTGCTTGAGTTGACTGCTCAAATTGCAGAGCTACAGCAATAACTTGTTGCCCTACGTGAGATGATGGCAACTGCTGCTAGTCCAGTTGGGGTTGTTGACAAAGATGGTTGCTGCCCTGGCTTACCAAGAGCCCCTCAAATCCAATGCACTAGGGAACTAATTGCCCTAGCTAACAAGGTGGATCATTTGAAGTGGGACCATACTGAGCTGGATAAAGATGTACAAGAGATGAGTGAACTGATTGACTCTGTGAATGACAGGTTTGCCCCTTGCTTCTCAGTGGGGCCATCCCTTACTAATCAACTGGCTGAGCTCTCCACAGTAGTGACCACCCAAGGTCAACGCCTAGATGCTACTGCACAACAGACCACACAAGCCGTCAATATGGGTGCCTGCGTTGTTGAGACCCTGACTACCCTTGAAGAGAGTGTTTGTCAGCTATGGGCTAGACAGCCCCCCTCTGAATCCAAAGCAGAGTTTATCTGCATATAAACGTACTCAATAGCAACAATGGCGGTCCAACTCCCAAAGTACATTTTAAGCCTACCTTTAAGCAAGTCTTTGACCCCAGAACCTAGACCATTGCAGCTTTCCTAACTGTCTATGAAACTGCCATGAGACAAGCATCAGACAAGGTTAAGAAAGAACATATTCTGACCTGTCTACACCCGACTTACCAGGAGGTGGTGGTGCCTGAACTAGCCACCATTAATACATGGAAAGATATGAAGCAGCTTTTGATTGACAAGTTTGGTGGTGACCTTAGCCTGGAAGTAAAAAAGGACGCTTTTATGCACATTGCTTTCAAGCCTAAGGAGACGCTAGCTGAGTTTGCAGACAGATTCTACATGGTAGGACAGCAACTGATAACAAGCAGACAATTGACAGCCCTTTAAGCTTACATGGCTTGTGCTCAAGCTCTCAAAGTTAACCAGCTTCTGTGTCTTCACTTCAAAGCCCATAAAGCTATGCTTTCTTCTATGAAGAGCATAAAGACGCTGTTGCAGGACATGCACCTCACCCATTATGGAGCAGTTGTTAGGGAGAGTCAAGCTGCTTCTAACTCTGGTTTGTCTTCCCGTGGTCCTTGCGTTCTTATCATGAACTTACAAAATCCTTCTCAACGCCAGGGTTGCCACAACTGTGGCCAGATAGGTCACCATTCTTGAGTCTGCACCAACCCACAGGTTGAAGGAGCTGATCCAAAAGAGCAGGCGGTAAAAAAAGTCAACCTAGAGGCAGAGACGCTCTTGGTTGACAATTATTCCCAGTCTCTTTCAATCCCTCCCTCTATATCTGACTCCAAGCCTGCTGATAATGAGTCTCCTCCTATCCTTCTATTGTTCCACAATATCTCTGACGACTCTGACCTGGATGACTCTGATACTGACAACGCCAATGCATATGGGTACTCTGTTCTGGCTGTTCCTGAAACCATTACAGTTCCCTATAAATTGCGGTCAGAAAAGACTAAAACTACCACTAAGCCTTTGCCTGAAGCCAAAGAAGTTGTCTCTTACCCTTACCTCACTCAAGCTAAGAGGTCCCCTGTGATAGTGGAGTCATCAGAATAAGCTGCCGAGGTTGCTGACGCTGTCTTCAAGAATGTATCTGTTTTTCTCCCTCTCCAAACTGTTTATAAGGAGTTCCCAGGGTTGAGATGCATTATTGAGAAGTGGGATAAGGAGCTAGCAGAGGCTCAAGATATCTTGGCTGTCCTTCCACCCTTTGGTTGCACTACCACTTGAGTAGAGATATCCATTCAAAAAGTGAAGATCAAGGCCATCTTAGACACTGGCTCACCAGTCAACGTTGTCTCATCCAAGCTTGTGAAGAAACTCAAACTTGCCCCTGACCTTAATTATCACCAGTTGTATGGTACAGCTGGACTGTCTATGACCCGCGCTATAGGGGCATACTCCGCTCTACCCATGCGGTTTAGAAAGCTCTTCCTAGCTGCACCAGCAGTTGTCTTGGAAAACCAGAGTTATGATCTCTTAGTTGGCACCCAGTTTCTTAGGGAATATAACGGTATAATCAACTTAAAAGATGGTTACCTCTCTATTCTGGGATACAAAGTCCCTCTGATCTTTGAAGAGCCAGTTAAAGTTCCCGGTAAGCGTCTTAAGACATGTGCCTTGGAATACCCCACTGGGGTTTTCAACCTCAAATATTGCACCCACTCTTCAAACATGAGATGTCCTCCTATGGCTTGTCCTGAATCTGAAGGAACCCCTCTCCTAGAAACGTCCACTGTCACCATCCCTCCTGGCTCCCAGGCCATCCTAGACTCCCAGATATCATATGAACTACCTGAAAAAACCTTCTTGGAGTTGTATTGTCCCCCCTCATTAGGGCACAACAAACCTTATCTCTGTCCTGGAATCCTAGATGTCTCCCATAAGGACCCTGTTTAATTTTTGGTAGCCAACCTGACTGCACTCCCCATGACCGTGTCTAGGGGGCAGATCATTGGATATGACAAGTTTTTGGGCGCTCCTGATGTCCTGTCTCTTCATCCCTTTGGCATGTTCCAAGATTTTAACCTACCTGAGGATGAGTCCCAAGTCCTATCCTTGTTCACTGTGCAAGACTTTCCACAGATGTCCCCGGTTCAACAGAAAGAGGTGTTAGACTTTCTAGACCAATTTTCTGACATCTTTGTAAAAGACAGTACCAACCATGGGTTAGCCAAAGGCGTTATCCATCATATTGACACTGGTGACGCTCCTCCCTTCTGTGCTAAACCATATTGTTGCAGCTATGTAGAGGACGCCCAGGTATCTAAAGAGCTCAAACAACTGTTGAACGCTGGGCTGCTGGCACCTTCCCAAAGTCCTTGGGCATCCCTGCTACTCATCTTAAAGAAGAAAGATGGAGGTCATTGCATTGTGATGGACTACCGCTGATTGAACTCTTTGATCAAGAAGGACTTGTATCCCTTGCCGTGTATTGATGATGCTCTCCGACGCCTTGGAGGCTCTAAGTTTTTCTCCACAATGGATCTGGAATCTGGATACTGGAAAGTTGATCTGTTGCCCAAGGATTGCCAAAAAGCCGCGCTAATTACATCTGAAGGGCTTTTTGAGCCTACTTGCATGCTGCAGGGACTCTGCAATGCCCCGGCCACCTTCCAAAGGGCCATGGACTCCATCCTCCGCAACTTGAAGCTGTCATGCATCCTAGTATATTTGGATGATATCACAGTCTTCAGCGCTACCTTCAACAATCACCTGGCTCATCTCAAAGAGGTGTTCATTAAGATTTGGGAAGCTGGCCTCAAGCTAAAACCTTCCAAGTGTGCCTTCTTTAAAGAGTGTCTTGAATTCTTGGGCCATGAAATAACCTAGACAGGGATTCACCCAATGACTAAGAAGGTTGAGGCCATTGACAAAATGCTTCCACCAACCAACCTGTGAGAAGTAGAAGTCTTTCTATGGATGATGGGCTACTACAGACAGTTTATCCCTGACTTTGCTGATACTAGTAAACCTCTAGTCCAGCTATTACATAATGTCCCTTTTGAATGGACCACCAGTCAGCAGCAAGCCTTTGAAATCCTCAAGCAAAAACTCAAAGAGGTGCCAATCCTAGTGTATCCCAACTATGATAAGGAGTTCATCCTATACACTGATGCTAGCAATCTTGCTATTGGAGCTATTCTGGCCCAACTAGATGACGAGGGTGTAGACCATCCTGTGGCTTACACTTCCTGCGTGCTAAACAAGCACGTGAAGAATTATAGTGTCACAGAGAAGGAGTGTCTTGCCGTGTTGCATGCAGTCAAACAGTTCCGCCACTACATGTATGGTACCCATTTCACAGTTGTCACTGACCACGCTTTGCTTAAATGGTTACAACAACTTAAGGAGCCAGAAGGACGCCTAGCCAGATGGGCCCTACGTTTGCAAGGTTACAACTTCACTGTGCTCCATTGCCCTGGGATTCAACATCAGAACGCTGATGGGCTATCCAGAATGCCCATTCTTGCTTTACATCCTGTGGAGGCTGATCAATTGTATGAACTAATTGGATACCCTTCTTCTTGGGAAAGCAAGACAGAAGAGTTCCAACTGGCCTTGTCCAAGCTATCCAAAGATACCCTCATACGCGACAATCAACTCTTCAAGAAGGTACAAGATCAGTATCTGCCCTATGTACAACCCAGTCTTTGCCTCTTGTTGGTCTTTCAAGCTCATAAAGAGACTGGGCATGGAGGCATTGCTAAGACTTTTGACTGGCTTCAGAAGAATTACTTCTGGGAAAACCTTTGCCTACTGATCCCAGACATCATAGCTAGTTGCCACAACTGCCAGCTGCAGAGGCCTTGAGCTGTTGCTCACAAGTTTAAATTAGTTCCCCCTCAACATGCTTTTCATACTGTCAGCATTGATGTGGTAGGTCCTCTCCCCCGCTCACATTCTGGGTGTTGTTTTATCCTGATTGCAGTTGATCACTTCAGCAAGTGAGTAGAGGCTTGCCCTACAAAGGACACAACAGCTAAGACAACTGCTGCCTTCCTGTTACAAGATTTTTTCTACCGCCATGACTGTCCTCAAGTGCTGCTCTCAGATAATGGGACTAACTTCAATGCCAAGCTGGAAACCTCTGTTGTCAAAGCTTTAGGGTCCCACCAGTCCTTCTCTGCCCCCTACAACCCTTCTACCAATGGGGCAGTTGAGCGTGAAAATTCAACACTGGTCTCCATCATGAGAAAGCTCACCTACTCTGACGCTGCCAATTGGGACTTATACCTACCTGATGCCCTCTTTGTGTACCGCCTTAGCAAACATTGTGTCACTGGGTACTTCCCCTTTGCTATGCTGTATGGGCAAGAGGCTACTACCCCATCACTCTTGGGGGGCCCCTGCTTTCCTCTGATAAGGCCATGAATCCTGATAACCACATCAAGGATCTAGTCAACCGCATAATTGATATACAGGCCACTGCCTACACTTCTGCATACAAGACTAAGATGCTTGAACTTTACCCCAACAATGCTGGATGCTCCCCCTTGCCTGAATTTGATGTTAGCGACCATGTTCTTTACTACCAACATAGAGTAGGTGGGCACGCGCATAAGTTGGACACTCTGTGGATTGGCCCTTTGGAAGTGACCTTCAAACGAGGATCTGAATACACTGTAAAGCTCCTCTCCAGTGGCCGTCCCTTTGCTCAAGTGCATGCCAAGCTCCTCTGCAAATAACACCCCCCCTAAGGCCAATCTAGGGGAGGGCAATGTCGTGAATACCTCTATTCACCATGTGTCAATTTTGCCTTTGGTGGGCCATTTCAAAGACAAATCTTTTGCTTTTGCTTTCGCCTCTCAAAATGGGTTGATGACTGAATCAGGGAATACAATTGTTTGGTTTCTTGATCCTGCGCAACCCACTTGCCCTACTCATGCTGGTGGCGAGTGATCCTACCGTCCTGGTAGTGTTTTGTGGTATTCCTAACCACTATATATTCCATTTCATATTCACCAATAAAAATTAAGTTCTATACACATTTTTGTCTTTGTGTCTTCAGTACTTCCTCGCCTCTCTCTAGCCACAACTAGTAGAGATTATTCTTCTAGGGCCGTAAGGTAAACACATTTGCCTTCCCTGTCATCTAACCAAGACTTAGTATGAATCCAATCCTAAGGTTAGGATTTCCTGTTGTGTGTCTGTGCCGCGCCTCAGAACATGACACAGCAGATCAGTCAACTTTCCTGCAGCTGCGACTCAGGAGCTAATAGATTATTTTGCTTTTAACTTTGGTACATTCAGCTGCCCTATAGCTTGAATTCGGGTTGGATTCCGTCCGAATTTCTTATTAAAGCCTTGCTAGTTTTAGCTATTGCCTGCCTATCGTTCGTGGTTGATTAGGGGTTCTTCTTATTGGCTGGTATGCTGCACTGCACTGAAGTGAATATCTCTCGGTTTGGTTTGATGATTTATTGGGCGCTTGAATTAAATTAACGTCATCTATGCAAGAATCCATTTACGATGCTCAGATTAGGGCAATCGATTGGTTTGAGTCAAATTTACATCTCCAAATCGGGTCAATAGTGGCGAGAGGCAGGATTTAAAATTTATAAATACTCCTGCCAAAAAAAGATTGACATCGCGGCTGGAGACTTTTCGCAGTTGAAGCATGTTCCCATGCAAGATTTCATATTTGGCAAGTGGTTTAGGTGACGATCCTTTGGCAGCGAGGTGAGCTAATATCGGGTGCAAGCTCGCTTTAGCACCACATTGTATGGTCAGAGCCGACGGAGATGCATAATCTTCCAATCAAGGGATTGTAAAAGTACAGCTTTGGGGAAGAGATGATCCTCCAATCACCATCTATCATTTTCCCTACAGGAAATGAGATCCCAGGCCTCAGCGCAAGGACATAAAAGGGGGCAAAAACTTGAGAAGATGGCCATGCAGTTCATCCTTTCTCATGCCTACCAGACCGTTTTCTCTGCCACCCCAGGTGCCGAGCCTTCGTTGCTAAAGAAGGCGTGTGACAAATGCCGCGAGCGGCGGGTCCGCTGCAAAACCCATCCAAGTGGTTCATGTGAAAGCTGCCTCACCTCGGGCAAAAAGTGTACATTCAAATATGTTTTCAAGAAGAGGGGCCGCAAGAAGGCCACCACATCCTATGAATACAATGTGAATAGTCTTCATGTACGGCCACAATTCCAACGCCATTCCTCTGCTTCCAGTACCTTCATTCCCACCCCACCCTCCAACTTGCCACTACAATATACTGATCCAACGATGCCACACTTCAATGACCTTGAAAAGTACTCCCTCGCATTGAACCAGATTTCTTTAACCCTTGCCAATAAATAAAATATACAGCATACCTTACTTCCGAAACAAATATAATCCTCACAATCAATTGGTTATATTTCTACTCGCAACTTTCATCAAAACCTTAATGGGTATTTTATACAAAGAAGCAACCTGTTAGCTTAAATTGAGACACTTTAAGCCATATGCTAGTTTATCCTCTATTATTAAGTCTTATCATGTTGACAATACAACACGATATTTGTTTTCAAATCTTTTGGCTAGAATTTATATATCTTTTAAAAATAACCTTTTGAAACGAGGGTGGCGTAGAAATCTACCTATCAAGCAAACTTTAACCACGGGTACCAATGCGCTTCGTTAAAAAGCACCCAACTTACATACAGTTGATCCATATATTGAACCGTTCTATCAAAAGATGAATTGGACAATTCTTCGTTGGGTGCAGTAGTGACCAATAGGGAAGAATCTACCCACCAAAAAGGGTTGCTAACCTCAGTGCGGGCGGGACGCCTAAATATGGAGTTTTATTTCCAAATTGAGAAGCTGCAAAAGTTGTCTCCCTTTTACGGATGGATCCGCTTGCATCAACTATATATCTACTTCTCTTAACATGTTCATTACAACAGTAGCCCAGGGGATTCAAATGCAATTTAAATAAACCTTTATTTTTATGTTTAATTTTGACGCTAAAGCACTCAGTGATAAATTTCCAGTGCAGATTCAAAATATAGTAGAAATCATCTTTTTGACGTTAATTTGCGATGGCTGTTTCTGCATAAAACGGTACTTCATGCAATGCATTTTAAATCCCTGCAAACGATTGCGGATTTTAGTTCAAAGTCCAAATAAGTAGATGTGAAAGCTCCGGATAAAATAGTTCTTTTTTTATTGGAGTTGGGTGATGGGAACCTTGTAATTGTATTTAGAGAATTTATCATACATGAGCTTGAACACTGGATCCAAGAGCAAGGGTTAATATGAAACATACGATTTATGATCAAATCACCAATCTCATCAAAGGTTGGTGTGAAAATAAAAAGCATATAAAATTATTATCAAGCAAAAATATTACTTCCATTGGTATTTAAAACGTGTTAACCTTTCACGCGCTTTCTCAAAGCAAAACAACTAGACTCGTCGTTCCAAAGTAGGAAGCTGGAAAGGTTCACCTTGTATAGCCAGAAGGTCTAAACGATTGACTGCAGATTTACAAATTCCCGATTGGACTTTCGCTTAAAAAGTACATGACATATAATTACTAATCACCAAGTTTAGATTTTTTTACAACCTAATGCACACCTGCCATTATGACGTCGCTCCAGCTCGGATCATAAGGAACGCCTTCTAAAAGCGCTCAGCCATATCCATCCCTCTGATAAACCTATGCATGCAACTCACAAAGCCAGTATAAGGGTTCTAAACATGAGTTTGCAAGCTGTTTTCAGATCGGTAAAGAACTTATTGGGAAACTACCCTTTATGGCTATCCTTAGACGCTCAGGCATAGATAGATTTTAATTAAAATGACGGTTGAATACGTAATGTCTAGTTCCAACAGAACTACATTTAAGTTAATGGAGACCGGAGTTCGGATAATAGGCATCGACTGTTACCGCCAATAAACGCCGGGGTCAGGGATAACCGATCGGCCTTAGTGGTTTAGCCACCAGTCCAAAGTTTTTCTGCGATGCGGAATTCTGGAGCAAAATGTATTCTGGCAATCAATTTTCCTCCATTGGCGTTTCGGTCAATTTCGATGCAACTATAGTCTACCTCATAAGTAACTTCTTAGCCTTGCCATAAAATAAAGGTTCAGATGGACTATATTTCTTAACAAAGCTTAGCTCGATATACTTTATAATTTGTACCTTATTTTTTGTACTTAACCAGGTTAATTTTAACCTTCTATTTTTATAGGATACAAAATTAAATTGCACTACTAGAAAAAATCTAAGAATTTCAAACTGTCTTGACATCTTCAATTACTCCCTCTTGGGAAAGTGATTCCCCAAGTGATTCCCCAACTAACCATTAAGTTGGTGGCACTCTTATTGATTGCCCATCTATTATGGGGATCAAACATTTCAAGTCCTAAGTAGAACACTACTTGGACAATCCTTGTGACTGCCATGACGTACTTAGACAGTATGTGGCTTCTCATGATACTATAAAATACTCTAAACTCATATCAAACAAAGTATCATTCTTCTCTAAATTTTCCCCTTTATCTTATTTATTATGCTTCCAAGAAGTATATACTCAAAAGTGGTAGCACAGGTAAGTTATCCACACCTATGCAACTCAAAGGAAACATTCCTCTAAAGAAAAGAACCCAGCAGATGGCACTCCCCACCATCTGGAGACAATGCTAAGAAGGTCAGGACGTCCCCACATGATTCATTGTCTTCAATAATATCCCCATACCAACCAAGCAGTACAACTTCCTCAGTACACAAGGAGTCCTGAATCCACCTCCAATTCCTGACACAACCAAAATACCCAACATTGTATTACAACGCCTACACTCAGCAGAGATTGGAACCTTCTCAGGGCTACACCAAGAAAATGCCAACCTCTGGATCCAAAGAACAAAAAGCAAGTTTACATAATTGGGCTATCCCCACAGACTCTGGGCCAGCAAGATTGCCCTACGTGTCACTGGGGCTGCATCTTGGTTTGTGAGTAACTGATTTGAACAGCATCCTTATCAATATGAAGGCTGGGATATGTTCAAGAATGGCTTCTTGGAAAACTTTTCCATAAAAAACTCTGATGCTATAATTATGACAGAACTCATACCCTTTAAAATGACAGGAACTATTGAGGAGTACATTGCAATGTACAAGGACATATATGACTGAGCTCCTGACACCATCAACTTTGATGAGGCTGGACCATGTTTGTACTTATATTCCAGTTGTCATGGCTGGGTGTGGTATCAGACTTGTCTACAAACAGGGACAAGGGATGATCCTGGAACGCCCAGTACACAACTGGGCAATCCTCATCATATAGTTCACAGCAGAGGCCCAGGGTTGCCAAGCACCCATATGGGGGATCACTTGTTCAATAACCCCCAATAGGGTGACATAGGCAAACTCAAGCTTGATGTAATCATATGAGAAATAGGGGGATTCCTTGATAGGCGGGCTAATCTGGTTGACGGGCTGGCCAGCACAGAGGAAGCTTTGATGCAAGGGAGAAAAGTGTGCAGGATCTATGATGTTGGAAATTGCGCCATTAATGCTATTTCAATATGTCCTTCAAATAATGATATGTGTGAAGATTTGGTTAGTTTTTCTTTCAACTTTGGATATTCCTTGCCTTTCATAAATGGGTAGATATCAATGTCCACCCATTCTGGAATACTATACCATCCCTCAACTGATCCTGGTATGATTTCAACCCAATGTGACTCCCTCTGCCACTCTGTCTACCTAATGAGTGATCATTGACCCTTGTCTGCTATTTAAGTAGAATCTTTTCTTCTAATAAAGACAAGTTTATCCACATTTGTGTTAGCTCTAATATTCTTCAAGATTTTTCCTTTCCTTTTTTCCAAAAGGAATTCCTCATCTTGTATTCCAGGAAATTAAGGTATGTGCCCTTAATTTTGCCCTGAAGGCTAACCCAAGGCTAGCTTCAAACCTCAAATCTTTTTTTATAAAGATTTTCCACTGTGTCCTCCTGGATGTTGTCCCCAGGAGCCAATCACAACAAAATGGTGCTCACTAAAGGGGCTGCAAGCCCCTTGGTTACTCTGCTCCCCGCGCCTTCTCTGGTCCTTCTCCTTTTGTCTCTGAAGTACCCAAACCACCCAAAGTCTCCAGTCCTCTGCTTGAGGAAGACATCACTGATTCCCCTCTACTCCAATGGTAATGGTGTTATCCCCCGGGCCTGTGTGGGCCCCCTTCCAGCTTTCTCTCTCAATTATGAACAAACTTGTGCTACCGCACTTCCTCC
Source organism: Entomophthora muscae (assembly GCA_014839935.2). Classification (NCBI taxonomy): domain Eukaryota; kingdom Fungi; phylum Entomophthoromycota; class Entomophthoromycetes; order Entomophthorales; family Entomophthoraceae; genus Entomophthora; species Entomophthora muscae. The sequence continues at coordinate 157,226 of QTSX02002260.1, forward strand.
TTCACCCAGGCACTGTGGCAATGCATACCATTCCTGGCCTCCGCCCTGGCTATGCCTATGAAGATCTGTATTCCTTCTTACTGGACTTTGGTCTCCCCCCCTGCTCTAATGGATTCCATGGAAGCTATTGGTGTACTGGTCAATCAATTTATCCAGCTCTCTTTAGTTCATCACCAGTTGGCTTTAGGATCACAGAACCAACTCCTGTCTGCTGTGGCCACTTCTATCTCCAATAACTACCCGCAGAACATGGCCTACCAGTAGTGGGCCCATAGCCTCTTTGCCTGTATTTTTGATGACCAACGTGACTTGTTGGCTTCACAGAAATACTTTACCTCATCACTGAACTCATTTTGCTCCTTGCTCCCTGGGTACATTAGAGATCAATTATGCAAACTAGACAACCACCAAGCTATGCAGCAAGGACAGATTGAAACAACTCTCTTGAAACATCCTCAAGATTTTGAGACCTTGGTTAACAAGCTCAACCAATTCTGGGAACATGTCAATCCTCAACTTGATTTGGTTGAAGCCCATATTGATAATTGGGGCCAACATCTGCACCAGCAATATGGTTTAGATAAGGCTGCTCTAGGCAACACTCTGTTTCAGGTTCATAACTACGTTGATGACAGAGTTGCCTCAATCAAAGTGACTCCCCCTGCTCCTTCTGTTGAGATCCCATCTTCCCTTGAGGCAAAGGTATGGGAAGCCATAGCTGAGCTCAAAGCCACTACCCAATGCCAGGCCTCTGTTCCAAATCCTCCACCAGTAGAACCTATGCCCGATCCTTGCATTGCTTTATTGACAAACAAGTAGCTATGTTGTAAGGTGAGATTGAGTATTTGCATCAACACCTCTCCAACCAGGAAAGTTTGTCCTCTAAATCTGAAGGCAAAGGAGAGGCAGAGGTCACTGATGCCCCTGTCCATACTGATCACAGATGTTGCCCTGGTTTGGAAGGTCAATCCTGTGTCAACTATGCCCTTGCTTTGGATCATTTGGCAGCAGTGATAAATGAAGTTTTGGATAGGCAGGATGCTCTGGAACATGAGGTACAGAACCTTATTTTCTTAGCAGAAACAATGAATGAGCAGGTTACCCCTTTGACATCCCAGGCTACCTGCATTAGCCACTTGTGTCAATGGGATTGTGGGCGCCTTGACAGTGCAAGAGATACAGATTGATGAATTTGGAACTATTGCCATTATTACCAGGGATATCAGTGGACAAAACTTCTCTACTCTAGACATCTTAAATGAGAACCTCCAGTTCTTATGGGCTAGACATCCTGCAGCAGAATCTGAGTTTGAAGGAAACCCCCACCTTAATGTTCTCAACCAGGGTGGCAACAGCCAATCCACCTCATCGAGTATTGATCCCAATTATAAGCTCTCATTCAAGCAAATCTTTGACCCTAATACCTGTACCATTGCTGCTTTCTTGACAAGCTACAAAACTATAATGTGTAGGGATACTGATGAGCTTAAGAAAGAACATATCCTTACCTGTCTGTATCCCACTTGCCAAGAAGTTGTAGTCCTCAAACTCCCATCCATTGTCACTTGGGAAGATATGAAACTCCTTCTAATAGAGGAATTTAGAGGAGATCTCAGCTTGGAGGTCAAGAAGGATGCTTTTATGCATATTGCTTTCAACCCCAAGGAAACTCTGGCTGAGTTTTCTGACCGCTTCTATGTTGAGGGGCAACAACTCATTACCAGTCATCAGTTGAATCCCCAGGAAGCATTCACAGCATGCTCCAATGCGTTGAAAGTGAATCAGCTCTTATGCCTACACTTTAAGGCACATAATGCATCCCTTACTTCTATGAAGAGCATCAAGACCCTCCTGCAAGGCATGCATTTGACACATGGAGGAACTGTGTTCCGCAAGAATAAGGCTAACAGCGCTGGAACTACCTCCTGTACCCCATGCATCATGACTCTTAGCTCTAGTGGACAGCCCAAGAGACAAGGATGTCACAATTGTGGTCAAATTGGACATCACTTGCAAACCTGCACCAACCCTTGTGTAAAAGGTTGTGACCCTGTGACCATACTACAGTCACATTGGGCTGTGGTTTCACAAAGAGGTTGAATTGTGATGAATTTTATAGGTTGAAATTCAAAACAATAGGATTGGCCTTGGAGAGATTTTCCAGCGTAGTAATGGATTACCCAGGAATCAATTAGGCTGTACTAATTGAGGGCCAAAATGAAATATCTGAATGATTCAGACTATGAGACTAGGTGTCTCAAACACAATTTATTAACTGGGAAGGCTAATTAATTATTATTCTTGAATATGATTAATGAGGATTTAATCATAGGGCCAAAATGGACTTGGCTGTGTCAAGTAAAGACTTGTTGTCTTCAAACAAATTAATTAACTAGGAAGGTTTAATATATGCTGAGAATATAATTAATGAGTATTTAATTATATTTTTTACTTGCCTTGACTGTGTCAAGAAGTTTAGTTAAGGTTAACCAAAAGTAAACCCCTGAATTGTGGTTTAAAAGTGATGTTTTGGCTTTTATTAGGTTAGAAGTGCTGCTGCGCCGCCTAATTGATTTGTAAAGCGCCAAGGCACTGTCCAGTGAATGTTTCTGGCGCTGGGACGCCGCCTGGGAAAGTTCTTGGGCGCTGCAATGGCGCCTGGCTTGAGTTTCAAAGCAATTTAATGGGTTTTTAATGCAAAAAACCATTAAATTTGAAAATAACAAATGTAGACAATGATGTCTATGCATTTAGGATTGATCAGCTGGTTCCTAGTTGGAACAAGGATAGCTTGGATCATGAATATGTATATTCCACAGGGTTTTGGCACCGGAAGTCTGGAATGCTTCAAGCCAAAACAATACATTTCCACAGAAGGAATCAGGTGATTCTAGAATGTATTAGGGCACATTCTTATAGGTTAAGAGTGTGATGATCTTTTTGGTAAAGATCTTGATTTGGATGATGTTGTTATGTCATAAATCATGTGATAGGAATCCAGGTGTGATTCTGGAACTGGAGGGGTTTTCAGCCAAATATACCCCAATTGGTATATAATGGAAATGCAATAATAATTAATAAAGATGCTTATTTGTGATGATGGTTGCTTTTCCCTCAATCATTTTATGTTTTATGGTTTTGGCTTTTAACTGAAAGAAGACTACCATTTAATGAAAGAGATGATCTGCAGCTAAGACTATGGGAAGTGAAAAACGTAGAAGTGATCACCAGATGGCAACAATTTTAATGCCAAGATTGCTTGCCCAGAATCCAAGCTCATTGAAGCTTGCATAAAGGATTCCCTGTCAATCTGTAAAAGAGTCAGAACGGGATAATGAAGAAGCAAGCATAAATTTCCTGGATTCTCTACATACCCAAAGGAGAAGGTGGGAAAAGAGAGGCCAGCTTAGAGGTGGAGACACTCTCTGCTGACCAATTTCCCCTGTTTCTTCCTGATCCTCCCTCTGACAAAGAATCTCCTCCCTTGCCTGGCCTTACTATCCTTCACTTGTTCCATGATCTTTCAAGTAATTCTGAGCCTGAAGATTCTGACTGCAATGAATCAGATAGTTATGGATACTCAGTGCTGGCTGTCCCTGAGACTTTGTTGGTTCCCTACAATTTTTGCTCAGGGAAAACCACAACTATAGCTTGCTCACCTTCAGCTGAAGCCAAGGCCATGGTAGCTCACCCTTACCTGGCTTAAGATCATTGACCCCCTGTCCTAGTGGACTCCTCAGAAGAAGCTGTTAAGCTAGCTGAGGCCCTCTTCCAAACTTTGACTGTATCTCTCCCATTGAAAACTGTGTACAAGAAAATTCCTGCCTTGAAATGCATTTTGAAAAAATGGGAAAATGAGTTGGAAGCAGCACAAGACGTCCTGGCCATCTTACCCCCTTTGGGAAAGATACTACCTGTGTATAGGTATTAATCCAGAAGATTAAAATTAAGGTTTCAGGGATTCTATCCCTTTCACAAGTAATGCATCAAACTCTGGGTTAATGAACAGACACGGTGAGACAGAAATAGCATTTTAAATGCAGAAACAGGAACTAAGATTAATAACAGTTTATTTAAAGTAATCAGTTCAAAAATGCATTTGAAATCAATTAAAAAATGCACTATTAAGAGTAAAATTGAAAACAAAAGCAAAAGCAAAAGCAAAAGCTCAAACCTAGACAATAGTATAAATCCTACTCTAAAATTGAAAACCCAGACAACAGATGAAGGATCCAATGACGACACTTAAAGAGCATTCAAAATTAGCTCTGAACACTCCAAATTAGCCAATCAAACAAAGATTAAATGCTTAAACCTACACCAACAATATCCAGGGAAATCAGCAAGCCAATCAGTTAATTCAAAACAACCAAGCCTAAGATGTAACATTCATCCAAATCCAAAAGACCACCATAATCACAGTGCAGAAGTATACTGCAATGCAATAAGCCAAATTACTTCTTCTTCCTGCATTGCAGTCTGAAGCTTTCTGCAGACCTGCAAGGCAATACTTTACAGCCTACTATTGCAGGATTGCCTGGCAACCAATATGTTCCCTCCTCCACTTGACTTCAGTATATAAGCTGAATAATTCCCTCTGAGCAAATTGCTCCAACAATTTTTCTTATTCCTATCTTATCCAATAAATCTATATTTTCAAAACTTCTAAGCACTTGATTAGTGGATCTAAAAAGGCTCTCCTACAACAACATGAAGCTCATCCTTATTGTGTGGGCTTTTTGTGTGTTAATCATTTATGGGCAAGCCAACATGAATTTTGAAACTCCTGAACCTACTCCCACCAACAAATCAGAAGACTCCATTTGGTATCTTTTCAGACCACACCATCACCATGCCCCCTATGTAGAAATAGCACAATTCCCCCCATTATCCACCCCAAGGCCCCTTGATTGGTTTTGGGGTATACCAGCGTCTATTATCTCTTAAACCATTTCACTCCCTTCCTGGGGAGATTCTGCTTATTTGGTCACCTCTTGCACATGTTAATGATAGGGATCCCAGTAGGGTCCACTCTAGTCAAATTCAACTTGGGAGCTCTCTTTCACTCCATTGGCAAGAGACTTCCCAATGAGTGGATCCCTGATATAAGGCCATCCTGGACGGAGTTTCCCCCATCAACGTAGTATCCTCCAAATTGATGAAGAGGCTCAATCTGGCTCCAGACCTCAACTATACTCAGTTGTATGGACTGCTGGTATGGCTTAAACTAGAGCTATTGGTGCCTATTCTGCCCTACCAATGAGGTTTGGGAAGCTTCTCATTTCATCCCCCACTGTTGTTTTAGAGAACAAAAGCTATGACCTCCTGGTTGGCACTCAATTCCTCTGCAAATACAATGGAATTTTAAATCTTCAAGATGGTTACCTATCTCTCTTAGGATACAAGGTCCTGTTAATCTTTGAGGAACCTCTGTGCATCCCTGGAAAGCACCTTAAGATTTGTGTGCTTACGTACCCCACGGACATCTTCTTGCTGAAGTACAGAACTCATTCTTCCAATATGTGCTCCCCACCTCCTTCTTGTCCTGAAGAAGAAGGTGTTGCTTTGCTTGCTCCTACGTCCGTTACTATCCCTCCTAGCTCTCAAATGATTGTTGACTCTCAGATATCCTATGAGCTGCCTGAGAAGTTGTTCTTAGAGTTGTACTCTCTGGAATCCCTAAGTTGCAAAGAACCTTGGTTATGCCCTGGGATTATAGATCAAACACATAAGGAGCCTGTACAGCTGCTGCTAGCCAACTTGAATGCTTTGCCCATGCAGGTTTCTAGAGGCCAATTTATGGGACACAGACGCATGTTAAAAGCAGAACAAGCGGCTTCCCTCTACCCCTTTGTGACATTCAGCAACTTTAACTTGCCAGAAAAAGACCCTCAAATTCTCTCCCTGTTCACAGCTGCTGATTTCCTGCAATTATCACCCATCCAGCAGAAGTATGTACTAGAACGCCCAACCAGTTCAACAACATCTTTGCTTCTGGGCCCAATGACTATGGTCTAGCAAAAGGGGTCATTCACCAGATTGATACAGGTGATGCTCCCCCCTTTTGTGCTAAACCCTACTGCCACAGTAGGGTAGAAGATGCCCAGTTTTCCAAAGAACTCAAAAAATTATTGGATGCTGGACTCTTGGCTCCCTCTCAGAGCCCTTGGGCCTCCCCCCTGTTGATCCTTAAGAAGAAGGATGGAGGCCACTGTATTGTGATGAATTATTGCCATCTAAACTATTTCACAAAAAAGGATTCATACCCTCTGCCCAGGAGGCAACTGTGGTAAAGTCAACTCCCTGGTACTTGACACTTTGTCAAGTACCAGGGAGTCAAGTGCCACATATGTGAATCTATTAGTATTTTTGGCTTAACTGATTTTAAGCTAATTTTTACTAGTAATATAGGGGCTCAAAACCAAAAATTGAGTTTAAATTTACTCAAATTTGACTTTGTTTAACAATTTGGTTATCTAAAATACCATTTAAGGTGCAATTTATAAGTAAATTTACTAATAGAAATTAAAAATTTTGTGTTTGACACTCTAAAACAAAAAAGTGGTCAGTTTGACACTTTTTAAGCCAAATCCATATTTTATTAATAAAATACTTATGCACTTATATAAAAATTGTTATTTACTATTATATTTTTATTATTAGTGTCCATAGTCATTGATTAAGCTCCCAAGCACCACCATACTGGATTTAGTGGTATAGACATTAATCAAATACCCCACTTATTTTACATTATGTCATTTCTGGGTTTGTGGATTAAGTGGTGCCACATAATTTAAACCCAATTTATTAAGAGATTTCATATGTAATTTATAAAAAACAGAAACTTGACTCCCCCTCTGTTTGACTCTATCCACTTGTCACACAATCTGGTTTTGGATTTAACTAATTAAAGGCTTGGAATTAAGGCTAAATTAATAAGTGAAGCCCTATGAGTGCCACTCAACACCCATCCACTTGACACTTTAACTTGAGGATTAGTACATAGAGCTTCTTAACATTTTAGCCAACACTATGGTAAATAATTCACTTCCAGCTCCTCACAGCACAAATTAAATACTAATAAACACTTTCCTACTCATTTACTTTTTTAACTTATGCTGTATTTTTTATTTTTGAGCATATGAAACTGCCTTGCTTTTGGGTTAACTTTTGAGCCTGTTTTAAATTTAAGCAAGTTTTATATTTAAAAAACATAGTAAATTTGATTTTTCTGCTCAACTCTGGTATACTTGACAGTGAGAATTCAGCTTTTCCCAGCTGATTGACAGTGCCAAACTTGACACTTCACTATGTTTTGAATTTTTAATTCCCAATAAAAAAATTCCACATAATAATTTTTTTGCAATTGTAATCTACTACTCTTCCTGCTACTCTCCATATAACTTTTATATACTTTTTTGATTTTTTATTATACTTTTACATTGTTTTAGCCCTAAGATGTTATGCTGAACCTAACATTTTTGATGCTTCATAATAACTTCACTTATTTTCTATGTTTTAACCTTTATATCTATACTTTGAGTTTCTATTTTGCTTCTATCTACTTTTTTATGTTTTTTTCTTGATAAATAAAACTTTATTTGCATACTTTTCATTTAACTTTTACTTTTCTTTACCTCTGTGTTTCATATCTTTCACACTATTTTATTTAAAAAACTAAACTTTTCATTAGTCAAGATCATCTAAATTCAACAAGCCTACCAAGCGCCAAGCCTCCAAGGGCTCAAAAAAAACTTCCTCCACCCCCAAGCGTGTCAAGAAGCCTGCAAAAGAGAAGTCTCCAACTCCATCTCCCCCCACCCCATTTCCTCCCACTCCTCCCCCCCTCTAACCTCATCTTCAACTTCCCCCCAATTTGTCAAATAAAAGTGATGACTCCCTCAATGATCACTCTTTTTACAAGTCAGAGGCCAACTCTGAACCCACGAAGGGGCGCTGTACCAAGAAGTCAAAGGCTGCCAAGGAGCCAACCTCTTCTTCTGGTAAGAAAAAGGAGGCTTCTAAGCAGGCCTCAAAGAGTCATTCCCCTCCTCCTCCTGATGTCTCTTCTCCCTCCCTCATCTGACCCCAGGATAAGCCTGAGGAATATTCTAAGAAGATCAAAGCTTCTGATCATGTGGCTTGGTATTGTCAAGGAACCAACCCTGACTGGCTGGCTTGCTAGCGTTTGGGAACTGGTGGGTTGCGGACTGGGTGGGCAGGGCCCACCAAAGGATTTGTGCTAACTTAATGAGGTAGGACTTTGATTTGCCCACCCACAGCCACAGACCAGCGGCAGGGATAATAGTATCTATTATTCCCATGAGAGTAATGTATACAATTCCAAAAAGCTTTCTGGTATGGTCCAGTGGGAGTTTGGCGGCGGAGGCAGGTATTGGTTGGGGGGTGACAGGTGGTTCCATGTCCATTTGGTAGGCAGGAAGGAAGTTGTATTTATCTCTTAACAGGCAGGGTTTGTTAACGTACCAAGGGCCTTCTCAGTTGTATCTGGTTAGCTCTGTAGTTCTAGCCAAGGGATCCCGGGCTAGTGTGCTGTCAGCAGTGTAGTCCTTGTACTCAGGCTTTAAGGGGTACTCTGTGAAATGAACAGGACCAAAGGGAGCACCAGGAGGGCAGTACGTAGCTGGTGGGCTGGTAGGGGGGTCAGATGATCTTTGAGTTAACTGGCAGATGACAGGAATAAAATACAGCAATAATTAGGGAAATCAATATCTCATAACCTTTATTTAAAAATGATGATGGGGGTTGATCTCAGCCTGGCAGGTATTTATACCCCACTGCCAGGCTTCACTACCTGGTTGGGTTTTCTGGGCTCAGGCAGGTTGGCATTGGGGGTCTCAGATGGCAGTGTGGCGCTTGGCACTGGCAGTTTGCCACTGGCCACTTTGGGATGAGAAGACTTTTAATCCTTCTGTTTGTCAATTTGGGTATTGGGTGCCTCCTTGGGTTCAGTGCCTCCCCCGGGACTTTGGGGGAGTTTGGAATAACTCTCATGGAGAAACTTGCGTATTTTACCAAGCAAACAGCCGGTGTCAGGTGTTGGCACCTTGGGGAAATTCTCAACATCTTGCACTGGCGGTTTGCTTGCAGAATCCTGCAGGACGGCTAAGGGTTTGGGTCCTGGCGGGCTGGTAACAAATTTATCAATCAGTAGTGGGTTATTGGGTTCCCAGCCCATGGGTCTGGCAGTCTGCAAAGGGTTTTGCCCAGGGTTTGACTCTGGTTCCGTATTTTAAGATTTAGGAGCATCCAAATTATCATTCCTGACATCATCCCCTTCTTTCCTCAAGAGTCCCCCTTTCAGGGCCTTCTTCCCAAGGTATTGTTGGATGGCCTGATTGACATTGGTTAGGTTGCTCAAGGGTTCCCAGGTGCTTTCTTCCGGGGGGTAGCCTAACCACTTGATATAGTACTGGGGGTTCTTGTAGTGGACTTGGTTACCGTGGATGTATTCAACTTCATACTCATTTGAGTGATCCTTCCAGATTGGTGGGGGCTAGACTTGATCTTCTGGTGGGGAAGGGAGTTTCTGTCTTTTTTGAATAGCAAGGCGCGGTGGAACACTTTATGGATCTTCCACGTGGGGGGTAGGTCTAACTTGAAGGCAACTTCTCCAATGAGCTTGGTGATCTTGTGTGGCCTGCTTCTTCTGTGAGCTAATTTTCTGCAAGGCACATGCAGGGGCACGTTACAGGAGTCCAAATAGACCTTGTCTCCAACTTGGAGGGGTTGAACAGGGGTCTGTTTTTGATCAGCAAAGGCCTTTTATGTCTGTACTGCTCAGTTCAGGTTTGCTAGGCATATAGTTTGGGTGTTGCGGATCTTTTTAATCCAGGCGCGTCCAGACAGGTTGGTTTCCTTGTTTCCAATGCTAGGGTCTCATGAGGGGTCAAACACGTAGTTGGCTTTGAAAGGGGACATTCCAGTAGATGCATGGTCTTTGCTGTTGTAGGCGTACTGGGCCATGGGTAGCATCTCATCCCAGTTATCTTGGTCAGTGTTGGTGTAGCATTGTAGGTATTGTTCAAGTATTTGGTTCACTTGTTCAGTCTGGCCGTTGGTCTGTGGGTGGTAAGAGGTTGATACACAGCGCTTTACTCCCAAGTCCTTCATCACCTGAGTCCAGTAGTTGAAGGCAAATTGTGGTCATCTATCAGTGATGATTTCTGTTGGAGTGCCTTGTTGAGTTAGGATGCGGTCGTGGAAATGTCTAGCTGTCTCTGCGGCAGTGCAGTGGGTGGTGGTAGGGACAAAATAGGACATTTTAGTGAATCTATCTACCATGACTAGGATTGCATTGAACAAATTAGAAGGGGGCAGTTCCACAATATAATCCATTGAAACGGACTGCCAGGGTCCTGCTGGTATGCCTAGTGGTCTTAGCAAGCCTTCAGGTTTGGATCTACGGGGTTTGGTCCTTCCATATGTCTCACAGCCTTTAATATAGGCAGCCACTTCTTTGTCCAGTTGGGGCCAAGCATAATTCTTCTTGATTCCTCAGATTGTCTTGAGTCTGCCAGGGTGGCCAGCCATCTCTGAGTTGTGATAGTCTATGAGTACTTTGGTCCTTGTTTACCTTCTAGCACATAGATCTGGTTATGTAATAGCAGGGTGGTTCCTTTCAATGAGAATCCCTTCTTGTAGTGGAGGCTATCTGGTTATGATGTCAAGTTGGCAATGATTTCCGCTGAATACTTGTCTAATTTCTGTGCCTCAATTATGTCAGGCTTACAGGCTATCATCTTCATGTACATAAGTTGGATGCCTAGGCTGGCGGGGCCAAGGAGTACATGGGTGTTGTGGTCCTTGGTCTCAGCTGTGGTGGGAATCATATCTGCTCTTCTGCTCAGTGCGTCAGGTACTATGTTGACTTTTCTGGGTTTGTAGTCAATTGTCAGGCTGTAGTTGGCCAGTTCTAGAGCCCATCTGGCCTGCCTCTGGTTCAACTGTCTGGGTTTAAATAAGTAGACCAAGTTCTTGTGGTCAGTTAGGACTTTTACTAGGAATTCAGCGCCACATAGGTACCAGCGCCAATGTTCCAAGGTCTTAATTATTGCAAGCATCTCCTTGTTGTAGATTGGGTAGTTTCCTTTGGCAGGTAGCATCTTCTTGGAGTAATATGCTACAGGATGTAGCATACTATCCCCTCCTTCCTGAAGAAGGACCCTGCCCACCACAAAGTTGGACATGTCAGTTTCCAGTACAAATGGCTTGGATGGGTCAGGCATTGCCAGGACAGGTGCAGAGGTAAACACAAGGTTTAGGGCCTCAAATGCTGATGTGCACTTTTCAGTCCAAGCAAAGGTGACCTTGTCAGAGCAAAGGCGGGTCAGGGGCAGGTAATGTGAGAAAATTTTTGGATGAAATCCCTGCAATAATTTGCCAGGCCCAAAAACTTCTCACATCCCTTCTGCATTTGGGTACCGGCCAAGCTGTTATTGCTTCTACTTTGTTCTGTACCATAGCAAAACCGCCAGTCTTCACCACATATCCCAGGAATTTGACCTCAGTCTGAAATAATTCACATTTCTTAAGTTTGGCATGTAGGCTGGCTTGGGAGAGTTTTTTCAGTATCAGGTCCAGGTGTTGGAGGTGCTCTTTGTGTGACTTGCTGTAGATGAGGATGTTGTCCAAGTATGTGACACAAAATTGGTCAAGGTATTCCCCTAGGACAGTATTGATCATCCTTTGGAAAGTGCTGGGGCGTTAAACAGGCCAAATGTCATTACTAGGTACCCGTACAACCCATATTGGGTTTTGAAGGCTGCTTTGTATTTGTCTCTGTCCTTGATTTGGATTTGATTGAACACATTTCTAAGGTCAATTTTCAAGTACACCTGGGCTCCAGTCAGTACATCACAGAGGTTGTCAGCATTGGGGATGGGGTAGCAGTTCTTCACTGTAATGTCATTCAGCTTCTGGTAGTTTACGCATGGACGCATCCCACCATCTTTTTTTCCTACAAACAGCATGGGTGACAAGCAGGGGGCTTTTGACACTTGGATGAAACCCTTTTTTGTCATATCCTCCAGGTATGCTTTCAAGGCTACTTGTTTGCAGTGGTTGAAGCTGTAGATGGGGCTGTGGTGAGGTTGGGTTCTTGGTATAAGGTCTATGGCGTGATCATAGATCAAATAGCTGGGTAGTTTTGTGGCTTCTTCTTCACTAAACACATGGTCCCATTTCTGTAGGGGAGTAGGTAGTATCCCGACGCTAGGTTCTATCTTTATGGTTAAGAGTTTGTTGGTAGGGGTTCATCCATGGCTCATGCAAAAGGGGACAGTGTCACAATATTCAGGCCAGCCCAGTGTGGCATTTGTTTGCAATAGTTTAGGATCAGGCCATGGCTATTGGACCAGGAGTTGCCCAGTATAAGGGGGTGGTGTAGTCCTGGCAAGAGGATCAGGGAAAACAGGTACACATTATGTCTAATTGTCAACAGAAGTTCTTTTTCACACTCATAGCCAGTGTCCAAAGAGCTGTTTCCCATTGTCAGGGACCCACTTCACTAGAATAAGGTATCTGTACTCCATCCAGTATTACATATTGATTTCAGGCAAGGTGGCCATTTTCATCAACCCAGCAGTAGCTCTCACATTCTTCATAGCAGGAATCACAGCCAAAAGGACCAAGTCAGTGTTGTCAAAGATCAAGAAGAGAGTCATACTTAGTAACAAAGCTAATACACCCAAGCTACCACCAATATTAGTAGTAAGCATTCTAGGCACTGGCTAGATTTTGTATTTCAAATTATTGTAGCAAGCAGTAAATCTGGGAATTGGGAACAGGATAAAAGTTTTATTAAAGAAACAATAATAAAGGAGGACATTATTCACTTATATAACCATAGGGTCCAACATTAGGAGATCTCAAACACATCTGTTACTTATCAGGGGCTACAGGTGGAGCTCAAAGTTGATCACAAGCATGAAACATTTGTAGTTATAAAATGGGTCAAGCAATGTGAAGTTTCACCATACCCAAGAAGTGAAACAGCCAAGAGATGATTGGGTGGATGGGTATGTGTGAACATGTCTCAGGAAATCCAAACCAACATTAAGAATAATTTTAAAATACCTTAAGGGTAATTAATGATGTCAGGAATTGGTTCCTGACACCCATGACTACTTGTAGGCTACGCTCTGAGGCTGTCAAGCCTAGTTCCTTTGCCAGGCTGGCATTGATGAAGCTTTCATCAGCTCTTGTATCAATAAAAGCTTTGATCTGGCGCTTGTTTCCCAATAGCTCTATGGTCACTTGGATGAATTTGTAAGACTGGGAAAAAGTGTTTATTTGCGCCAGTGTGATTGGGGAAGTGCTCTTCTTAGGACAGGCTCTGGTCAAGTGGCCTGCCTCATGGCAGTGAAAACAGAGTCCTTTACGGTAGTGTTGTTGGAGCTCTTCAGGTATCATTCCTGTTCTGTTGGGGATTGGTGCTCAGGTTTGGCGGGTCTAGGAGGGGCCAGTGTTCTCTTGGTTTGTGCTAAGGCCCTTGCACAGGGGAACTAGATTGTCTAGGATGAGGGTGGGCGGGTGGTGCTTCAACAGGTCCTTCATTGCTAGGTTGACTCCCTTTCAGAAGATAATGGCTGCCAGTTTGTCTTCCAGTTGGGTGTGGGTCTTTAGTTTGAGGAATTTGTCAATGTACACGTGGATGGGACAGGCACCCTGCTGGATTTCCAACAAGGAGTTCAGGGTGTAGTATCTGGTTTTGTGGTCTTCCCCTGTGGCCATCAACTTGGCTTTGAACTTGGCATAATCTAGGCGGAATTCCACGTCTTTGGCGGTAGCTTTGCCAAACCAATCAAGGGTGTTTCCTGATAGCATGACAGCTACTCTAAGCACCTTCTTGGTGCCACTAGAATAGGATGGGATATAGGCTTGAAAATGTAGTCAGAGCACTGGCATGGCGCAGTAGGCCTCTTCAAGAGTGAGTTTTCTCATCTGGGAAATCTCCACTTTGATGAGAGATTGGTTGACTATCACATTATGAACCTGAGAGTAGGGTCCTTTGGCGGTTTTGGCAGTGGGGTTGGATTTCTTGGGGTCGTTCAGGTTCACATTGGCATTCTTCCACGCAGAAGAAATTAGGTTCTTGGTCATCATAAATGTGTAATAAGTGATTATCATTACAAAAAAATTCAAGATGCCCCAAGAATAATCAACATCTTGGGGCTCAGGGTGCCAGGTTTAAAATAGATTGTCATAATGTCAGGGAACCAACCCTGACTGGCTGGCTTGTTAGTGTTTGGGAACTGGCGGGTTGCAGACTGGGTGGGCAGGGCCCACCAAAGGATTGGTGCTAACTTAATGAGGTAGGACATTGACTTGCCCACCCACAACCACAGACCGGCGGCGGGGACAATAGTATCTATTATTCCCATGAGATTAATGTATACAATTCCAAAAGCAGTGTTGGTATGGTCCAGTGGGAGTTCAGCGGCGGAGGCAGGCATTGGTTTGGGGGTGACAGGTGGTTCCATGTCCATTTGGTAGGCAGGAAGGAAGTTGTATTCATCTCTGAACAGGTGGGATTTGGTAACGTATCAAGGGCCTTCTTGGTTGTATCTGGTTAACTCTGTAGTTCTGGCCAAGGGATCCTGGGATAGTAGGTTGTCAGCGGTGTAGTCCTTGTACTCAGGCTTTAAGGGGTACTCTGTGAAATGAACAGGATCAAAAGGAGCACCAGGCGGGCAGTACGTAGCTGGTGGGCTGGTAGGGGGATCAGATGATCTTTGAGTTAACTGGCAGATGACAAGAATAAAATATGGCAATAATTGGGGAAACCAATATCTCATAACCTTTATTTAAAAATGACAATGGGGGTTGATCTCAGCCTGGCAGGTATTTATACCACACTGCCAGGCTTCAATACCTGGTTGGGTTTTCTGGGCTTGAGTGGGTTGGCATTGGGGGTCTCAGATGGCAGTGTGATGCTTAGCACTGGCGGTTTGCCACTGGCCGTTTTTGGGATGAGAAGACTTTGAATCCTTATTTTTGTTGATTTGGGTATTGGGTACCTCCTTGGGTTCAGTGCCTCCCCCGGGACTTTGGGGGAGTTTGGAATTACTCTCATGGAGAAACTTGCGTATTTCACTGAGCAAATTGCCAGTGTCAGGCGTTGGCACCCCAGGGAAATTCTTGGCATCTTGCACTGGCGGTTTGCTTGAAGAATCCTGCAGGACGGCTAAGGGTTTAGGTCCTGGCCGGCTGGTAACAACTTTATCAATCAGTAGTGGGTTATTGGGTTCCCATCCCATGGGTCTGGCAGTCTGTAAAGGGTTTTGCCCAGGGTTTGACTCTGGTTCATATTTTGAGATTTAGGAGCATCCAACTTGTCATTCCTGACAGGGATCCACTGGCCATCCACAATATCTCCAATGTGGACAGAGAGTTCAAAGTCCCCAAGCGCTTTCCTGCTTTTTCCCCATCATGTCAGTAAAGGGCAGCCCTGGCTACGTTGCAGACAATTACATTTTCAACTGTAATAATCAAAAGCGCGTCACCAAGAGCAAGCACTTTGTATGTGAGGATAAGACTTGCGGGGCCTGGCTGAACACCAAGGGTTGGGAGCCGGTTACTGATGAGAAGGGGGAGCACACCTGTAAGCCCCCAATCACCTGATCACTCATATTCTGAAGTGGTACCTTGTCCAAGTGATCCCCACCTCTGCCAACCTCTGCGCTTCAGATCTGGCCATCAAGGCCCTTTAACACCAGCAGCCTAACAATCTTAAGTTGGTGCCCACCCAGGAGCAACTTGTTAAGTTCATCAGCAACAAAAGAATTGCTGCCACCCCCATCCTTCCAAGGCCTCAGATGTCCTCTCTGAGCTTACGCTCACCCACGAGCTCAAGCAGCTTCCAAGTGGGGAGTGCTTCCTCCTTCACAACAATGGCCCCGGCAGCAAAGACCGCATAATCTGCTATGCCACTCAGCAGAACCTGCTGGAGTTAAAAAGGTCTTCAACCTGGCTAGTTGATGATACCTTTGCCACTTGCCCCCATATGTTCAAACAGCTCTGGATGATCCATGCCCAGATTGACATCCGGGTTATTCCACTCGCTTTCTTCCTTCTCCCTGGGGCCACCAAGGCCATCTACACCTGTGTTTTATCCATCCTTTTACAAGCACTTTCCCTCCTTCCTGACAACAACAACAATGCCAAGAAGGCCCCCCACACTCACACAAACTCTCCTGCCACTGACAAGGACCAGGCCACCCTGGACTCGGAGGAAAAGGTAAGGCTCAGAGCTCTAGGGCCTCACATGTGCATAATGGACTTTCAGCCTGCTCAGTTCAATGCATTTGAGCAGCTGTTTAGCAGTGTATTTCAGGGGTACCACTTCCACTTCCTCCAAGCAGTTGCTTGTAATGTGCAGGCCCATGCTGAGCTTAGTAGGTTGAGCCAAAGGGACACTTTGGACACCTGCAAATTTGTGCTGGAACAATTCAGTGCCTTGGCTTTTTTAAAGCCAGAGCACACTGTGCAGGGGTTTGAGGTTCTCTCAAAGTATCCTTACATAACAAATCCTATGGAGTTCAAACCTTTCCTTGAGTACTTCAAGCCCCAGTGGATTGGGAAGGTCGTCACGCAGAGCAAGGCAAGGCCCATGCCAAGGCCAGTTGGAATGTGTACCAGGCTACAGTGAATGGTGAGCTCAAGACTACTTTGGTGCTAGAGGCTTATCACAAGCATATCAAGACCAACTTTGGGCTTCAACTGAAGTTTAAAAAGTTCTTCCCCCTTCTGCAGCATAAGCAGGAGAACCCCATCTCCAAGCTGTGTGACTTGGCCAACCGCTTCCCCCACCAAGCCTACAAACCACTCCACCCTTTTCACCAAGGCCATCCAGGGTGCAGCTAAGCACAAATACAAGGCCTCTGAGCTTAAGCAGCATCTTGAGCTTATTGCCACTGCCCTCCTGGAAGGGGCTAAAATGAAAAGGGGGAAGAAGGGCAAAGAGTAAACTTGCTTGATTCTATGGTTTCTTTTTAACTTTTTTAACTTTAATTTTTACTTTTTAGTTTTGATCAATTAGTTTTTATTTTTAATTCTTCTATTTTTTGATTTGATTAGATAGTACTGATTTTTTATGTATATATGTTAAGTTTGAGATGAATAGTTATAGTTGAAAGTGAATGAAATATCTTAATTTTTGTTAATTTCCTAATAAAACAAAGGATATTCACATTTGTACTTATATGAACTATATAAAATAAGTTTTAATATTTCTTCATATTTTGCATAGCTTTTATTGTTGTGTTGGTGTTTATTTTAGTTCATTGGAATTTTAATTTATATGGTAATCAAAAATATTTTTATAATGAATAGTGTAAATTACATAGTAAAATGAGATATAGTTGCTTATTTCTTCCTATCTTTTATTGATAAAGATACTGTTTTTATTGCATTTTGAGCTCTCTGGGGTCACTTTAGTATACCATAGATGTATAGCTTATTTTTTATATTAAAAGTTTTCAGAACATCAAGATATGTTAATTAAAAGAGTATCAATTTCCAGTTGTTGATCAGGAAAAAATCTGAATTCTCACTTTACTATAGTGTCAAGCACCAGGGAGTCAAGCACAAGGGAGTCAATTTTCCCACAGTTACCCCCAGGATTGATGATGCCCTTAGACAATTGGGAGGCTCAAAATTCTTCTCTGCTATGGATCTAGCATCTGGTTATTGGCAGGTTGACCTGTCCCCAGAAGATTGAGAAAAGGCCACCCTTATCACATCAGAAGGTCTCTACAAACCCACCTGAATGCCTATGGGACTCTATAATGCTCCAGCCACATTCCAAAGAGACATGGACTTCATTCTACAAGACCTGAATCTCTCCTGTGTCCTTGTCTATATTGACAATATCACAGTGTTCAGCTCCACCTTCACTGACTATTTGGAACATCTCAAGGCTGTCTTTCTCAAGATTTGAGAAGCAGATTTAAAGCTCAAATCCTCTAAGTATTCCTTCTTTAAGGAGTGACTAAAATTCTTGGGCCATTGGGTCACCCAGACTAGAATACACTCCATAAATAATAAAGTGGAAGCCATTGATAAGATGCTGCCCCCACAAATTTGTGTGAGAATCAGGTATTCCTTGGCATGATGGGATACTATCAGCAATTTATCCCTGACTTTTCTGAACTGAGTGAACCCCTGGTCCAGATTCTCTGGAACATACCCTTTGAATGGACTGATAGCCAACAGCAATTGTAAATCCACTACCCCCTTTGGCCTTGGATAGGACTGTCTTTCCTTGTCACACAAAAAAGACTGCTCAAAGTCCAGCAAAACCACTTAATTCACTCAAAGATTTAGCCCACACTGTGGATGAAAGATTTGTGTTGGCATACCCCGCAGAACCCCTGGCTTTGGTTGTCCTGGCCTGGGAAGAAACACTGGTTAATTTGGACTATTTGTTAGAATGGTATTGTCCTCTCTTAAAAACAATCAGGAACTCCCAATCAAATGGGGCCACATCTATGACCAGAAAGCTAAATGAACCTGAACTAGTTGAGGTGTCTTCCATTCAATCAGGTGGATCCGCAGAAATTACCCTGAAACTCTCCAACACCCCTGGCTCTGGCCAGCAAATTTTATCACCCAGCCAACCAAATGCTAGTCAAATTAGTCATGTGACCACCCCCAGCAACACATTCCCTTTTAACAATGCCAGGGGATTTTGGGCCCCCTGCTTGTCAATTCTCAAATTTATTAAAGTTTTTGTTGTTGCACTTATTTTTGATCACTTTGTTTGGACTGAAACTAAGTTTTGAGTCCTTATCATCTAAAATATTAAAGTGTTAGCCATTTCCTTTAAACTTACCTTACCTCAACCCTCTTTGAACCCTGCACCTCTTCAGACATCTTTGGAAAAGGTGTTGGTGTATAGGTGTTGCTTCTCTTTTCTCTTGCTCTTAAAACCTGCTCTTGAACTTAAAATTTTAACTAATTTTCAATATAATTTCTACTGTTATCTTGAATTTTCTTTAATTTACTTATTTTTGAACCCGCTTTTGTTTTGCCTGTCTCAAGACACCTGAGTTCACAACCAAGCTTCCCGAACCACATCTGTTGCTCCCCCTTGGCTTTCTTCTTGTGACTGCCCTTGTTGGTCACTGTTTTATTGCTCAAAATTTTAAAAATCCCACCAATCTCCCTCAAATTTTGCAGAGATTATTATTATGATACACCTAGTCCTAAAATCTGTTGTGTTTTCTTTTGCCCCATTTGTGTTGCTTCTATGGTTGACTTCATCAAACTTGTGGTTTAAAATCACCTCTTCTGCTTGGCTCGTGGGCAAGGACCCCTCCAGTCTCTTAAATCTCCCAAATGGTCTTCTGTTCTCTGGGAAGGCCGTGGTGAAGAGCTTGACTTGTGACGACCTGGATTTGGATGATGTTAACCATGCCTCCTTTGCTCCTGCGGGTGAGAAGGCACCAATGCCCTCCTTTCCTGATATGGGGAAGAGGGATTTGGTGCCCTTGTGCGCTCCTGTGTCATCTTCTCCTACCCCCACTTGTATGCCCTGGTTGATCACCGGTCTGGTGCTGATGGGACTGAATGCATATTTCCCTCAGCTATCCCCCGTGTCCTCTCTGTGGTCCCCTCTTTAAGCATCTGTCCCAGTTCTCCACTGGGCGGCATCCTGGTGGTTTGTCTCACTGGGATGGGAGTCAAACTCAGTTAGTTTAGCCCCCCTCTCTCACAACAATCCTTTGAAACGCTGAAGGCCAAGCTCAAAGAGGCTCCCATCCTAGTCCACCCTGATTATGATAAGGAGTTCATCTTATACACTGACACCAGTTTAGTAGCTGTGGGTGCAATCTTAGCCCAGCTTGACAATGAGGGCGTAGATTGATCTGTGGCCTATTCTTCATGTGTCCTCAACAAACATGAGAAGAATTATAGTGTCACCAAAAAGGAATGTCTGGCTGTTCTATATGCTATGAAGTAATTTTGACACTACATCTATGAGACCCACTTTACTGTAGTCACTTAACACTTGTCCCTTAAATGACTACAACAGCTAAAAGAGCCTGAAGGTCAATTAGCACATTGGGCCCTGCACTTGCAAGGGTATAATTTCACTGTGCTACACCAACCTGGTGTGCAACATCAGAACGCCAATGGATTGTCTAGAATGCTTATAATGGCCATCCATCCTGCTGACGCTGATTGCCTGTACAAGTTAATAGGATGCCCTGACTCTTGGACCACTGAACCAGAAGAGATCTGACTAGCTCTTATCAAAGGATACTGTGATTTGGGATAGGCAACTCTTCAAGAAGATCAATAATACCTATCTGCCCTATGTTTTCCCTAATATGAGAATTGTCATTATCCTCTAAGACCACATTGATACTGGACACAGAGGTATAGAAAAAACTCATGACTGGTTATGCAAGAACTTCTACTGGGAAAACATGTGCCTCCTAATCCCTGACGTCCTTATCTCCTATCATTCTTGTCAACTCCAACACCATCAACTGTTGTGTTCTGAGGCGCAGCACAGACACACAACAGGGAATCCTAATCTTAGGATTGGATTTGTACTAAGTCTTGGTTAGAATGGCAGGGAAGGCTATGTGATTACCTTGTGGCCCTGATTGAATAATATCTACTAGACGTGGCTAGAGAGGTGCCAAAGTACTGGGAGACACAAAGACAAAAATGTGAATAGAACTTAAATTTTATTGGGTATAAAAATTGGGAATATATACTGTGTAGCTTTACCACAAAACAGTACATGGATGGTAGGATCACTTGCCACAAGCATGAATGGGGCAAGTGAGTTGCGCAGAATCAGGAAACCAAACAATTGTATTTCCCAGTTTGGATACAGACTCATTTCAAGGGGAAAAAGCAAAAGATATATATTTGTCCTCAAAATAACCCATCAAAGGTGAAATCAAAACATGGTGAATGGCAGCATTCACGACACAACCCCAAAGGGAAATTTGGGTTTTCTCAGTTTGAGCTATCCAATGAAATATCTCCCGCAATGGATGCCACCAAGGGTTGCAAACCCCTGGTAGATGGTATCACCAGGCCCAAGGGAAATTGTAAAATTTTCTCCATGGCAGATGGGTATACTTATACCCTGGGCTTCCAGGAAGTTGCCCTTCACCATTCTTGCAATAAAGTGACATGAACCTTTGGTTCAACCAGGTTATTCCATATCTGATTTTAGTTCTATTTTATTTGCAGTCTACCTCCCGTGGTTCCGTACCTCACACCCAGCAACCCCAAGAAACTGCGGACTGACTGCCTAAACTATATTGTCCCCCAGGAGCTCACTTTGGCCCGGTAAATTTCACTGAATACCCACCCAACCCAGTGTGTTCAGAATTCATCCTAGAGAAAATCCTGATCTACATCCCAGAGGCCAGAACTTGAGAGAAAGAAACTGTTTTCAGAGTAGGAACCCGAGTCACCATACCTCCTCTGCTATTCCGCAACAAGTACAACTACTTGCCCACTTACCTAGTTCCAATGACACTGCCTCTTACCCTGCAGCCCAAACACCTGCATGAATCTGTTGCAATCAATGACTCTACCTCCACTCAGATATTTAGGGTGATGTACATCACCCTCACTGGTCTTATTGATTCAATGGTGCCTGCCAACAGACCCTGGGCTCTCCTGGGCAAATTGTTATCTTATATTGTAAAGTTAGCTCCTATCTTGTGGTGGGCCCTTCCCTCAGGACCCGCAGGCTGTCTGCCTGTAAGTTCTTAAGAACCCCCACAGGCTGGATCCCTGACAGGTGTTACAGAGATCTGGGCACACCCATAGCATGAACTTGCATGAATACCTCAAGACACGCTACTGGTGGCCAACATGCTGGATGATATCAAGGAAGTACTGGAACAATGTGAAGTCTGTGAGAAGTACACCCAAACCAAGGCACCACCCAAGTCAGCACTATCACTATCCTCACACAACCCTTCAAGGTGTGGTCACTGGATATTGTGGTACCAATGCCTGGCAAAAACAAAGGCAAAAAGTACATCATAACAGCTATCAACTATGCAACCTAATGGCCTGTGGCACAAGCTGCAAAAGAACACAAAGGCAATGATGTGAGGCGTTTTATTGGCAAAGAGATCATAGCCAAGTTTGGCAAACCTGACCTTCTGATCACAGATGTAGGAACCAAACTTAAAACCATTGATACCAACATATACCTCATCAAAACGGAATAAAACACACCCTAGCCAGCCCATACCACTCACAAGCAAATAGAATAGTTGAAAGACTAAATGGTGGCCTTGTAGAAGCACTCAGTAAACTGTCTGCCAACAACCCATACCTCTGGGCAGATATGCTCTTAAATGTATCAATGGGATATCAAACCCGTGTCAATTGCAATAGGGGTAAAGGCCCATATTAAATTGTCTATGGGCATAATACTGCCATTGCTGGTGCCAAACTTGTCAGGGATCCAACCAGTGGGGAGTTCCTGAGAACTTGCAGGCAGACAGCCTGCGGGCCCAGCAGGGAGAGCCCACCACAAGATTGGGGCTAACTTTACAATATAAGATAACAATTTTCCAAGGACTTCCCAAGGTCCGCTTAGAGGCACCATAGAATCAATCATTCTGGTGAGGATGATATACATCACCCAAAATATCTGGGTGGAAGTGGATTCATTAGTGGTGACGGATTCTTGCAGGCAGTTGGGCCGCAGGGTGAGGGGCGGTGTCATTGGAACCAAATATGCAGGCAGGAAATTATACTTGTCGCGGAATAGCAGAGGGGGCCAGATAATTTTGATGCCTTCTCTGTAAAGGACTTCTGTCTCTCTAGTTCTAGCTTCAGGGTCATGAATTAGGATTTCCTCTAGAGTAAACTCCAAATACACCGGGTTAGGTGGGTACTCGGTGAAATGTACTGGGCCAAAGGGAGCTCCTGGTGGATGGTAAAGATCAGACGGCTGGTCTGCAGTTTCTTGGGATAGGTGAGCGTGGGGTGCAGAACCGCGAGACGTAGGCTGTAAATGAAGTAGAACTAATAAAAAATAAAGTATGATCTGGTTGAACCAAAGGTTCATGTCACTTTATTGCAAGAATGGCAATGGACATCTTCCTGGTGGTCCAGGGTATAAGTATGCCTATCTGTCATGGTAAAACTTTCACAAATTCCCTTGGCCCGGGTTTTCCCGTTTACCAGTTTTTCCCAGTCCTTGGTGGCATCCATTGTGAGGGTTATTCCATTGGCTGGCTTGAACTGAGAATGCTCAAATTCCCTAGTTGGGTCATGGGGTTGGTCGTCTCTGGGTGGCCTGCGTTCTATGGGAAGTTTCTCTGTTTCCCCTTCTGCGTGGGCCTGAGTTATTTCAGGATCTATGGCTGGAGCTGCCCGCTGATTGGTCGAGTTAATAGGAACCTTTAGCGTGGGAAGTGTTAATGTAGGTGAATTTGATTCATCAAGCTTCAAAGGATTTTCCAAAGTTAAATCCTTCTCTGGTTCAAGCCCAAAAAACTGCGGGCTGGCGGCCCGCGGGGTGTCAGGGTTCAAATCCTGTAGTTGAGGCTTTTTAATAAGCATAGTTGATAGGAGTTTGTCACTTGTGACAAAACTAGAACCACAACTACCTTTACCCAAGAAAGTACCAGACAACAGTGATCCTGAAGTACAGCGGGCCAGGAAGGACCAAGAGGACAAGGAAAAAAGAAAGGGTTGAGAGAAAAGCAATTTTATTACAAAAGGAACACTTCCAAGTTGGGAACAAGATCTGGGTTATTAATTACAACATGCACAAATTGGAACCAGAGTTAAAGGAACCAGGAATCATCATGCAAGTCAAACTAAATAACACCTACCTCATCAAAGAGACTAGTGCTTGTGCTGAGTTAAAACACTCACCATGACCAAGTCTGCTTATCTAAAACAAGGGCCGCATAACAGAACTCATAACTATCTGTCCCCAAGGCCAAATTGGATCAATACCAAGCCCATATCCCCAACACTCTCAAGAAAATCCCTCAGGCTCCACCTTCCAGCACCCCAAGGGAAGATGGTGCACCATCTCTGATTACTCCCTCTTGGGGAAGTAATTCCCTGAGTGATTCCCTGATTAATCATTAAATCAGTGGCACTCTTATCAACTGCCCATATAATATGGGGATCAACCCTTTTGAGTCTTAAATAGAACATTACCTGGACAAGCCCCATGACTGTCATGATGTGCATGGACAACATGTGGCTTCTCATGATACTATATAATACTCTAGATTCATATTGATAAAGTATCATTATCTTCTTAGTTTTCATCTTTTTTATTATACTTCTCAGAAGTATATGCTCAAAAGGAGGTAAAGTTTATTCAACTATAGGAACACTTGGGAGGGCTTAGAGCTGTGTCAGATTTGAGACAAGTGGCTCCTTTTCTAAAAAGGAGCCACCGTCTCAAATCTGGAAACGAGTCTGAGAAATCTTCTCAAAGAAGATTTTCTCGGATTTGTTTCCACACATAAGTGTGGACGGGTTTTTCTTCCCAGAATTTTTTATACTAAAATTTATATTTTTTTCTCTGATTTTCAAAAATTAAAAAATTAAAATTTTGAATTAAAATTTTGTTTCAATTTTTTTATTGAATATATATTTAAATATTGTTCAAATCCGGAAAACAGAAAGCCTTCCAAGGCCTTCTTTTTTTGAAATTTCAGATTCCCCTACGTTGGGGCAATCCAAAAGAAGATTACGGGGAAGGGAGGATGGTACAATTACGGCAAATGCCGCAATTGTCCCTTTTTTGGGCTGACACAGCCCTAGGAGGGCTTTGGTACGTCACAAACGGTTCTGAGCTTCAATTTTGGTTACTAAGCGATCTGTTTCGGGATGGTTATCCAGACAATTTGTATGATCTGGATCCCTGCTTTTGAGTTGGGGTTTAACATTAATGAAAAGGAGGATCTTTGACTTGGTTTTTACCTTCTTTATGTTTAAAGTTTTGGTTTTGGATTGGGCTAAATTCCCAAAGTAAGCCATTTTATAGTGGGTACCTAGGCTATAGAATAATAGTTGGCGGGGTTGAGGGGATGGCAAATTTTCAAAGTAAAGGGTTGTTCAGAGCAGACATTGGCGCAAATCATGATTAGTAACGATTTTGCGCTACAGTAGTTTTAAAAGCTATGGCGATAAGTGAAAATACTTTAAATTCAAACAAAATAAATCAGATGTAAATGAAATAAAAAGTATATTGATTTACAATAGATTTATTTATTTTTAATTTCATTTACATCTGATTTATTTCGTTTAAATCCAAAGTATTTTTGCTTATCGCCATAGCTTTTAAAACTATTGTACCTGGATTTTACATGCTGTGTATTTCCGGTATTTACCTTGGCTGGAGGGAGTGTATTGAATTTTCTACAAAAGTAAACCTTTGGCATTGATAGTAGTGGGATGTGGCTCAGCCGGTTTTAGTTTATGGTGGAATATATCCCAAAAAGGTCGTGGATTTACTATTGCAACCTTGCCTAGGACTAGGGCTGCGTCGTCCCACCCCCGGACAAAACCCGGATTCTGTCCGAAGTTTCTGATAATGTGGAAGGTAATATATTTTCTATTTCAAGCTAATTTTAAATCCGATCTTCCAGAATGCCGGAAAAAAGAAGATCTTTGTCCGGGGGTGGGACGCCGCAGCCCTACCTAGGACACTTGCTGACAACGTCTCTCGCATAGGATAGGGAAAAGGGGCTTGGCAAGAACTTGTCCAATGGAGCAGGGTTTTGATCTTCCCTGTAGGCGATGTTAAGCAAGTGTGATAGGCTGAAGTAAGGATAGTTTACTCCACCGATGTTCATATTTTATTCCTTTACCAGATACTGTGGCGATTTCCATGGCTTAATCCACATTGAGAATTGATTCTTGGCTGCCGTTGACATTTCCTTCCGCAACCTGTTTGAGGATGCGGTTCCGTGGCATGGATTCAAGGGAGGTTAAACAGGAACATGGGATATATACTTCCAGCCATGGATCTATTGCGTTATACCTTTACGGAATGGCAGGCCAAGTGGTTTGGGAATACTTTACTCTTGCAGCTGACTAATCATGATTCCCGTTACCAAACAGTACGGTGGCTCCAGTAGTTGTATATACGGTGACTAGTTACCAAGGATAACCAGTCGCAATAAAATGCTTGAATTTTAACCAGCAGATGCATTTCCAAATAGACTATTGGTGCGGTGAAGGAATAGCTTTCAATGGTTAATTACCAGGCTTCTTTATACATGGTCAAAGGGGACTTATGAAGCTTCAATAGGCTTGGCATGCGCCTTGGACATAGTTTAGCTGGACAGGTTAGATCCAATCCCCGTTGAAATTGCAGCTGTTTGGCTTGCAATCAAGAAGTTGAGGTGGGGTCTTCTTAAGCAAACCATCGTCGAGTGGCACCCCTTTGATATACACCTGCTCGAGCATAAGCCATTGAGTTCACGAGATAGCTTTGTGATGACGTCCAGAGCAAATGGAAGTACTATCTGTTAACAACCCAATCACACAAATAAACTAGCTGTGAGAGATTTTAGTGAATAGTACATCCCTTCAGACGTAGTTTAAAGGAAGGGAAATATAGCCTGGCGTGGGGAGAAAATACAGGCTTAAAATGAGGTGAGGCTTATTCGGATGTGCAAATAAATCAGTAATGCATGGCCTGATTGAGTGGATCTACCCAAGTAGAAGGAATCTTACAAGGGATCAAAGCTCAAATAAAGAATCCGACCCTTCCTAAAAAGGCAGATAAAAATTGGTTATGGCGTGTTTAAATCGCCAAGCGTCTCGCCAAAGTCAGTCGGGAAAATAATTTTAAAATCTATAATTTCATAAAACTGATGAATTTCCCCAACCACAAAATTATTTACAACGTCATGTTTCGAAAAGCAAGCTACCAGAGCCCTTCAAGGCCATCCTTCTCAGCATCTAAAAAGGAAATCCGAATTAGAACCCGCTCTGGCCTTAGCGATTAGAAAGCCACCAGACATATGATGCAGAAAGTAGCCGCCTTGGGATGCGGCTTGAGTTGATTGGTTGAAAGATCCACCGGTAGATCACGGGTCGAGTTCAGAAAAGCATACCCACCTTTGCATCCGTATTTAACAAGTTGATTTAGTTTAGAGCTTATATGCAACTGAAACATTTAAAAAGGCAGACGGATTGGCTGAACCGATCTTGTTAAAAAAATAATTGGCCGGTTTTTCTTAGGTGGATATAGGCTTGGGTCAATATTATTCAACTATGCCTGAACTGCTGGCTAGTCAAGTGACTAGTCAAGTGACTAGAAACAAAAGAAGCGCACATGGATGTCATATAACGACCGCTTATTTTAACACCTCCATGATATCATAATTAATTTGTTCGTGGCTATTATTGGCAGATATTTATCTATGCATGGCATATTTTCATTTGGCTTTAGCCTCCCAAATCCAACGCGCACATCGACTTGCTAATTGGAGCGTGTCAGTGAGCACCCAGGCTAATTCGGGTACAGGCGAGTCGGGTTTACATCTTTCTCTGGCTGCACCCAAATCTGGCCCACTTGACCAATTAGGGCTCTTAATCTATCATCCATAAACACTCACCCAGGCCCGTATATAGACCATGCACCGGATTTCATAGCCACGCTATGAAAACATCGACTGCCTATTTTGAACAAATCCGGAAGATATAATTAGCACATGTATTGGCAAACTCGAGATCTCCCAACTTGGAAGAGATGCCCATAGGATGCGAGCGGTCATTCAAGCGAAGTGTTGGGGTATAACCAGCTTGGTCTAAAAAAAACTTCAGTTGAAACTCAGTTGCCAAACCATAAAAGACAGGCTATACAAACTTCCCTGATTGGCATGGTCCAAGAACAGAAGGTTGCTTATACAGCCTAAACTTTAACCCCCGATCCCTTTGACTCATTGAAGGCCAGCTTAGATCCCCTTCATCCAATCATATCAATCCAAACCCTATCCCCCAATCAATTGCAACCCTGGGGCGATGGCTGCTTCCCGACGATGACCCTGACAAATCAATCAAAATATGCCATGAAATTTATAAAAAAACTTGTTGCGGTAAAACATTCCCCTCTCCTCCAAGGATCACGCAACTCAAACATTCTCTTCAACAAGTATTCTTTCAAGCACCCAGTCAGCTGCAAGTTGAGCTATAAATAGCACCAACAAAGATCAAATCTCAAGAGCCTCACGTTCCAAAAATAACCTCGCCAACCTTCTGCTTGACGGCGGAAATCTCTAACTAGGGAAGGGTTCCAGCACAGCTGTTCCATTAATTCCTGACCAAGCCATGTACATAAGGTTTCATCTGACATGTGGGAACTTTGTGCACCAGGAGCGGTCCCACCCCATCTCGGTTGAACTCATGGCCTAAGAAAATGCCCCAGGAAATCTGGTCCTAAAAATCCCCACAAACTTTGTCGTGCCAGATGTTTCAATCAATAGCATGATGGATTAAAACCCCTCCAATAATAAATAATTAAAAAGTACTCGTTTACAACAGCTCCTAATACCATCAAGTTATAATTAATATATAAACCATTGCTACTACATTATTTATTACAAGACCCCATCAGCATACCATACCAACTTGATAAACAACTTTAAAAAGCATTGTGTCCCCTTTTAAACTCTTAACCTCAAAGTGACAAACGCTCTTAGAACATCTCCCCTGCTTGAAAAAATATCCCAGAACCAGATTTTGGAGCAAGGTTCTTAGCCAAGGCAGGTCTAAAGCACGGTTACAGAACCAACCAGGGTACACCATTTTCTCAGCAACATCAGATAGGTTTGAAACCGCTATAGGAGTAACATGGGTACCTGTTTAATCTCCCCCACCATAGTTGTAACCAACGGTTCATATTTAGTTTACCAGAACATTTCCTACCCCACCTTCTTGCTGAATCTGTCCCCTTTCAAACCCCCCAGCAATATTCTAGTTTTTTTTTCTTGGGATTTAAACCCTGATTAAAAATCTCCACCGCATCCCAACCCCTATTGAAATCAAACCCATCACCTTTACTAAAGGTTTCATTCATTTCCCCCAACTTTTTCATTGGCTCCAGTCTATAATCTAGGGACCACCTCTTTATCTAGACCTGTGAGCTACTACATATTTCTTTGGGTAGATCTGATCCCAGAAAAAAATCCCTGGAAGCCTTAAATCAACCTATTGATCACCCAGGCAGGACAAAAGTTAAGCTTCAGTCCTTGACCAGGGCCCAAGCAAAGCTCCAGGGTTACTCTTGATATCCTATCCCAAGGCATACAGCTTGATGGATCATGATCTACTACCCCAACCCCTGCAGTACCCTAAGCAGTGTACCCTCCACTGGCTGTTAGATGAGCTTACCTTCTCTACAGAGTTCACCAACCACCCTTTTCAACCATCTCTCTTTAATCACTGGGATCACCCCTGCCAATCCTGCTCATAGGTGCCAGACCCATGTTTTCAGGCTAAGGAGCCACATAATATAGTTTAGCTTTGGCTTCATAAGCAGACCTCCAATCTTCATGGATACAGTGGTGGCCTGGGGCCCAGAAGTTAGAAACCCCCACAGATATGGTCCCATAGTCTGGTACCACCTGTATAAAGACAGTCCCACCCTGCATGGGCTGCTTGCAGAAATCACCCGCTCAGCTTACCAACCAGTGTTCAGATGTGTTGGGATTGGGTGAGGGACCAATATAGCTGTGGTTACCTAGCAGTGATCCAGGGGCAAATCAGCGGACCCTGGCTGGGGTATATTTATCCCACTATGTCTTGTAGCTGGTTTCTTTGTACTCTTTGGTTGATTGGCATACCTTTATTGAGGAGGGGCTACAGCAGCCATGGGCGGCCTATGTGGTCCTTTCTAAACCTGTAGCCAGGAAGATCAGCAGATGGCCAGATATAAACAAGTCTCTGGGGGCCAAATTTAATGTGGCCCTGGTAGGTTATAGGTGAGCAGCCAGAACTTTTTGCCAGGGGATACCTGTTCACCAGCTCCTGAAAGCTGGGCTATTGATGGGTGAGATCAGCTGCCTCCCTAGTGGTGAGAGCTAGATTGGTTGAAACAACTTTGGGATTAAACCCATGAGAAAACAGCCTGGATTGGGGTCGGCACACCCAAGGTTAGGATAACCTTGCAACCAAGATTCCAT
The DNA here is from genome assembly GCA_014839935.2 of Entomophthora muscae. NCBI lineage: Eukaryota > Fungi > Entomophthoromycota > Entomophthoromycetes > Entomophthorales > Entomophthoraceae > Entomophthora > Entomophthora muscae. The sequence continues at coordinate 187,408 of QTSX02002260.1, forward strand.
CCTTGCCCACTAACGTATCTCATGATACACAGGAGCACTTGATGAGCCGCCCCATGCTGGGCCTAACAACATAGATCAATCTGATGACAATATCAAATTGCAGGAACTATCTCCTAATTGGGAGTGTTGCCAATTTAACATGCTGATGCTTGTGCAAGTTATTTCACAGCCCAAACCTTATCTCAAACCTGCCACTCCCTGTGGACTTGTGGCTTCTCTATATGATAGATTAATTGTGATATTCCTCAATAAACAGCATCTTATGCTTATCCTTGTCCTTTCTATTAGACTGGGGTCTTCCCCAATCAAATAGTGAACTATGATTATTTCAGTTGCAATGATTATCCTGGGGTGGGAGTACTGAGTTTTGGCTGGAGGGTCCCTTCAGTAAATGGCATCCAGCCGCTAACCAAGCCAAGTGCACTGAATCCATCCCCAGAGCAGGCTTCAAGGATTGTCCAGAAAGCCAGCATGGTTGAAAGGCGCATCCCTGAAGGATCTATAGCCGGTGGCACAAGGTTGGTATAGGTTAGGCATCAGGTTTGGAAGCTTCTAAAAGTAATGCCTCCTCGTAAAAAGGGCTCCCTCCCAGATCTTTGAACTGGCCAAAGCATTAAGAACCAGCAGATTTCAGTTGAATTTACTGGGGCTTGAAGTTTAGCTACCCAAAAGGCAGGGGCTCTGATGAGCAACCCCAAAGCTTGCTTGGTGGGAGAGTGCCAGCTCTGGCATCGGGGATGGGTTAATATGATTCTGGCATACTTGGGGGCAGGCATTGAGGGGAAAATCCCTTATTTGACCAGGTTGCAGGGTTTGGCCAGGAAACCTTTCCAGCTTCCAGTAGCTGAACCAGGTCTTTTGAAGGGGGCTGGCCAGGCCCAGACTTTGTGAGAAGGGGCCATCAGCTGCTGCAAATGCAATGGTGCTCATCCTGGTATCTGGGTGGAACTTGTGACAGAAATTGCAGGATAGTAAGAAGCTGTCTCTAAGTGGTGGGAAATTACCACCCAAATTCACATAGAGTTAATGATTAACCACCAACGCAGCTTCAAATACTGTTTTGTGAAATTTCCAAATGAGATACTAGGATTAAGTAAAATAATTAATCCTAACCAAAGTAGCCCAAGGTAAATAGCCTGTGAAAGCATCAGAGAATCTTCAGAATAAAATTCTGGATAGTGAGATGCAGCATAATTTTCATTTTCCAAGACAGGGGGACCACTCCAAGATTGGCAGGCATTGAATTAACATTGGGAGGTGCCAACAACAAATTTCCAATTACAGGGCCCCATCTTTCAGTAATAATCTGGCTGAGAATAAGATTATAGGGAATGTAGCGCAACAATCCAACTACAGGATGCATTTTTTAAAAGGAAATTAGACCAAGGGATATTTGATTTTTATCAAGTAAACTTTTGGGAGGACTCAACTCTTAAGAGTTGAAACAGTGAAAATTATTCAATATATATCAAAAATTGACTAAGCAATACCACCTGGATCCTGGGCTACTATTTCTTCTATATCATCAAGTAAGTATCTAGTCCAGGTTGCAAAGAACCCTTGTGTGACCAATTTCTGATGACCATGCTGATTAACAAGCTCATATCAGGTAAACCTCAAATTAGGTTGATTTATCAACGTCAATTTTCAAGGAGGAATTGGTTTCAGCTGGCAGAGTGGAGTAGCTGTAACCCATTTTCGATCAACTGTTTGATTCAAATACGTTAATTTGGTCAATTTTGTTAAAGGTTTGCGGACTTTTCAAGCCTTTCTACTTGGCCAGATAATTTCCGGCATGATGGGACCTACCGTGACAGAACTAGGGATGGGTGAAAGGGTGTTCCAGGCCCGGCAAACTTTGCAATCCCAAGAGTTTTATACCAAGTGTGGGAATACCTGCCCCTTTTACCCAGCATTTGGGAAGAAAGTTTTTTGCCCAGGTACAGGTGCCAGGGAATAGATTGGTGTACATGTATTTCTTCCAGAAAAGCTTATACTCAAATTATTGAGGGCTTGATTTAGGTCTCTAATATTTCTTGCCGGTCTGGCCCAGGCTCAATTTATTTTGATCCCCACAAAGGATGTTTGATGCCAGGCATATTACCACCACCTTGAAGCTAGCTCACCTCCTAGAAGTAGATAGTGATAGTAGAGCCATGTAGAAAATCAGCAACAGGGGCAAAATCAACTGTATGAATGAAAAGGTGAGAATCCAAAAGTGAGAATCTAAAATTGGCCATACCAACACTTTTTAAACTTCAAAATTGAATTGAAACAACTCATCTGGGATATAAAACCATTACTGCCATATAAGATAATTTCCATTTATTATTTTAACTAAAGAAGTCAAGAAAAATTGGTCAATTTATTATAGAAAGCCATTTTGAAAGTTTAAAAGGTAGTGGCTTGGCCACTACTTTAGATTCTCACATTTGGATTTCCATTTTTTCAGTCCTACAGTCAAGTTTGCCACTGTTACCAGAAATTCCAAAGGGGTCACAAACCAAAAGATGCCATACCGGCAGGAAACATTTACAGGATAGGATAATCCTCAAAAAAGAATTTCAGGGGAAGATCCCAAGCAAAGTTTAGGGATGGCACACTCAACAAGCCAACCACAAGAGCAAACAGAACCTAAGCAGATATTTAAAAGCTTGGAAGTAGCTTGGATCTTTTCAAGCAGCTTAGAGTAGGAAGAGTGGGTATTAAAAAGCTGTAGATATCAGATAATCTAGTCCAATAGGGATAGATATGAGGTATAGGGTGTACCTCTTCATCTCATTTGCATAGAGTCTTATGATATATAAAAGATCTCCTCACTCAAACACATTGGATCGATGGAGCTTATCTGTTAGCATAGTTCAGAGCTTTGGGATGGCCTGTGGTTAAACTTTACATGCTGAACTGTAACCTTCTCCTTGGCAACAGCAAAGTTTGGCTGCATGAGCTTCTTTTAGATCAGTTGGAGGTAGCTAGCATGATATTTTCCTGCCAGGTAAACAATCCTGCCCCTCTAAATATTCTATTCCTGACCTGTGGGGTTAATCTAGTGATGTCTATTTTATTGCCACAGATTTCATCAGGTGCATCAACCTTGATCCCATCAGCACCTTCCTACCCAGCTTCATTAGCACCAGGCAGCTTAAGCTAGCCTGGGTTGGCACAATTGGTGGTGAAATCAGCTATAGCTCCATACCATCTAGCAACAGCCTGGTCACCAGGGTGGTACAGTTGTTTGTAGGGAACATATCATCAGAGCCTTGGATTGTACCGGAATTAAACCTCAACAAAGCTTTTTGTACATATCCACCAGCTCATACGGTTGCCATGGCACCCAGTTTTGGATACATACCCCCACTGCGTCAAATAAAAGTTCTGCCTTGACTTCTTCCTGGCTAAAAGTATGAAAGCTGTAGCCTCCAAGGCTTGATCCTGCAGGGCGGCCAGACCAGTTTTTTCATGGTTAACACTGCAGCTAGGATGGCTGTAAGCTGTGTTGGGTAGTACCAGCTCACCATGATCAGAACTTGGGCAGCCAATTGTAAGAAAGGGGGGCTAGACTAACAAAGTCTGGCTCCCATCCTGGCAGGACCAACCACCAGGATGCCATCCAGTGTAAGACTGGGATAGCCGCTTGAAGGGACCTCCCAAAGGAGACCAGATGTGAAAGGGGAGGGAAGTATGCATCCAAAGCCATGACCAAGGCTCCAGTAAGTAACCACAGAGAGCGGTCCCAAGTGGGAGGGACCTCTGCATCTGACTCAGGGATTTGATGCAAGGAGGGTAGGAAGGAAGGTGAAACTTCTGTGGGAGAAGGATTGTCCAAGTCAGAAGAAGGAGTTTCAGTAGTACTGTATTCTAAAGGGGGCAACAGTTCTTCAAGATAAGAAGGCAACCAAAGGAACAAGCCATAGGATACTGAGTTGGTGGGAACCTGGGTGAGATGTCCAATTACATTTACAAACAGACCAGGAATAAACTCAGAAGATCGAGAAATCAAGGAAAGTTTGCTCCAAAAGACAGGATTGGAGGACCAGAACAATAGAGAAATAGACACCAGTATCCACATAGCCATCTTGTACCAAGGAGACAACATAATTTCAGTGGGGTGCCCTTTTTGCTAAAACTTCCAGGCGGACGGACCAAGTGCATGGGTAAATATCAGGGAATGATCCGAGTTAATATTCTCGGAACAACTCCCAATAAAAAACGACAGGCAGGCGGGCAGGTGGGCCAGGAAAAGAAGGAGGCAGGGACAACAGTGGGAGTTGAGACAATTACCTTTATTATTTAACAAACTTCAAAACTATAAAAGGATTTGCAAAGTCAGGAGTTTATTCAACAATTGGAATTGATAAGCAAGGGACCTGACAGCCCATGCTTCCATTTTATTCAGAGGGGGGTGATAGAACTGGGGGGTTATGAGAGAGGCTATCAGAGTGCAATCTAAAGGGGAGCCTATTAAAGACTACTGGTGAATCTTCTCCTGGTTTGAGACCAAGAAAAATAGGGACCACAGGCCCAGATGTAAGACTCAGTCCCTCAATTGGCTAGGAGCCTTCTGAGGACTCAGGATGTGCATTTCCCTTAATGCCTTCCTCTGGCGTCTTCACCAGAGAGCTCCAGAACCCAATTATTTTGGGCCGAGGAACTTCTGGGCCGGAGGAATTGGCTACCTGGGACACCACTGATTGCAGGATTTGATACCCAATTTCCCCGGGCCGCAGGTTAGACCTTTCAGGCTCCATGCGGCCCGCATTTTTCTGTTGGTCTGCTAGTTGTTTCAGGACCGGGCAACACCAGGACAACAAGCAATCTAGCTGAATTAATGTCTCCTCCGCAGTTGGAGGAGACTCCAAAGGAGAAATGGGAACTTCGGCCTGGAAGGCCAACACAAAGCGTTCATCCACTGTGTGGGCCAAGTCCTCCAAGTTTTGGAGGGGTTTTGCCTGCACGTGGGCCACTTTTTTTGATGATCTGGGAAATACATCCCGATCCAGGGCCAAAGGTGGGCCACAGAACTTTACACCAATGAAGTTAGAGAGTAAAGTTGCTGGCCTGCTGATAGGCCAACTGGCGTTGCAGCTAGCTAACCTGCTTTCAGAAATATTGGTTCAATAGATCAGTGGCCATGGTCAGGAAGGTACAATAGCCAGGGTTGGGATCACATACCCAGCGGCAGGAGGGGTTGGTTTTCCTTGATACTAATCACCCACCAGTATATAGGATCTGCATCAGCAGTCAAAAACACAGGTCAACCCATGGAATACAACGGATTACACCAGGAAGATTTCAGTTAGATCACAACTGAAACTCCGGATTATCTGATGATCATAGCAATCAAACAGATGACTTTAACTGGCAGTTTATCAACCGTCCAGCACAGTATATAAACGGGCAAATACACAATAAATCAATCATCCAAGTTTCCAGTCCACCCGTCTCCCTATTCTAGTGGTTATTGGCAATATTGGGACTTATGTCTCATATTTACATTCTAATGACCCACACATGAAGTTGTAAACCCTCATACCTGTTGAGCCTCAGGTATGTAATGTAGCTAAACTGGACAGTTATATTACATCAGCACTATATATATTTGGATAAAGGAACGCCATAGCCAGTGAGAAATCACTGAGACTGGCATGAGGAGATGCACTGAAAAACTTTATCATATCCAATAAAGAAATAAGCAGCATAATGCCAGGTATATTTTCATAAAGGGAATAACCAGGCATTGGCTCAGAAGAGCATTGATGCCCAAAGGATGTGTATGAGACAGAGCCCCTCATCAAACTCACCTAGATAGTAGAATTGGGACTGGGAACATTTTGAACCCAGAACTTGGGTGAGGACAGAAAGTGCCTGGGTATATCCATAACCCAGCCATCTCATCTAGTGCAACAGGATCACAGTATAGAAAGATTGCCAGGCCGCTTCTGGTTGGTGCTGGCCCACCTGAGAGCTTACCTGGAGTTTCAAAGGGCTGGCCCTGTGAAGGGCCACCCCTGGCCAGGCCACCCTAAAGAGGCTAAGGCTGGAGATGATCTATCTATTATCAGGACAGTTAGCCGGAATTTGCTTACAGCAGCTAGCCAAATTAGAGAAAGTATCTAGATCAACTTGGATGTTGATAGGTCCAATGGTACTGTTTGGAATAGATCACATGGATAGGGTTATCTGGGCGTATTCCAAGGAAAAGACCTCTTCAAAGATGAGGGAACAAGGGTAAAGGATTGGCCTTTGCTTGCTGATATATAACCCATCTTATATCATTTTGGGAGAAGGTGGTTTGGCGGGATGAGATAAATTCCTGCGCAGCAGATCTCAGAGCTAACATGGTGTCTATTGCTGACCTGATGAAGCCTATGATTCTGACTGTATATTACTCACTGTTGGAAATGGTCATCAGTGGGCCATGTTCTGGGGTTGCTTCCCAACCAATAACAAAGAAAGATCCAGCCAATTAGGGAATCTATAGCTGGCACAGTCTATAAAAAAAGCCCTGGGTTGGAATCTGTATCTATTTATGAGAACTTTGGGAAATGAAACCAGCTATATCTCTGTGCAGGGCAACACCTGCCCACAGAGCCCAAGAAGTTAAGGGATACTTGGATTCCAAACTGATTTTTTGATTGAACTGGCCTCTCCACAGCCCAGATTTGAATCCTGTTGGATATCTTTGGGATGGTGTCAGATCTAACCTATCACTAGGCTCCAAAATATCCACAGCGGTCTTGAATCTGGAGCAGCAAAGGCATAGGAGAATCCCCTAGGCAAACTCCCAACCACCTCGCCCATCCTGTGCTCAGAGTATTTGGTGCTGCTATTAGAGCGAGAGGTGGACCTACCAAGTACTAGGTTCCCACGGTGTCCAGCCTTGTACGCCGTTGAGGGTTTTTACAGTGGAGCCTGAGATTTTTGGGGGATACCTACTTTTCTAGCAGTTATCTTTTCGCTATCTTTTCCATGCACTTGATAGAATTTCCCATGCACTGTTCATGCCAATTCGGGTGATTTTCATTAGTTACAGTTCTCCTCTATTTCAAATGGGTGTGGATCCGTTTACTGGCTGCAGGTCTTATCAGCGACCCTTCTGGAGCGGCCAAGGGGGTCGTCAAGGGTAGGCATGGTTATTGATGTGAGGGGGATGTTTAAGCCGGCGTGGGAAATTTTATAGGTACTTCTTGGGAAGTCAAGGTGCAGGTTCAATTTTGATCCCCTTGCTTCGTAATGCCAAGGTCCAGTGGGGTGGCGTCATGTATGGTATTCTTTGACCGAAACAGTGCTTGGGGTACTGAGGATGACGCCATAGTTTCGGATCCTTTTCCAGGATTTAATGTTGGCGGGATTGAGTAAATGTGGATACTTCAGCGGGAGCAGTTGTTAAGCATGGTTGGAGTGGTAGGGTTATGGTTGGCGCAATCTAGATGGTGGCGGATAGTTTGATTGGCGGGCAGGATATAAGCTTGGAATGGGTGTTTGACCAATCTGGAAGGGCACCCGATGTGTTGGCAGGAGCAGGGGATGTTGAATGATTGTGGTACGTGCAACCAAGTTGGGCTGGGGTGGCAAGTAAAATCCCCGTCAGATCTGGCCAGAGCCTAGCCGTCAGATCCACCTTGAGTTGCCTCCACTCCTTTAATTTGCAATGGTATGGCTATGGCATGGCTGCTTTCGATGTGGGCTCCTCTGCTCAATTAGTACATTTGTCGCAAAGGCTTAATCAAGCCTGCCAAACCCAAATTGATGGCATGGATTTAGTAGTTGGACCGACATTCAATAAAAGGTTCTTAATCTACCAAATTTAGGTTCTTTTACGAGGGTAATTAGGAGACGGTTCCGAATTAGGTTGCTTTGATTCGCTTCTTGTCATTGGACACATGCTTCGCTTTAGCGGCTAGGGCTGCGTCGTCCCACCCCCGGACAAAACCCGGATTCTGTCCGAGGTTTCTGAAAATGTGGAAGGTAATATATTTTCTAGTTTAAAGCTGATTTTAAATCCGATCTTCCAGAATGCCGGAAAAAAGAAGATCTTTGTCTGGGGGTGGGACGACACAGCTCTATTAGCGGCCAGTTAATCGGCCATGCGCGCTGCAATGAAATGTCGAGAAATGGGGTTACAGCCAAGAGCATAATTCCAAATCAGGGTTCTGTACTGCCATATAAGCAGATGCAGTCAATCGATACCGATTTACATTAAAGGCCGCTCCGTCCTATTCGATCATCGCGCTGCTGGCTTGGCACCGATTGGTCAGTTTAATGCTTAAAAGAATCGCACTGATTGGTCATAACTAAAACGGCTTCAGGTCGGCCACACCCAGTTTTTGTTTTGGTTACTTCGTCAAATATTTATTTTAAACCATTTAAATATATGGAAGCTCTCTACTCTGGCTGTAGCGGCCAAGAGCCGGAAGCTATCCGAAGCACCCCTAGTCATAACCCACCACCACATCGGAATATCCGCTGGCCCCAATGTATAGCTCATTTAGGAAGTTTTCCTCCAACAGCGCTCAAGGGCTAGCAACCATGCCGTGGGAGCTTTCTATTTAGAACAGGCTCAGTTCGCAGATCCCATTGTCCTCCTTCTGACAAATCATAGCGTCGAATTCAGCTCAAAGTAGCAGGCGGGGAACAGTTTACGATACATTAGCCGAATTTCCCCCCTCCCAAATCGACTTGCTGCGATGAGCTGGCAAGTGCACATGACCTTGTATGCATCGGATGACCACGCTAACTAAAGGTGCTGGGTTTTAATTGGTTTAAAATGTAAAGCTGCAGTGGCTCTTATGTTGTGATCCGAGCCAATCTATGGCAGACATTGGTATAAACCCAAGCCAATCTAGCAGCGGATATGGGAAAATAGTGACATTCAAAATCGACTTGCAACCAACAGGTTGAAATGGCATCTGCACACGTAAATTATGCGAAAGGCAATTTGATTATTTGGTGCAGCTGTTTAGTTAATAGACAACCTTTATCTATGCAATCCGCCATCTATCTGCTTCAGAGTGGATGGTGATAGATATAAATAGCTCACCAAGCCTACAACTTTCTAGAAGAGCTTGAATTTACTTATCTGAACTGCCAATATCCACCCACTCTTAAACCCCGCCTTGCGTATCAATCAAGGCGGTGGAGGTTCACCTACTTTGGCCATCAATCTTTATCGTGCTTTTGTCCTCGGGAAATCTCGGTGGGTAAAAGTTTCCCCGACCTCGTAGCCCAGAAATCCTCACTTGCCCCATTCGGCTGGCTTGAATGCTCAATTAATTGTTACTCCATGCGACAAGGCTTATTACATGTTCTAAATACTGGATTTCTAAGCTTTGCTATCTAATTTTAGAGCCTGAAATAAGGAATAGGGGAAACATGTTTGAGCCAAACCTGTTGGTCGGTTTGGAAGCGTGCTTTAAGAAGTTGATGAACTATTTTAATGGCTTGGAAAATAAAACATTTGTTTGAAGGCAGGATTTAAATAGAACTATTCTTTTCTCGGCCAACACTGCTTCTATTGGCAGGGTAGCATGAGATTAAAATTAGCCGATTGCCATTATAAACCATTTTTGGATGCTCCAAGGGGTGAAGTTTCTTAATTGGGAAGGGAGTGAATTCCCTCATATCGGATTAGGATTGGTCCATTTTAGGCCTGCAATTATAAATCCAACGCTTGAAATTGAATGGACAAGTATATAGCATCCAGGGGACGAGATGCTGGGTATGCATTTCAGATTTTCTCCCAGCAACCAAACCATCTTCCCCGCCGTCCCTGGGGCTGAGCCGTCCTCGCTAAAGAAGGCATGCGACAAGTGCCGCGAGCGCCGGATCCGATGCATAATAAAGGGATCCGGCCCATGCGAAAAGTGCCAGTCCCTGGGCATAGCGTGCACCTTCCTGTACGTGCAAAAGCCCAGGGGGCGTAAGAAGGGGGTCAAGATAAACGTGGTGAAAAAGCTCGAGTCAAAGGACCCATCGGTGCGAGATGCGTTGACGTTTATCTTTGAACACCCACAGATCCTGCCCGACACACCACTCACCAGCTCCTCCCAACCCACCCCAACCCACCAACAGGAATACTTCACGCCGCCGGCCTACGACCCCACCATGCCTCACTTCTACGACCTGAAGAAGTTTTCGCTCTCCCTGGGCCAACTTTAAACTGCTTCCTTCTAACATACCTCGCTCTTAATCCTCTTTAGATAAACTGATTTATTTTATACTCCTCTTAGGCTAACCCCTGTTTACTTCAACTACCCCTTATTTCTATCCCGCATATTTCAACTGCCTTTGCATATAAATTCTACTTTCCTTACCTATCGGCTTTCAATTTTAAACTCCCCCCAGAGTTTTTTATCACAACGCTTCGCCGAAAAAGGCAGTTCGTAGTCACCACTGGAACCTATCATCCAAGCAACCTGACAATCCCTTGGCTTACTACAACTGATCATTTATCAAAGGTATGTTCAAAACTATCCCCACACTGCATATGCAACACTGTTGCTCACCACAACTCTTCTGTTGGTTCGATGAATCACATGCAAGTTGGCAGATAACTCAACCTACCTGCACGCCACCCCCATCCCAAACCGCCTTCAAAGGATGTTGGGTTATTACCCATCAAATCACAACTACGTCACCAATTCCACCGGCATTAACCGCCGCTTTGGTTGGCTGCTTCCCACAATCAAGGTCCCCATCCCATTTCATGATAACACCAGCCTCACTCAAGTAGAACCTCCCGTTCTGTGACAACTGATCTTCGCGAACTAAACCCCATGAAACCTTTAATTCATCAATAGCTTCTATATCATCTACCCCAAAGGACAACCGCACGATAAATAATCCCTACTCCATGACAAAAACCTAAATGCCTTTGTAAAGTTGATCGCAGCCTACCCTCCGCCTTAACTGTACCCAAAAACGCTATTGGGCGGCAAATTGCCTTGTCGCCAGTTACCTACCACATAAAATCAACCCTTGTTTATTTAAAGATTCATAAGTTAAGTCCCATATTAAGCCAGGATGCTTCTTATTAGGCAACAGTCACATTCTCGGCAGAAGCTTGGACCAAAGGTTGTTATCAGGTAAATCGAATCACCAAAGCCTAGCTATAAGACTCACCTACCAAAACCGGTGTCAAAAGATAACCAACCAATCCAGCCTCACCTTTCCTTAATACAGAGGGCAACCTAGGCAACCCCAGTTTCCCCCTACCACAACTCCTCTAGGAATCCTCAAGTAACTTTGCCTTGCTGAGAAAGAGGACCATCTCAGCCCTGGCCAGGTCAACTTACACCAAAACAATGCTGATGTTCATGCGGACTCTTTACAAGCTCTGAACCTGAAACGGACATCCCAGGCACCGCCATATCTCACAATAAACTGAAGCCCTCAACAAGCCACCCCCTGATAGAGCTAGCATCATATCCCCTCCACCGGGTGGGATATTTTATTTCCTTATAAGGTGCAATACCAATTACAATCATGACCTTATCCAGATTGCCGCCCCCAGTGTGACACAGCCAAATCCAATAGCTGTATAATCTTTAAATGAGCTATTCCCCTATTGGATATAAAAAAGCCCAAATTAGTTCCACTGTAATTCCATCACTCAAATCTACACCCGAGAACCCCAGTTCCCCTTCATCCCAAGCCATGTGCTATAGCCTACAGGTAACCCTTTAAAAGACCAACACCAGGCTCTATAAAGCTTGAATAAGGATCAGGACCATAGAAACGTTTGTAAACACATCCTGGAGAAAGATGGGTTCACCAGCTTCCAGCTTTAAACTTTTGCCCCCTTCAGGTGTTAAGTGATGGGGCAGTAGATTTAAATCTTTACCTCACATTGCCCATGCTTGCCAGCACCAGAGCAATTTATACCAGGGTTGCATCAGCTGTTGACCCCCTGCCGTAACTCTGCCCCTCAATCAGTGATCAGGGCGTTGCCTGGTCCCCAACACATATTTGGTCCCTGGCTAGACCCCATCTGTAAATTCACTGCCCCCTTTGGCCTTGGATAGGATCATCATTCCTCATTGTACAAAAAAAACGCTCAAAGCCCAGCAAAACCACTTAATTCACTCAAAGATTTAGCCCACACTGTGGATGAAAGATTTGTGTTAGCGTACTCTGTGGACTCTCCAGCATTTACTGCCCCATCCATAGAGGAAACCCTAATTAATTTGGATTGCTTGCTAGCTTGGTGTTGGCCGTTATTAACAAGTGTTAGGACGGTCCAATCAAACAGCTCCACATCAACTTCCCAAGAGTTTAAGGGTCTCCAAATGCCTGGCCTTCACTCCAGCCAATCAGGTGGCTCTCTGGAAATCAATGTGAAGCTCTCCAGCTCCCCTGACTTAGGTCAGCAAAATTTCTTCACTGTCTAATCAGATTCTGGGCAGACAGTCGTGCAACAGACTACTTGGCAAACTTATCCCTTAAACATAGCCAGGGGACTTTTAGTCCCCTGCTTGTTGATTTTACAACTCCATTAAAGTTTGGATCCTGGTTGCCACATCTCTTTTAAAAATTTATTTGGGAACTCTGGTCTGGGGTTCCTTTACATTTTAGAAAGGGTTAGTGGTTGTCCTCTTTAATCTTACCTTTATATCACCCTGGTCTCTCCCTGTACCCCTCCCTCCCTGGCTGTACGTGAAAAGGTCCTGGATGCCCTTGGCCAGCTGCAGCTCCGTCTTTTGGCAGACTCCCCATCTCTTGATACTTCTATCTCAGAGGCTCAGAGATCAGTGGCTCTCCTGGATGCTCTTGATGGTGACACCCCTCTTTGGGTGCGCACTCTCCTCCATCAAAGTCAGGAATTAGAAGACCCTTCCTCTCTCCTCATGCTGGTCTCTTCAGCAGTGGCTGCCCCAGGTTCCAAGGCTTCCGTCATCTTCAAAACTCTCCGTTCCAAGGGACTTGTCCCAGATCTTGCCTCTCATGCCAAGTGCTTTGCTGTGAAGGCAGCCTCCCTGGAACTCCCCTCCATGATGGTGATGGCCATGCTCCGCAGCTCCTTGGATGCCGCCTCAGCTGATAAGAGTATGTGGGATCCGGCTCCCACCTCCCTTGAGAAAGCCTTTGCATTGGCTCGCAAGCTGGGAGCTAAGCCAGCCTTGTAATACCCAGTTACGGTAGGTACTACTTGCAGCAAGTATGGCAGGAGGTTGGTGAACTGGAAGCCAGTCAGGGCGGTGATGATCAGGTAGATGGTCATCAACCAACCAAAGACCTTAGCATGGAGGTTGTATCTTCTGAAGCTCCCGGCAAAGTACGTTAACACATAGTACATGGAGGGGTACACCAAAATGGACAGCGTGAAATGTAGGGACACCAGGAGAGACCAGGAACCAGAGTAGGAGGAGTTGAGTTGTCCAGGGTCATAGTGAGGATCATGACCTAGCCCTTCTGGTGAGGGGACAAAGAACTCTGGTCCCTGTTGGTAGCCTCCAATCCCAAGGCATGCTGTGAGCACAGCTGTGAAGATGAGATGGTTCATCTTCCTTGGATTGGAGGGAGGTTGGCAGGGACAAACTAGTTTTAAAGTTGACTTAAGTTTTAAGTGAATTTAGCTTTATTGAGGATATTAGGCTCAATAATAGCACAAGCTATTACTGAGGAGGGGCCCCTTATTTATAGTGCTTCCCACTTGCAAAACTTTGCAAGTGGGAATGAAAGCAAGGGATCAGAGAACCCAAAAGTTTGGACAAGGTGAGTGGGAATTGGGGTTTGAGAAGGTGGCCAAATTCTTGTTCTTTGACACTCTGTTGGGGGTTTGGCCATTCTTGCCTAGAGCCAATGATTTTCCCTGGGTGTGGAGTCAGGTGATGGTGAAGACTCATGGGATTTTTCAAAATCTATTTTTGTTTTGGAAGGCTTAGTTTGGCTGGGATCTGGGCTCAAGAATGTGGTTTGGTCCTCTGAATCCCATTGGTTTGGAGTAAAATTATTTTTAACTTTTGAAACCTGATTTGTCCTCTCTTCTCAAAGGTCAGAATAATTTGTAGAACCTGAATCCTGGATTTGCCCTTCTTCTGAAGGGCAGGAATTAATCAATGTTTTCCCCCTACAACCAGGGACTTTTTTGATTGGTTGCAGGTTATGGGGGCTTCTGATTGGCTGTGGGATGGGATCTGGGACCCAGGTGGATGGCTGGCTGGGCAGTGGGGGTTTGGTGGGCAAGCGGGGGGTCAGCAGGAGGCCTGCTGGCAGATGGCTGGGCGCGGGGAGGCTGGCAGAGGGTGCTGGCAGGCGCCTGCTTGGATGATAAAATATTCCAGAGACTATTGGATTCTGAATCCTCCTTTATTTGATTTTTATTTCCCCCAAATAAAGGGGGAAATCCTCATTAAATTTTGCCTTTTTAATTGGACATTCTCCTATTCTTTTCCAACATTTTCCCTCAATCAGAATTTGATTTATGACAGGAATATTCCTGACAGTCTACCAGCCTAAGTCTGGTGTGCTGGCCCAACTCCCGCCCTCCAAGTCCACCCAGGCTAAGGCCCCCGCAACCAAGCCCCCCAAGATGCCTGCCATCAATGTGATGTGCCGCGCCCGCCAGGCTCCCAACCGGCCCACTTTCACAGGGTCTCTCCCGGTCTTTGCGGCTTTGACTTCCATCCCAGAGGTCTCCTCCTGCGTTCCTTGGCATCCATTCTGACTCTACAGAATAAAGAAGATCTCTCATATTTCCTTTTTACTGTAACCTTTTTCATAAGATATCACCAGGCTAAAGCAACAGTCTTGGTAGACACGGGTGCTGCGGGAAACTTTATGGACTTGGCGCTAGCCCGGTCCTTGGGGTTATCTATGCTTCCTCCACAGAGTCTTGTGGCTGCCAGAAAGGTACTGGTTCTTAGCTACCCCCTCACTAATCCACTTAGTTACTGTTCAGGCTCACACATGTTTGTGAGTAAGTTCTCTGCTGTTGAGGATCTCCTGTACCTGGTAATTGTGGGTGTGGGGTGGTGGCACCGTCACTTGGTGAAGATTGACTATCTCATCAATGAGCTTCACTTCTTGCTGGATGGGTCCCCAGGGTCCTTCCCTCTCCTCCTCTCAGGATGGGATCCACCTGAGTCATGCCTGTCTCTTGCGGTGTCTCTGGTCTCCCCTTCAGAACCTTTTGCTCTTCCTGCCATCCTGGCCCCTTTCAAGGACGCCTTTGACGTTATCCTGTCCTGTGCTCTCCCTCCACACTCCCGCCACAATCTGAACTTTAAAACTATGGTTGACATTGTGAAAATTGATGCCCCAATGTATCCCCTTAGTGAGTTGGAGGACAAGGCGTTGGGTGTGTGGTTGAACAACATGCTGGAAAAAGGGTGGATAGTCAAGAAGGCCTCCTTGGTCAGCTCTCTGGTGGTCTTTGCTAAGAAAGTGGATGGGTCCCTTTGGTCTTGCGTTGATTATACCCTCCTCAACAATGTCACTATTTCAGACTGCTATCCTCTTTCCTTAGAAGCCTCAATTGCCCAGTCCATTGCCAAGTCTTGTGTCTTTTCAAAGCTGAATCTGGTTAGTGCATTCAACCAGGTCTGCATGGCAGAGGAAGATGATTGGCTTATAGCCATTAAGACTCAGTGTGGCTGCTTCCAATTCAAGGTCATGCCTTTTGGCTTAAAGAACGCTCCTGCAATCTTCCAGAGAGTCATTGAGGAAGCTTTGGGGGATCTCTGCTTCTCCTGTGCTGTGGCATACATTTATGATATCCTGATCCACTCCCTAACTCCTGAGCAGCACACAAAGGACCTGGTGGCTGTGGTGGTAGCCATCCACAAGGCCCAGCTATTCATCAAGCCTAGCAAGTGTGAGTTCTTCAAGTCAGAGGTCACCTTTCTGGGCAACTTGGATCTGAAAGACAGCCACACAGTCTCTCTTGACAAGGCTGTCATAAGAGACAAACTCTTATTGACCATGCTTACTGGAAAGCCTCAACTACAGGATTCAAACCCTGACACCCGGTGGGCCGCCAGCCCGCAGGACCAGCTGCCCGGCCACCCACAGATTTTTGGGCTTGAACCAGAACAGGATTTGACTTTGGGAAATCCTCTAAGGCTTTATGAGTCAAAATCACCCATATTGACAATCCCCACATTGAAGGTTCCTGTTAACTCAACCAATCAGCAGGAAGGCCTAGCCATAGACCCCAAAATAACTTGGGCCACCACAGAAGGAGAAACTAAGAAACTTCCTATAGAATGCAGGCTGCCCAGAGATGACCAACCCCACAACCTGACAAGGAAACTTGAGTATTCTCAGTTCAAACCAGCCAATGAAATAACTATTGCAATGGATGCTACCAAGGGCTGTAATAACTTGGTAAATGGTAACACCTGGGCCAAAGAAATTTGTAAAAGTTTTCCCATGACAGATGGGCATACTTATACCCTGGACTTCCAGGAAGTTGCCCATTGCCATTCTTGCAATAAAGTGACATGAACCTTTGGTTCAACCAGGTTATTCCATTTTTGATATTAGTTCTATTTTATTTACAGTCTACCTCCTTCAGTTCTGCACCTCACATCCATCAACCCCAAGAAACCACAGACCAGCCACCTGACCTTTATTGTCCACCAGGAGCCCCCTACGGCCCAGTACATTTCACCGAGTACCCCCCAACCCGGCGTATTTGGAGTTCACCCAAGAGGAAATCCTAATCTACAACCCAGAGGCAAAAACTAGAGAAACTGAGACTGTTTACAGGGAAGGCCACAAAATCACTATACCTCCCCTGCTATTCTGCAACAAGTACAACCACCTGCCCGCAGATTTGGTCCCAATGACTCCGCCTCTCACCCCGCAGCCCAACCACCCGCAAGAATCTGTTGCTGCCAATGAATCCACTTCCACTCAGATATTTGGAGTGATGTACATCACTGTTACCGGCTTGATAGATTATCTGGTACCTGCCAGAGGACCTTGGGCTCTCCTGGGCAAATTGTTATCTTATATTATAAAGTTAGCTCCTATCTTGTGGTGGGCCCTTCCCTCAGGACCCGCGGGCCTTCCGCCCGCAAGTTCCCAGGAACCCCCCACAGGCTGGATCCCTGACAAAGGCTAAGGCTCTTTGAGAGTGGGCCACCCCAAGGAATGAGAGGGAGTTGCACTGCTTTCTGGGTATAGTGATCTTCCTCAAAAAGTTTTCCCCTGCTATCTCCAAGCTTGCTGCCCCTCTTCACCCCCTGGCCAGCAAGAACACCTCCTTTGTGTGGACCCCAGCATGCCAGGAGGCCTTTGAAGCCATCAAACAAGTTTTTGTTTCCACTCTGGTACTGTGTCATACTGACACAAGCAAACAGTTCATTTTAGCTTTCAACACCTCTAACGTGACTGCTGGGGTGGTTCTCCCTCAAGAGCACAATGGCCAGGAGCTCACAGTTGCTTACTTCTCTAGGAAGTTTGCCCCCAACAAGTGCTCCTGGGCGGTGTTTAAAAAGGAGCTGCAGGCTGTGGGGGACGCCATCACCCATTGGAGACACTACTTATAGGGCACACAGCATGAGTTTGTGGTTTTTACAGACCACAAAGCTCTCTGCTACTTCTGTAAACCCCAGAAGTTACTCCCTTGCCAGGCACACGTCATGAAGATGCTCTCAGGTTACAAGTTCAAATACAAGTTTGTGAAGGGTGAACTTAATATCTTCCCTGACCTGTTGAGTTGTAACCCCGTAATGTACCCAGTGAGAGGAGACAAGGATCTCCGGTTACTATCATCCTAGAGTCCCTGATCCTTTCAGAGTCTGGCTCCCCTCTCCCTCAAACCCCAGCCACAGCCCCTGTTGTCCCTCCCCAGATATTGGCCATTGGTCCTGCCCCCTCATCTGGGGCAGCTCTACCACTTGCTCTTCCTGTCATGCTTTTGCATGACGTTCTGGTGGCCCAGCACTCCTCTCTGGACGGCCAAGCCATCTGAGAAAAGCTGTCTCCCAACTCTGCATCTAATGGTTCCTATACCCTTAAGGATAGGATAATTGACCAAAACTGTAAAGTGTGGGTCCCAAAGGAATTGCGGCCGCATGTCATGACAGAACATCATGACTCTTCCCTGTTTGATCAGCCTGGCACAATGAAGTTTCTTGAACTCATCAGGCGCACACACAGCTGGGTCAGGATAACCAAAGCAGTAGGCCCCTGGATTAATAAGTGTGTTATCTGTGCCTACTCCAAACCAGACCGCTAGGGAACAATGGTCTTCTTCATCCCCTGCAGCAGTCTCAAGGCCCATGATTTTCCATCTCAGTTGACTTTGTGGTGGTCCTTCCCTTGTCAGGAGGTTTTGACTCCATCATGGTGGTAGTTGACTGGTTCACCAAATACTTGGTCTTCATTCTGTGCTTAACTACGCTGAACTCAGTGGGGATGGCAAACTTGTTTGTGAAGCACATCTTTGCTAACTTTGGCCTATCTCAGGAGATCATCAGTGACCGTGGTCCCCAGTTTACATCCATGTTCTGGGAGTTGCTTATGGGGATCCTGAACATTAAGCCATGCAGATCTACTTCCTTCCACCCCCAGTTAGACAGGCAAACAGAGAGGGTCAACCAAACCATGGAGCAGCACTTGCGTTATTACACTAACACCTCCATGGATTTCTTGTCTGATGATCTTCCACTAGCTCAATTTGCTTATAACAACACTGTGCACGCCTCCACAGGAGTATTCCCTTTCCAGGCAACCTTAGGGCTCTCCCTGGAATTTGTGATAGGTCCCTCTCTTCAAGCAACTGTACCCGCTGCTGCAGACATGGTGGCTCACCTCAATTCCATCCACCTCAAAGTCCACAGTACCCTAACCAAGTCTATTGAGTCCTACAAGAAAGTGGCAGACAAGAACAGACAACCTGCTCCCCACTACCCGGTGGGTTCACTAGTGATGCTAGATGCTACCAATATCCAGATGAAGGTTCCCTCAAGGAAGTTTTCACCAAAGAGGCTAGGTCCCTTCAAAGCCTTGGAGGATAAGGGTAATGGTGCTTTTGTGTTAGACCTCCCCCCTCCTACTGCATACACAATACCTTCAACGCCTGCTGTCTATCACCCTTTGAAGGAGATCTCCCCAGTACGCCTGACCTCACCTTAATTGATGGCACTCCTGAGTATGAGGTGGAGGCCATAGTGGCCTCACACAGGGTCCAGAAAGCCCTCCAGCACTGTGTGTCCTAGAAGGGATACCCCACATACAATAACAGCTGGGTAAGCTCTTCAGACTGCAAGAACTGCTGGGATCTGGTACAGAAGTTCCATAAGAACAACCCCACAGTACTCAGACTTCCCAAGTCTCTCCTGGCGCTCAAGATCCCCAAAGTGCATAAAAACTTCTCAGTGGTCACTCTTCCCCAGAGAGGCATCTGGCCCCAGTAAAAAGGGAAGGATAATATAAATTCACTGCCCCCTTTGGCCTTGGATAGGACCATCTTTCCTTGTTGTACAAAAAAACTGCTCAAAGCCCAGCAAAACCACTTAATTCACTCAAAGATTTAGCCCACACTGTGGATGAAAGATTTGTGTTAGCGTACTCTGTGGACTCTCCAGCATTTACTGCCCCATCCATAAAGGACACCCTAATTAATTTGGATTGCTTGCTAGCTTGGTGTTGGCCATTATTAACAAGTGTTAGGATGGGCCAATTAAACAGCTCCACATCAACTTCCCAAGAGTTTAAGGGTCTCCAAATGTCAGGAATTCCTTTCCTGACTCTCTGTTAATATGAATAATTGGTTGGTGGATAGCAAGAAAAAGTCACAAAAACACAACATTGTTAACTCTCTTGGGCCTTTCAGGCCTTTGCAGAACGAGAATTGAACCCAGGACTCTAATTATGAAGATAACATTAGTATGAAACTAGCCAACTCATTTAGATTATCTATTTATTATCTGCCTATTCAATTGGAATTTGAATTCAAAAATCACTTCAAAAGCAAAAAGGTTAATAACAGGAAGGATAACGTCACTTACCGCTCTTGTTTTGATTGGCTGCTTCAAGCCAGCTCCACAATCTCTGACCCGCTCTCTATGCTTTTGGGTAAAGCTCTGTATATCAAGATATGTGATCTTCTGGCTTCATACTGCTTAAGTAGCATTACTCTTGTAAGATCTTTGTGGCTCCTGTTATTGCATCAAAATTGTATGCCCATTATTAAGCAGCAATGCATCCACCACTTAAAACAGGTAAGCTTTACATGATATACTCATGAAAATCCCCTTTCATTTCCAAAAGATCCACTCAAATAATTCAGCCTTGATTATAAGGCTATATAAGTGCCCATTTTTTATTAACTTCAATTGTTCCAACAATAAAGAATATTTCTTATCCTATCTTGCCACATCTATTTCTTAGTAACTTTATTTGAAGCCATGAAGGGAATTTATTTCCTGCTATGGTTTCTAGTCTCCCTTTTACAAATGTAAAAGGTCTTGAGAATCCCACTTCCACCAATGACTGGCAAAACTCCTCTCCCAATGATGCCCATCAGAAGGAGTCCTTGGCCAATGGATGGTTCAAGTATCCCTCTGGTCATTGGGTAAGAAAGTTTCACTATGGCCGCCATTCTACTCCTCCACCTGCTGAACCCTCGTTGGTACGGCCCCACACTTCATTCTATCTTTTGACGTACATGGCAGTATATTATCTTTTGGATTGTTTCAGCTCCCTGATGGGAAGGTTTGCATACTTAGGTCACTTAGGCCATCTTGCCATGGTCACTGTGCCCAGCAGTTCAGCCATTGCAGGGCTTAATTCAGGGGCCTTGGCTCACCAAATTGGGGGCTTGTTCCCCTTAAAGTGGGTCCCTGACACCAAATGCCTGGCCTTCACTCCAGCCAATCATTTGGCTCTCTAGAAATTGATGTGAAGCTCTCCAGCTCCCCTGAATTAGGTCAGAAAAATTTCTCCACTGTCCAATCAGATTCTGGGCAGACAGTCATGTGTTAGACTACTTGGCAAACTCATCCCTTAAACATAGCTAGGGGACTTTTGGTCCCCTGCTTGTTGATTTTACAATTCCATTAAAGTTTGGATCACTGTTGCCATATATCCTTTAAAAATTTATTTGGGAACTCTTTTCTGGGGTTCCTTTACATTTTAGAAAGTGTTAGTAGATGTCCTCTTTAATCTTACCTTTATTTGGCTTGGTTCAAACCCTGTTGCCCTTCTGGAGCTCCTAGAAGAAGTGTTAGTGTATAGTTGTTTTAATACTTATGCTTGCTCTCAAAACATAAATCAACTCAGTCCTAAAATTCTAGTTAGATTTATATATAAATACCTACTTTTATCTGTAACTTCCCTGGTTTTTGTTTGAATTTGAGTCTGTCTTTGCTCTTGAAATACAAGGCTCCTAAGATCTTGTTGAAGGTATACACATATCCTTTAAGTTCTGGTTTGCCTTGCTTGCTGGTGGCACCCTAAAATCAGTAAAAATTATTCATTTGGGGTCTCAAATATGCACTGTTAGACTCCAAATTTTTCAGAGAATTTTGTGATGATACTCCCAGTCATTAAATTTGCGGTTTTTACCCTGGCTCACTTTCTGCTGCTCCTCTGGTCTACTTTCCCTGATTTGTGGCTGCGCCTCTCCTCTTTGGTGCGCCTTGTGAGTGATGATCCCTCTAGCCTTCTGTTTTTCCCAGGTACCCTCCTCACTTATGACAAGGTCATAGTCAAGAGCCTGACTTGTGAGAGCCTGGATTTGAACTCTACTGAGCCTATCTTCTCTGCTCCCATTGCCAAGGTCCCTCTCTTGTCTTCTCCACCGATGCAGGATGATACAGATTCAGTCCTTCTGCAGGAAAAGGAGATCCTGCCTTTTTTACCTCTTGTGCACCTTGGTTGATTGCTAGTCTTGTGTTGATGGGATTGAACTTCTACTTCCCTCAACTGTCCTGGTGTTCTCCCTCTTGTCCCCTCTCAGAGCGGCTATCCCAGCAATTTACTGGGTGGCATCCTGGTGGTTTGTCCTGCAAGAATGAGAGCTAAACTTAGTTAGTTTAGCTCCCCTCTCTCACAGCATCATCACAACAGGTGCTGATCCCTCAGGGGTTCAAACAGCTCTTTACCCTGGTATAGGATCTCTCATCCTTCTAAATAAAGATCCCCTTTTATTGATCCATAACTCTGTCCTTTCCTGGACTTCTGTCTTCTCCAACCTAAACTGTGAGCTATAGCTAGTTTAGCAGCAAGAAGAAGTTACCAAGATTCCCCTTCCTCCTATCTACAGTAGAAGCTAAATACTACATGTCAAGAATCATTGTGTGTTGGGATTCTGTACCCGTCCTATGGTTCTGACCTGACCCTTCATCAAGAAGAAACCTTTGAGCTAAACTCAATGGCCACATTTGACCCAAGCAATCCTGGCACCTCAACCCAAGCTGCCAGAGTTAACAACTCATTCCTTGCTGAAGCTCGGCTACATCCTGAGCCTCCCCTAGTCAACCTGATCCCTCACCATGTTCTTTTGTAACCTACCCATGAAGAAGGCTTTGTCTATCTCTAGTATCAGACTATACATATCCCAATAGATATTCTAGCTC
The DNA here is from genome assembly GCA_014839935.2 of Entomophthora muscae. Taxonomy (NCBI): domain Eukaryota; kingdom Fungi; phylum Entomophthoromycota; class Entomophthoromycetes; order Entomophthorales; family Entomophthoraceae; genus Entomophthora; species Entomophthora muscae. Next base: position 209,940 of record QTSX02002260.1, read on the forward strand.
CCCTGGGTACTAGTTATCAGTCCAGATCACCCCGGGAATCAACCCATCACCTCACAACCCTCTTTCACCTCCTATGCCAAAACCCACCCTCCCTCAGAGAAAAGTTCTTGAAAAGGTTCAGGGTATAAACTATTCTTCAGAATATCCTCCAGCAATGGACCACATCAAGAGCTGCACCGTAGGCCGGGGCCAGGGTTGGCTAAACAAACTGGTTACCCAGGAGAGGTAGCTGGTTGTTGCTTTGTTGATTTCCCTGCCTTGTGATGTGTGTTGGTCCTTTATACCTTGGGGGTTAGTAAGTTGGTCCCTTATCAGGGCCTTAAAAGTATATAGAGCTGCCCTGGGATGGCAATAAAAGGGATAGGGCTGCGCTGCAGGCAAGGGCTGGGGTAGGCTAAACAAACTAATTACCCAGGAGAGGTAGCTGGTTGTTGCTTTGTTAATTTCCCTGCCTTGGTAATGGGTGTTGGTTCTTTATACCTTGGGGCTATTAAGTTGGCTCCTTATTAGTGCCTTAAAATTATTGTCACAAGTGAAAAAATTCTACTATCAATCAGCAAGAAAAAATCCTAATTTTGAGATTCAAACCCTGGGACCCTGCGGGCTGCCAGCCTGCGTTTTTTGGTCTCAAATAAGAAATAGATTTGACTTCTGAGAAACCTCTGAAACCTACCAGCATAGCACCTTCTACAATCAAACCCTTCTCTTTGAGGGATTCTCTTAGCTTAGCCAAAGGGCAACAACCCAAGAAATATCCCTGTAATAACTTGGGCCACCACCAATGGAGTGCTGCAGAAATTTCCCCAAGAACAAGGGCCGCCAAATGATGAAAAATCCCATGTCTTAAAGAAGGGAATCAATATTCTCTGTTCCAGCCCAGCCAATAATGAATCATATAAATTGGATGCTATCAAGGATTTTCAAATCCTGATAAAAGTTGCAACTGAACAAATGCGGATTCAGTATTTGACTGGGGAAGACAACAGTCCAATAGAAATGACAGAAATAAATAGAATAAGGTATTGGTTATTATGGAATACTGTGATTGATAGATTATATGGGGAAAGCTACCAGGCTACAAGGGGGTGGCATGTTCCATGTAAGTTTCAAAGACAAGGAATAACTCATGCAGGGATCAGCAGGTCAAATTAGCAATAACCTAATTAGGAGAAAGTGCCATCAGCTCAACATTGCCATCAAATCAATTCATGTCGTTAGATACGTCAAGGGGCAACTCATTGAGCACCCCCTGTGTATTGTAAGATACATTGGCAGGCAAGTCTGGAAACTTGATTACAACACCCCCTTGCTCCCTTCTTGTTGTCAGAAACCAGGATCAGAGTCTGCAGGTGATCTGAGAAGGTCCCCATGAACAACCTTTGTGTGGGGAAGGCATGGCAGGGGCGCAAGCAATTGTGGTGGAGTCTTTTGGTGTTTCCTTAGACATCTTCAAGCTGGTAGGTGCGGTTGTCATAGACTGTGGCTATCTTGAAGGGCACTAAGTGGTTGGGTTCTAACTTAGCTGAATTGGAGTTGAGGGCATAGACAAGGTCACCTACAGTGTATCTGACCTTGAGGTGTTTTGTTCCTCCTTCAATTTGTTTGTGCTTGATTTATTAGGCTTTGGTGCTCCACTGGATCAGAGAAGGGGTAGGCAACAAGGGGGGTTTCACAGATACTGTGGATTGTAGTTTTCCTTGTTCTAATCCTGCCAAGCTGTCAGGCGTTCCAAAGGCCAAAGCTCTGGGACTGAACCCGGTGCCCCTGTTGATCCTTGCCTGTAATATGAGTAGAGCAGTGGGCAAGTGTTCAGTCCATGCAGTATTAAGATGTTCCTGTGAGAGTTTGGCAATCAGCTGGACCAGTGAACCATTCAATTGTTTCACACATTCATTGGTTTGAAGATGGTATGTGGTTGTGAATATTTGTTGAAGGGCATTATTGGAACAGTATGCCTTCATGACATGCCCAACAAGCTCAGTGCCATCATCTGTGATGAGAAGTTTGGGCCAACTAAAGCAGGCCACAATTTCCTTACCAATGAAGCGGGTGATGGTAGTGGTGGTGTGGTTTTTTGTTGCCCAAGCCACTGGCCAGCAAGTGAAGTAGTCAATGGTGGTTATGATGTATCTCTTTCCCAAGTCTGTCTTCAGGAAGAGGTCCAAAAATGTCAAGGGCCCACTGTTTGAAGGGTTCCATGGCCTTAATGGGTAGGTCAGACTTGGGGGGTACAGGTTTAGACATGTTCTTTTCATACAACACACCTGTTTTGAGGAAGTCCAAGATGTCTTGGCGCATACACAGCCACCAAAACTTAAGCTTCATGATTTCAAAGAGGTTACATTATCTGATGTGACCCAAGGTGAAGTGGTAGTATAGTGTGGTGTTGCCTCATTGTGTGGTGGGAATATACAGCATCTTTTCACCTGTCTCTGCCCGGTGGCAGACGTTGCCAGCATCAGTGGTGAACTCAATTTCATTTTCATTCAGATTGGAGATGGTTATCAAATTAAGGCCTTTGTATCAGGTTGCCTCAGGGCAGAGATAAAGCATTGACCAATCTGGGTCCAAACCATTGTCCCTGGTGATGGATGCTACATAAAGTTGGGAGAGGGCGTCAGCTGTGAAAAGTTTCTTCCCAGGCTTGTACTCAATGCGCAACTGATAGGGGGACAGATGCTTGACCCAACCTGCTTGGTAGCGTGTCAAGTGGGACTGCGTGTTGAAGTACTGGAGCAACTTGTGGTCTGTCAGGACGTGAGGTAGAAAGGTAGCTCCTTCCAGGTAACAGCGCCACTTCTCAACACAGTGCACAATTGCCGCTAGCTCTTTATCATGAATGGGGTAGCATTGTTCTGAGTCAGTAAGTTTCCTGGACTCATATGCCACGGGGAGGAAGACAACCTTGTCAGTTTTTACCCTTAGCACGCCCCCTATGGCCCTGTCAGAGGTATTGGTCTCAAGTTTGTACTGTTGGTTTTGATTGGGGAACTGCAGTACTGGTGCTGTTATGAGCCTTTTCTTTAGCTTTGCAAAGGCTCAATCTCTGACAGGGGTCAAATGGAAGTGCTGTTTGGTATTGAGGAGTTCAGTGAGGGGTGCAATTAGTTCCCTGCAATTGGGGATGAACTTGCGCACGTAGGCAACCATGCCTAGGAATGTCCACACCTGGCCCACATCAGTGGGGGGCGGCATGCTGGTGATTGCCTTGATTTTGGCAGGGTTGGGCTTTATCCCTTGGGCAGAGATGATGTGCCCAAGGAATAACAGCTCCAACTTAAGGAGCTTACATTTGGAGGGTTTAGCTTTTAGCTGGTTTTTCCAAAGGGTGTTGAGGACGGCATGGAGGTTTTGAAGATGTGTGGTTTGGTCTTAACTGAAGACAATAATGTTGTCAAGGTACACAATCATACACTTACCAATCAGTTCCTCAAATGCTTTGTTCATCAACATGGCAAAGGTGGAGGGAGCGTAGGTCATTCTGAAGCTCATGACCTGACACTCAAACAACCCGTAGCATGTGCAGAAGGCAGTCTTTGCCTCATTCCCTGGTGCAATGCAGACCTGGTTGTACCCCACAGTGAGATCAATCTTTCTAAAGACCTTTGAGCCCACAAGTGTGTCAAACAGGTTTTCAATCAAAAGCAGGGGGTATTTATTCTTAATGGTCACCTTGTTTAAGGTGCGGTAGTCCATGACCAAACAAAGGGACCTGTCCCTCTTGGCTAAAAAGAAGACCACAGCCCCGTATGGCAAGCGCAAGGGGCGGATGAAGCTCTTATTGAGTGCATCTACAAGGTGCTGGCAGAGGGTCTCATCTTCTTTTAGTGTCAGGAAATAAACAGGATGTGCCTTGGAAAGTGACCCTTGCAGTTGTACAGCATGCTGGATCTCTCAGGGAGGGGGTATTTTGGTCCAGTGTTTCACTGAAAACATTCTTATATTCCTCAAGAAGTGTGGCATGTGCTGGTGGAGGCAGAGTGATCAAGGGGAGGACTGCAGGTGGTTCAGTGTGGATAACTTTGTCTGAGCACTGGTTAAGGTCTAGTTTTCCCCCTTGAAATCATACAAACCTGTTTCTGTTATTCTGACAAACACAGTATCATAGAGCAACTTGCTCATTTGACAGGATATATCTGAAAGCCCACCCCATTTCTATTGAGAATAATTACAGACATATCCCAGTCAATGTGGGGATGGTTGTGCTGGAGACAGTCAAGGCCAGCAATGACATTGTGGCTGAGCCCTGCCATAATTGGCCTAGAGAGCTTAACCTGAACGTTCCCCATTCTCAACAAGAAGGGTGCTATCTCATGGGTAATTGCTATTCTACGGGTGTCAGCCACTCATACTGCCTTGAACCTGCTTGTTACTTGATCTAATTGTTGAGCGTCAGTGAATGCCTGGTCAACCATAGTGTGATTGGCCCCAGTGTCTACCAATAGTTTGTGGGTGTTCCCACAGAAACAGAAGGGATAGGCCAAGCAAGTTACTTTATTTGAAGAGTGGCTTGCTTGGAGTATGGGGTCATTGCTATGGACTTGGAAGACATTGAGGTCCTCAAATTCATGGACGTTGTAGTTGCAGGGGTTCTTTGAAAGAAGGGATTGAGAGTGAGGGTCAAGTGGGATTGTAGAACCTCTTGTAACTACAACCCCCAGACTTTTCCCTGGTCTTCAATCTGGGCTAGTTGGAGTTCCTCCTCATGGGGGCGCTTAACCCCATTTTCCTGTTGGCATGGCTGGCAACAACCTACTTGGTTGTGAGCGCTGCCAAGTGTGGGACAAGGTTGGGGTGGTGCGTCATTGGAACAACAGAAGCCCATTGAAGTATGATTATTGGCCTCCACAATGACCTTGTAGCAGTCATAAATGGAGGTGCAACAACCTACGGGAACCCACGTGCAGATATGGGGTTTTAGCCCATTGACTATTAAGGTAAGGAGCATGGTGTTTCTGTCAGTCACAGCTTCTGGGGCAGCGGCAAGGGCTTGCTGCCAGGCGGCAAGATATTCAGGAACAGACACAGTCTGTTTAATAGCCAGGAGGGGAGTCCCTACCACAATGGGTGAGAATGTCTCACTTTAGTGGGACTTTGCGGCATCCCTGAATGACGCCCATGTGATTTCTATCTCTTGACTGGCCCAGCTGGTGAACCAAACTGCAGCAGTTCCCATAAGGCGGTCTGAAGCAGTGGCAACCCACATAGGCTCAGGTACTTGACAGATACAGAGGCAGGTTTTGGTAGAGTGGAGCCAACTGACAATGTCAGTTTCTTTGACACCTCCTGCAAAGGATTCCAGCTGGAGGTTGAGCATGCACTAGGAGAGGTCTGATTGGGGAAGGATGAAACTTGCATTGCACTGCCCAAGGAAAAGTCAGCTGTACACACTTGTAAGTACCAGTTGATCTTGATAGATGATGTACCCAATGGGGATGTCCCCCTCAGGAATTGACAGGAAGATTTCTTGGTGGGGAGTAGACATACAGCCTGTAGTCCATCCTTTCTTGGGGGAATTTTCTCTTTAGGTAGGTTGTGAACCTATCACTGCTACCACTGTTGCAACTGAACCAATGAGGATTCAGTATTTGGATTGGGGAAGACAACAGTTTAATAGAAAGGACAGGAATAATAAGAATACACTGTTTATTATAGAATATTGTGATTAATATACTATATGGGAAAAGCCACCAAGCCACAAGGGGGTGGCATGGTGGCATGTTCCATGTAAGGCTCAAAGCCAAGGAATAACTTGTGCGGGATCAGCAGGTTGAATTGGTAGTGCTCCTAATTGGGAGAAAGTGCCCGCAATTTGACATTACCATCAGATTAGTTCATGTTGTTAGATACGTCAAGGAGAAACTCATTGAGAGCCCCCTGTGTATTGTAAGATACATTGGCAGGAAAGTCTGAAAGCTTGGTTGTAACATAAATACTATCACCTGGCCCACAAGAATTTGCAAAAGGGTTCACAGTTTTGATGAGCATACTTATACCCAAGAGATGACAGGAAGATGCACATTGTTACCCTTACAATAAAGTGTTATGAATCTTTGGTTCACCAGGGTTTACCCTACCTTCTTTTAGCACTTTACCATTTTCAATTTGATCTTCAAAGGTCTGTCCCCACTTTCCACCAAGCCCAAGAAACTGTGGACCAACTTCCCAAATTATTCTGTCCTCCAGGAGCTTCCCATGGCCCAGTTCATTTTATAGAGTATCCTTCAAACCCAGCCTATTCAGAGTTTACCTTGGAGGGGGACCCTAATTTACAACCAAGAAGTCTGTACCAGAGAAACAGAGCTTATTGATTGTGGAGGAGCTTAGATCATCAAACAGCCTTGGCTATTTTGCAACAAATATAACTACCTGTCCACGTATTTGGTATCAATGACCCCCCTTGACCCCGTGGCCCAACAACCTACAAGAATCTGTTGCTACTAGTGAGCCCACCTCCACCCAGATATTTGGAGTCATGTACATCCCCCTCACTGACTTGATTGATTCTATGGTTCCTGCCAGCGGACCCTGGGCCATCCTTGAAAAATAACCATCCTGCATTGTAAAGTTAGCCCCCATCTTGTGGTGGGCCCTTTCTTCTGGGCCTGCAGGCTGTCTGCCTGCATGTTATCAGGAACCTAATGCAGGATTAATCCCTGGCAAGTATACAGAGCTGACCTGGGATGGAAATACAAGGGATAAGGCTGCTCTACAGGCAAGGGCCAGGGTTGGATAAACAAACCAGGTACCTGTGACAATCCACATGTGAGTGGTTTTGCAGAAAAGGGTTGATTTGGCTTCAAATAAAGAGACTATGCTGAAGATTGACAGTGTGTTGTTAGTTGGTTTCAGGTAGAGGCCTATTAGGGAATAATGCCTACTAGGGAAGATAAGGCCTAGCTAGTAGGTAACAAAAGACTACTAGAGCCAAATGTTGTCCCTACCAAGTAGGAGATATTGGCTGCTGTGGGCTAGAGGTCCTCACCCAGTAGGAAACTGTGGTTGCTAGGGGTGAGGAATGAGATAGCTCAGCAGGGAACTTTAGCTGCTCAGGGTGGGGAGAGGTCCAGCCTGGTGGGTAGTGAGTGCTATACAGACTGGATGTTGTTAAGACCCTGGCAGGAAACGCAGGCTGCCAGGGAGGGGATGAGCTTTGAGAGCTTCACGTACTCTAATACGCTTACAGAAGGTCTGTGGGCAAGAATTCTACCTAATAGCCTGATAGGGTGTTCTCGTTTATGTCCCTATGAGAGCTTTGGGGAGTCCCCAAGATGAGCATTAGAGGGCATGGATATGCTCAGGGGTGTCACCAAGGAAGTTGCTTGGGGAATCAGATGCAGGACTTGGTGTGATCAGGCCTATGGGAAGTAAAGATGATTACTTTGCAACTAAAAGCTCAGAGTTAATCACCTGGGTGAGTAAAGACAACTGTATAAACTTTAGTGATCTATGGTTGGATGGCCTAAGTAATTTCCACTTGCAAGGGCCCAGTTAAACGCCAGTGAAAATGTAGAATTATGCCTGGGTATACAGGTTCTGGTAACAGGGACTAAAATTGAGAACCAAGGTGGTTCATAGTATGAGATTGGCAGTGAAGACTAGTAAGACAGACTGTATGATCCCAGTGAAGACTAGTTGAGGGACTGTTAGATCATATTGAAGTGAAGTAATGACTAGTCATGATACAGGATGGTTAAGGACTGGCTGATCATGATGCAGGAATAGCTGATTATGATGTAGGATTGGTGAAGGACTGGTCTGAGCTGTTGGATGACTGGAAAGGGTTGAAGGACCAGAAGATCATAATGAAGAGCTAGCTGAAAGACCAGAAGAGCATGATGCAGTAATATCTGATCATGATGCAGGATTAGATAGCTGAAGGGACAGAAGATGATAGGGCAGAACTAGCTGAGGAACTGGAAGATGGCTTAGAAGGACTAGCTGGAATGAATACAGGAGCTAGAATGCTGGTTTTGTTTCTTGAGAGAGAAAATAATAAAAAAAGCAGTTAAATAATGATTTAATGCTGCAAAAAGTATGATATAAAGAAAGAAGTAATTATCATAAGGTTAAAAAGAGGGAGGGAAAAAATAATTTACAGGAATTGAACTGTATTTTATTAAGAGCTAATTGAGTAAGAAAGAGCTAGAAAGAGGCTGGAAACAGGATGGAGAAACTGTGAGAACAAATGCTGGAATTTTACCAAAATGATTAGGAGAGACAAAAGGCAAGCAACAGGAGAGTTTAAGTGTAAAATGGTTAAATAAACATGGGGAGAAACTCAGAGAAACGTTGAAGAATCAAGTGCTCAAAAATTCCCTATGTAAAACATAGGGAAAAGTGCTTGAGATTTGCCAGAGAAACATGGCAGGAATTATGGCAAAACTGTTCAAAACACAGAGCAGTTGTTTATCTGGTGCAAGACAGCTTTGGGTTTGAACCAGAGTCAAGAGAAAGTCATTTGAGTTAACTGTTTGGCAAAACTATTGAATCAAGGCGTTTGATTGGCTGCAAGTTGAAGTTAATTTAATCAGTGTTTTGAGGGCTTTAACTGAAGAGTTAAAGCCTAAAAATGAAGAGCAGAAACAGAAAATTAAGAGCTTTAATTGGATGAAGTAAGTTATAAAGTTTAATATATCATAGAGAAAGAAAAACAGGATAGTTTAAGCTTTGGAAAACTAGAGTTCTGAGAGAGATTTTGGACTGAACCAAGGAGCTATAAAAGGGGAAGCTATCTCAGGCTTCTCAGGGACTGGATCAAGTGGATTACAAAGGCTACAAGGACTACAGAAGGAGCTTAAGACCAAGTTAAAGGTACATAAGCCCAAGATAAAGAAGCTGGGGCAAACCACAGAAGCCCAGGACTAAAGTGTAGAAGCCAAAGACTAAGTACAAGGAGTCCAAGAGATTGTTAGAGGACTCCAAGTATTGGTAAATCCATATTTTTTCCTTACCCAGGCAATATATCAGAAGTTTTCTAAGGGAATATTCCTTATGGAGGTGAATAAAATCCTATTTTGACCCCTGCCCAAATTTTCCAGTGACACAAATACAAGCCCTATTAGTGAGTTACCCTGTATCTTTTACCCTAGTCAGGGGGAGGAAGATACCTACTCTCAGAGTTGTAGAAGATTTGCCACCATTAAGACCTCCCAAGAGGAGTGGGAGAGGTTAACTAGGCATCTTGAGATGTCAGATAGGGGAAGGGGTTTATAGGAAATGAGTTTACTAGGTTGTTGAAAGACTAGTACAGACCCACAAAGGGGTTGGCATCAGATGAAGTACAAGTGCATTGGGGAGATGCCTGCCTAGTGATTGAAAAAGTGCTAGAAGAGTATGAAGTTATGCAGGCTAAGCAAAAACTTCTAGCAAGCTACCTCCCACTACTAAGAAATGACAACTCCTTCAAGCTGTTCTCTGGCTATGACCCAGGACACACTTTGGGGACTGGTGACCAGGAACACCACAGTACCCAAGAGAGGTAGCTGATTGTTGCTTGTAGACTTTCCTGCCTTGTGATGGGTGTTGGTTCAATATGTAATGGGGGTTAGTAGGGTGGTCCCTTATCAGTGCCTTAAAATTATAAAGATTTGCTCTGGGGTAATTATACCAAGAGGTATAAGCATCCCTAGATCAACCAGGGGATATTAAAGTTGGGGTTCCCCTGGGATTAATATGCTTGCATGGCGTTGCAACCTTATACCCACTGGAGTGGATAAAATCTGGGTAACTTTACCCAGGAGTCATGGAAGTTTCCCAGGTGATGAATTATGGCTAGATTTAAGAAATTCTTTCTGCTACTGCCCAAGAATGGATGGCTCAAAACCATTATCAAGGTATCAGTTGCCATGACCTCCATTATACCAAAATAGGGAAAGCATACCAGAAGCCTTTATTTTTAAGAACTTACAGTTCAAGATGAACACTGGTTGGCAACCTGGGTGTTGCAGCAAGGAAAAATCATGCTATCTTTCTGCCCTTATTCAGGCTAACATGAATATAGATTATCCATAAACTTAGGGAGAGAGAAGGTGAAGCTTAAAACCCAAAGCAGGATAAAGATAGGCAAATATATTGGGAAGGTGATTGTCTTCAAGTACTAGAAGAATTCATCCCTGTATCATCATTGGCAACACTCATGCAGTGTACCATAGATAGAGGTGCAGGATCCTTTCTAATTGATCCTGATATAAATTCAGGGAAACCAAACACTTTGGTTTGAAAGGAAACCCCTATGTTCCACATTCAGTCATTTGGGCAGGACTTCACACCAGTCCAATTGGAAGTAATGGAAAAGTTGGATTTACGGCAGTGAATTTCTAGAGAATCAGCAGCTGAACTTGATGATTTGGAGGTAGCTAGGAAGTGAAATTGGTTACTGTGGATCTCCTGCTCCTGGGAGGTCACCAATGTGTGTCCTGGGTCAAAACCAGGTGTTGAAAATTGGTGTACACCAGCAGATTCAACAGAAGAATTAGGAGGCATGGGCACACACTCACTATGTGCCTTCAAATGTGAAGATTCAGAAGACATTGACCAATTTGGATTGTAGTAGTTAACTTTATTGGGTCCTATACAAGTAGGTAAAAATTCTGCCCCTTGGAGTTTACTACCAACGCCTTATATAGAGGTATTCTCATATTACTGATCACCAGTCACTGGCAATGTCTTCTAGGACATTCCAGCGCACTGTGGAGTCTGGGTTGGGTTGGCAGAAAAGGGACAACCTTCTATTTTAGAGCGCAATCCCGCAATGCCTAGCACAAGGACACCATCTGCTAGCACACCAATCAGTGATCCTTTTTAAGGTATTAAATCACTTCAATATATAGTTCTTAGCAGGGAGTCAAACAGGCCATTTGAATTGACCCTGGCATCTTGGCGTTATTTTATCTCCAAGCTGGCATCTTGCCACTTGATGTTAATTATGGCAGCGCTCACAATTAAAGTGTGGGCACCTTGGCGCTCAATGCTAATTATGGCGGCACTCTGTAGCTTGCAAATGATTGTACTGGCGTCCTGGTGCTTGATGTAAACTAGAGTGGCGCTCTGGCGCCAAGAATATTTAATCCTGGCGGTGTGGCGCTTGTTATTTAAGGTGGTGGCGGCGGGGCGCAATATTCCTTGGCAATAACGTCATGATTCACTAATCATGTATTTAATATATGATAAGTTGACACTAATTTCTGGAAGAGTAATTGATTGGCCCTAGTTAGATTTCCATAACTGCTTAATGAATTAAGCTCTCCACAATCCCTGGTCAACAATTCTTCACACCAGCAATCAACTATGTTGGGGTGATATCATCAGAGATACCAGTTCTATAGAAAAGAAAACATGGATTATCTGACAGCTCTAAAGTGGACTCACCATGCCCCCAAATCATCACTGGCAATTGATAACTATAGAAAGCGTATTTCATAGAAATGTATGGGCTAACAAAGTAGCCCATCATCTAGGGGGTCATTTGCATGATAATCTTCAGTACAATATCTCAGATCTCAAGGTTATTTTCACCACTTTATTCATTACTCAACCATGAGTTTTTGATGAATGAACATACAAATGTTCTGATCCCCTTGACCAGCTCCAAAATTTATTATTACTAGGGAAGTTCTCTGTCAAAAAAAGAGAGAATAGAGATTAAGATAGTCTTTATTAACAGAAGGAAAATTCTCTTAGAATCCTTCTGATTTGTCACCGTTTTGGAGTCATTTTAAACAGCTACTCCTTCAGAAATGAATTTTTAACGCTTTAGAAGACAGCTGGTTACTACAAATCAACCATGTATGCAGCCATTAAGATGCAGATCAAGCTAACCAAGCTCCTGCTTGCAATCAAAAGACTTCTTAAAAGACCCTGTCAACTTTTCAGCTAGCCCCCTTCTTATACTGTAAATTCAGAACCTAAAGGTAAAAAGGTGGGATTGTCAGATTGTTTTTGTATGAACTCACCAACTTACTGGAATACTTTTCATCATTTTATATAAAAAAGAAAGTTGTTATGAGATAAAAATTACTCCATTAAGTTGATGAGTTTACGCAAAAACAATTTGACAATCCCGCATTTTTAACTTTAGGTTCTGAATGTACAGTAGTGTCCTTTTTCCATTGTTTCAGCCTTCAAAATAGCTTTCTTAAAAAGCTTAAACTAATCATTTTCTCTCACCTTTTCCTATAATAAATTAAGCTTACAAACTTTTTAAAAAGCTTAAAGTATTGATTCACTGTTTTCTCACTTATAGTTAGAGATTTTGGCTACCAACCAATCATTTTCATCAGTAAACATGCCACAACCCAACAAATTATTGCAGATCACAAAACTGGACCATTTATAAAGTTCCACCACAATACAACTAGGAAATCAATTTACACCGCTCAAACTGCTCAAAATATCAACCCTTTGCACATCAAAGCATTAACCAGTTCACTGTTACAGCACCAGTATTCCCTGCATTTAACTTTAAACAATATGAATATTAGAATAATATTTAATCTGTTCTCCTTGATCTTCTTCAACATTTTCCCCAGATCTTTACTCTCATAGTAAAATCCAGAGAAAATGTTCCATCAAAACAGCTTTGTAACCTGCCCTAATAGTAAAATAGCTCTGTCTACCATAGAAAATTACTAAAGAAACATCTAACCTGCAATTTCCTCAATATTACTTCTTGATTTTGCTACTGCAACAAAATCAGGGTAAAATGTTCCACCTTCCGCTACCTCTGAAGATCAATTCAGAAAAATGTTGAAAATTTTTCCTGAATTGTTCCAACCCTAACCCAATAGCCTAGCACTTAGAATTTTTAAGAGCCCACATATTTTATTCAGAGTTCAAGACAGTGTCTAGCACCTAGAATAGCTATTGAACAACTGATCAAACCCTTAATATGGCCTTTATCTGGGATTACTTTTGATGGCCCCCGCCAGTAAACACCTCAGACTCAGGCATAAGTCTCTACAAGTGAGTTCACTTAGTCTTGACCCCCATCAGTGACATATACTTTAGTTAATCAGAAGAAATTATAACTCATGAACTACTACTGTTTTTATTCACCCAAGTGGTTAGCTTGAGCTTTCAGGCGTAAAGTAACCAACTTTACTTCCCAGAAACCTCCCAATCACCAAGATCTGCAGCTGTTTCTCTGAGAAGCTACCCTAATATTACTTCTGAGCTATATATTCTTGAAAATTAACAGTAAGACTTCCTTAAAGCTATCCATAAGCCATATACATAGAAACTTCCACTACTTATTGAGAAAAATAATCCAGCTGTATTCCCAGACCCAGTTGTTATCAGGAATTCAGTGCTACCTCAGCAAATCTATCCCAAGACAAACTCTTAGATTTACTTTCACCCCAGATAGTCTCAGGGTGCCTATAGCCATTACATAACCATCTCAGAATACATAAATTCTCTATTCTTCTAAAGCACTAACAAGGGGCATATTACTAACACCCCAAGGCAAAAACCAAACCCCAAGCACTTGGGTTGAGAAAAACCCAAGACATCACAGCTGTGCAAATAAACAAAACAAAATACATTTACCTCTCTCAGGCAACCATCCTTTACTTGTACAACATCATCCCGCACCTGCAAAACAGCTCCACATGTGTATCATCACAGTTACTTTGTGCCTGAAACACCAAATTAACCACTTGTGTGAATAAGAACAGGGATGTTACATTAAAGAGTGCCTCCCTATGAAGGCCTAGGCAGAGGACACCAATGGAAGCCATAGCCTAGATTAAGGATACTGATGGGGCCTAGGAATATACTTAATATATGCTAGGTGCTTGTGACTGTATGACAGTCACTGTTAAGTATTTAGCCAAATAAATACTCTAAGATATATTGTCAATTTTGACGCTTTCCCCTCAACTACTTTTTAACTATCATGTCTTCTTTACTATCATTTGAAAGAGCAAAATTTGGGGAGATTTTTGTAGATAATACTGCTGCTAGGAAGGAAGTCCCTACCAGTTCACTTGAGGAGGCTTGGGCAAACCTGGAGGTCTCTAAGATAGCACCTGAGGAATCTTTGGTTTAAGTGAAAGCGGCTTTTGAAGAACTATATTCCAACTACTTTGCCAAAGAGGGAACCCCTGCACAAGGAAATTGAGTTTATGCATGGGACTCCTGGAACTTGCTGTTAGGGTTCAATGAAATTTTACAACAGGTGAAGGACAGAGCCAATCATGAAATTGAGGCATTAAAAAGTAGGGGGGGAGAAGAGCGTTGAAATTATGGCTTGTTGGCGGGATGATAATAAGGTGTTGTCTCATAAAATTGCCTCCCTGGAGGCAAAGCTCCTTGAAGCTTTGTCACAGGAAGGTAACTGTAATAAGAGTCAAGGGTAAGATAACAGCAAGTTTGACTGGTTGGACCTGGATCTGCCACAGAACCCAACACAGGGGCAGAAAAACCCCATGATGAAAGGAGTCCAGTCTATGCTTGCCAAAATGTCACCCTTCTCTAGAAATCCAAAGGAAGGGAAAACTTTCCTGGAGGGTTTTCTTATTTGAGCCTCAGACCTAGAGGATGTGGAGAAAACATCATTGGTTGGAAGTCCTTGTAGGTCCTGCCTGCTTTAAGTGGTTCAAAAGACGTAAAGGCAACAATTGGACAACATTTTTGGAGGAATTTTGAGCCAGTTATATGGTAACCCTCAGACCTGGTGATGCTCTGCAGAAAGCCCAAGACGTCACTCAAGCTGGCCATAAAACTGTGTCAATGTATCTTTAAAGAACAGAAGAGTATCTAGCTTTTGTGGATGTGAAACACAATCAGGATCTTATGGAGGATGCTTTCTTCACTGGAATGTGGCCCAGGTTGAGAAATCAGGCTTCTATGCTGCATTGTGAGAAGTTGTCATGGTCAAAATTGTTCAAAAGGTCATTCAAATGGAATGGGATCTTGGTGGTCCCCCACATAGTGCTCCTTGCCCAAGAGTAAGAGCTCATGTGGCTGCAGGGGAAGGGTCTTCTGAGAGAACCAGACGTCCTAGAAGTCCCTCAGATAAGGATCACATGTCTAGATTTAAACAGACATGTAAGTCTCCTATGGCAAAAGGATGTTGGATCTGCGGCAAAGATGGCCATTTTGCTGGGAAATGTCCTGACCATGCAGAATTTGACAAGGAACACCCAGACCTTATGTTTAAGGATTTGGGAAAAGTAAGGCGGGCTTAGGTGTCTCCCAACCTGAGCTCAGTAGTTCAGAAAATAATAATGGGAGAATGAGACTTTGATCTGGAAAGGCCTTGAAGGAGTATAGGAAAAGCGCCAGTAAACCAGTGGAGCCACCTGTACAGGAAATCAATGTATCTTGTCCAACTCTTCCTGAAGGAAGTCCAGATGCCTCTCCAGATGAGTGGATTTTGGATGTGCACTTGGGTATAAAGGAAGACAGGGAAATTACTTGGCAGCCTGTGCGGGTCCAGTTGAGCGTGGATTGGTTCAAAGAAGTGGAATGGCGTAAGAAGGTGACCCAAAGCATGCCAGCATTATTGATTGCAAAACCTTTTGTGTGGGCATTGCAAGGGGTTATCCTTCTGGATATTTTTCTTGATGGTATCTCAGCAAATGCAGTATACAATTTAGGTTGTGTGGGGGTAGCGGTATCAAAGAGCTTTGTCCGTAAACATGGGATGGACCCATCAAGATTGGTCACGCTGACTTTATCTTCTGCAGATGGGGCTACCACTATTGAACAAGATGTGTTTGATGAGGTGATAATAAAATGGAAAAATTCCATGGTCAAGACTTCCGCCATAGTTTTTCTGGGAGCAGGATTCAATGTTCTGCTTGGTATGACTTGGATTATTGAGGCCAAGGTGAGCCTGGATGCTGTCAAGAATGTCTTGGTCCATGATGGAGTTGAATACACTTATAAAAAGCTGAAAATTCTGCCAGCTCCAGAAGATTTTCAGTCAGTGGTCATCTACGCAGAGGCATATTGCTCAATTCCACCAAAGGGAATTGCCTGGTTAAGCCAGTAGTTTTCAATTGTGGAATGCAGGGAGGACAGATTATCCCAGAATTAACCCATCATAAATCCTCAAATATGGCAATATTTGAGAATGGGTCAAATGACAAACTCCTCAAGTCCTGGAAGTTGTTTAACACATGTGCAGTTCCTGTAGACATTCAGCAAGGTCAGCGTATTGGAGTCTGGATGCCCACGGTTGGAGAAGTCATAACAAATAAACCTACTGTCTCTTATGTTTGTGTGCTCTTCAATTATTTAAACTGTATACTATGTCCAAGTGAAGCACCTGGTACCCCTTTTCATACTCTGGTGTGGAAATGGAGTAGTTGTTTCTTGTTGGACAAATATGATGTGGAGAGAACTGGTCCGCCCTATGTCATAAAAACGCTGACTGGGAAGCCGTACAAAGGATATGTACCCTGTCATAGTCCTGCTGAAGTTGCGGCAATTAGAGAAGAGGTGAAGAAAATACAAAGGGCCAAACTAATTGAGGAAAGTATCAGTCCCTACTCTGCTCCAATGGTTTTGGTCCCAAAGCCAGATGGGAATATACATGTTTGTATTGATTTCCAAATGGTGAATAAGGATATTGTAAATGATGCCTACCTAATGCATAGGATTGAAGACCAGCTGGACGCCATGGCTGGATCCTCCTGGTTCACCACTTTAGAACTGACTAAGTGTTATCATCAATTATTAATTGATGAGAAGTCTAAGGAGGTCACAACATTCTCTACTCCTGAAGGTCTGTATCAATGGAAAGTCTTGCCATTGGGAATGAAGACAGCAGGTGCTGTGTTTCAGAGGGTAATGGACCAGATTATGACAGGACTTCAGCCTAGATGTGTTTTGGTATATATAGACAACATTAATGTATATAGCCCTTCCTGGGAACAACATCTAGAGTATCTTGATCAAGTAATTTGCCGGATTGAGAAAGCAAAGTTGAAGATTAGTGTATCTAAGACTAAGCTTGCCTGTCAAGAGGTCAAGGTGTTAGGGCATGTCGTGAATTCTAAAGGGATTAAACCAAGTCCTGAGAGAGTTGCTCTGTTGTTAAGTATATGGTTGCTGTAGTCAGTCCGGAAGGTTTGGGGCTTTATGGGGTTGGTGAATTTCTACTGGAGATTCATGCCTAATTGCTCTGCACTTGGAGAACCATTGTTTGCGTTAACAAGGAAGAACATCCAATTTGTTTAGGGACAAGAGTAAGAGTCAAGCTTCTTGGAGCTAAAGAAGAAACTCTCTGAGGTCTCCATATTAAGATTCCCCAATTGGTTGAAGTTGTTCTATATTGAGACAGATGCAAGTTCAACTGGTCTTGGTATTGTTTTTACTCAAGAAGGAGAGTCAAAGTTATCCCAACATCCGGTGGTGACTGGTTCTAAGACATTGGGGACAACTCAAAGGAAATAATCTACTACTGAACGTGAAGGATTATCAATTGTATGGGCAGTGTGTCAAGATTGACAATTCTTCCTCTCTGTAAACTTGGGCCTGGGAGAAGGAATCAAACCCCAACCCTAGATCCCCTCAGGCCGCTGGGCCTGTGGACCAAAAGACCGCCCACCTGCGTTTTTTCTGGGATTGAGCCCCCACAAGCTGAGGCCAAGAATGTTGGCCCATGTAGTGAAACAGGTCAAACCAAAGAAATTATTACACCAAATGGAAGATTAATAACAGCACCTAATAGAGGTACTAATTTGGCAACTATTAGCTTCATGAATTTGAAGTCTATACCAGTGGCCAATCAAGAGCTGTCCCCAGGAAGAGGCACAGGCCTGCAGCCCAACCCCATGACCACAACTCTAAAGCAAGTTAATCAGGTAGCCAATTTGAGATTCTTGACCAATGAAAGAACTCCTGGGGAAAATGCCATTTTTCTGCCTTTGGACCCAAGCACCCAGTTCCCCCAGGCCTGCCTTTCCCAATGCCCTGATGAACCCCCCATGGAAAATATTAAGTTTGGAGGTGGTGTGCTATATAGACCAAAGGACCCCGCGCTCCAAACTTATTGCCATTTTTGAATAAAGGTTATGTTATTTTGGCTCATATAGCTACTACCCCATTTTGTTTTTGCCTTCTACCAAATTGGTACAAGATCTCACGGCCCTCCTGCCCCGCTGCCCACAGTTTTCTGTCCACCAGGTGTACCCTTTGGGCCCGTTCACTTCACTGATTACCCCTTGAAGCCTGAATATAAGGACTATAACCCAGAAAAGATAATCAAACTTGATCCCTTGGCCTGAGTACAATCAGCTCTTAGATACAATTGTCAAGGCCTGTGGATATTCTCAACACCAAAATTGTTTAGAGGAAAATTCAACTACCTTCCTGCTTACAACATCCATATGGAACTGCCCATAACACCCAAACCTATGCCTGCTTCCTTGCCCAGCCTCCCAACTAACCATACTGGCAAGCTCTTTGGCATTGTGTACATCACCCTCACAGGGGTGATTGGCACTATCATACTAGTCACCAGCTTGTGGGCTTGGGCGGGGAAGTCCGTTTTATACCTTTTAAAGTTAGCTCCTCTCTTGTGGTGGGCCCTGCCTGCTAAAACAATGGCCCAAGTTACCCCTGAAAACAACAGGCTGGCTGCCCAAGACTGGATCCATGACACAGGGAAACATTTTAGGACATATATCCTAGGAATGCTGTTTATTATTGTCACTGACCACGCAGTGTTGAGAGCAATTCAGACAAAGGAAGACTTACAAGGCAAATGCAATTGTATGAAGAGAAGCTCTCTGGATATTATTATGATGTCATCTACCATCCAGGGTTAGAAAATCAGATTCCTGACTTATTGTCCCAGGCTTCCCATGATACTATATCTTATCCTATATTTATATCCAACAAATTATTATTATCTTCTTAAATTTCCCCTTTATCTTATTTTTTATACTTCCCAGAAGTATATACTTGACATTGGTAGAAAAGGTAGGTTATCCACACCTAAACAACTTTAAGGGAAAATTCCTCCCAAGAAAAGAACCCAGCAAATGGTACTTCCCGCAGGTTTGAGAGATTACAAGAATGGGCAGGACGTCCCTATGAGTTGCACCATCTTCAACAACATCTTTGTCCTTATCAAATAGTAAAATCTCCTTAACACTTTTGGAATCCTGAACCCACCTCAAACTCTAATTCCACAGGCAACTGAAATCCCAACATCATATTTCAGCGCCTACGCTCAGCAGAGATTGTAATGTTTGCAGGAATACATTGAGAGAATGTCAGCCTCTGTATCCAAAGCACACAAAGCAAATTTACACAAGTGGGCTATTCCTGCAAACTTTGGGCCAGTGAGATTTCCCTTTGTGTCACTGGGGCCGCCTCACACTTTGTAAGCAAATGGTTTGAACTACATCCTGATCACAGAAAAGACTGGGACATGTTCAAAGCTGCCTTCCTCAAGAAGCTTGTCATAAAAAACTCCAATATAGTAATTATAACATAACTCAGAACAGTCAAGATGATAGTAACAATTGAGGAGTACAGTGTAGCTTACAAAGACCTGTGTGACTGAGCTCCCAACACCATTAACTTTGACAAATCCAGAACACAATTAGACTTCTACAATGGCTTCCCAACACACATTAGATGTCAGTTCAACATGAAACACTGCAAGAACCTTCAGGATGTGTTCTTAGAAGGAAAACATGCTGCAAAAAAGTCTGGCAATCTACATGAAACAAAAAAACAAAAGGAGAGTCCCATAGCAAGAAAAGACACTTAACTTAACAAGCAGAACAACCAAGCTAATAATACCCATCCTTAAAACGTGAATCACACTGCTTAAGCTAGCCAAGCAAGCACTGAAGACACACAAAAGAAGGGAAAAGCTCACAGGAGTGATTAGGCAAGCCGCCCTCCTCTCTCAAGACTTGTACAGGGACCAAGACATGGACTCAATCACCATGATCCAAGTATCTTCCAGCAATCCTCTACTGTTTGCTGTCCAAACAGGAAATAAACTCCTCACTTATCCTTTCCACTTTTGCAGATATCAGGGCACAGCACTATTTGACACTGGAGCAGACCAATCCCTCATTGAAATTTTTTTGCCAACCTCATGAAACTACCCATGGTCCTTACTAATGTCAAAAGAGTTATCATGGCAGATAATAGAAGTAAACCAGTCACCAAGGAGGCAAACCTTTTCCACGCCCAAATTGAAAACGTGCAAACTATGCTTTGTGGCCTTGTCATACCAGTCCCTAAGTATGATGTTATACTATGCCTGTATAGGATGAGAAAGGCCAAACCCCAAATCCACTGGGATAACACTACCCTCAACATACAATGAGGCAAGGTGCACCACCATGTCTACCCAACTCATCTTTATACACTCATGAAGGACCATGTATTTGTGAAGATTATGAAGACAGAAGAGGAGAAGGATCCTAGCAAAATCAACTGGAACACCTGCATTTATGAGATTATCCACTTTAAAAGTACAGAAACCACACGTGAAAGAGACCCAATCCAAGCACAGGTAACTATTGAATTACCTTATGTTTTCCAAGAAACCTCACAAGGTCTACCGCCCAACTGAAGCATATAGCAGAAAATTGACCTCAAGGGTAGTGTGCCAAAAGCACGACCCATATACTGCCTCATACTTCAGGAGGATAATGATTTAAAGGCTTATCTTAACAAAGCCCTTAAGAAAGGCCTCATTTGACCTTCAAAATCACCTTTTAGCGCAGTTGTCTTTTTTGTGGCAAAAAGGATGGAAGACTCCGCCTAGTCACAGACTACAGGGTGCTTAAAAAGGTCAAAATTAAGAACAGGTATTCCCTGCCCCTGATCAATGACCTTTTTGATTCCCTGGGAGTCCCAAGTCTTCACAAAAATTGACTTGAAAGCAGGTTACCACCAAATTTGCGTGAAACCAGAAGATATACCAAAAACAGCCTTCAGAACCAAGTATGGTTTCTTTGAGTGTTTTTTACTCAACTTTGGCATGACAAACACCCCCAATCACCTTTGTAACCTTTATGAATGAAGTCTTCAAGGAGCACATTGGAAAAAGAGCAATCATTTACCTTGATAACATAATCATATACAGTCCAACTGTAGAAAAACACTGGAAGGACATACACCTGGTCCTCCACACCCTCAAGAAAACTAAATTATAGCCAAACCCTCATAATACAACTTCTTCTTGTCTGAAATCACGTTCCTAGGACACATTATCAGTAAGGATGAAATTAAACCAGACCCAGAAAAGATACGTGCCATAACTGATATTCCAGCACCGCAAAATAAGAGTGTGCTTAGTACATTCCTTGGTATGGTAGCCTACATAAGAAGGTCCATCCCTGATTGGGGTGCCCTAACAGCCCCCCTGTCTGCCATCACAGGAAAAACAACCAAGTTTGTCTGGACGCCACTACAAGACCAGCACTTCTGTCAACTAAAAGAGTGTATGGTTACTGTCCCTATCCTCCAGTATTCAAATTGTGAGGATATCTATGAATTAGAAACCAACACATCTGACTTGCCATAGGAGGAGTACACTGTATCAAAACAGCAGAAAAGGACTTCCTCCCTGTAGCATATGAATCAGTAAAGTTATCCAATGGTGAACAAAGATATCCAATATATGACAAAGGGCTGGTAGCTATTGTGCACTGTTTAATGAAGTGGTGATGCTATCTGGAAGGTGTACATATATTCAAAGTGCTAACCAAACATAAGTCATTGGTGTTCTTCAAGACTCAACAACATTTATAAAGAAGAAAATCTTAATGTATGAGCCTTATACAGAAGTACATCATGACAATTAAATACAAATCAGGTAAAGAAATGTTTACTGCAGACACCATATCAAGGCTCTAAAGTAAACATGTTTTATGCGCTGATGGCGGCCCTGACTGGCCCATGTTAATCATGGGGAATCTCCAGGAAGGGTTCCCACCTGGCACACCAATGGACATCCAAGAGAAAGTCCTCAAGAACAAACTCCTGTTCAAAAGCGTATATGTCACACTACATCAAATACTCCCAAGTGATGACACTGTACCCTACATCCCGTCAACACAAAACATTGACACCATCCTATGATACCACAGAGATCTGGGACACACCTGTAGCCAGAACTCACATGAATATCTCAAGACACACTACTGAAGGCCCAAAATTCTAGATGATATCAAAGAGGTACTTGAACAATGAGAAGTCTGTGAGAAGTACACTCAAACCAAAGCACTGCCCAAGTCAGTAGTACCTGTATCCATCACACAACCCTTTGAGGTATGGTTGTTGGATATTGTGGGATCAATGCCTGGTGAGAACAAAGGCAAAAAGCACATCATAACAGCAATCAACTATGCAACCAGATGACCTGTGGCACAAGCCACAAAAGAACACAAAGGCAATGATGTAAGACAATTTATTGGGAAAGAAATCATAGCCAAGTTTGGGAAACCTGACCTCCTGATAGTAGATGAAGGAACCAAACTTAAAGTCATTGACACCAACATATACCTCACCAAAAACAGAATAAAACACACCCTAGCCAGCCCATACCACCCACAAGAAAATGGAAGAGTATAACAACTAAGCAGTTTGCTAGTAGAAGCCCTCAGTAAGTTATCTGTAAAAATCCAGAATCCTGGGATGACATTCTACCAACAGCACTCATGGTGTGAAGAAAATGAGTCAACAACAATATGGGAAAAAGCCTGTATAAACTTGTCTATGGTAATAAGCCCGCCCTTGTTAGCACTACCACAGGTCCACATTTGCCTCTACCTAAGAAGATACCAGACAACAGTGAACCAGATTTACTGTGTGCTAGAAGAGACCAGGAAGACATGGAAAAGAAAAGAGTCAGGAGACAAGCAATCCCGCTATAACAAGAACACTTCAAAGTCAGGGACAAGATCTGGGTTGTCAATCATGACATACACAAGCTGGATCCAGGGTTACAAGGCCCAGGAATTGTCATGGAAGTCAAGCCCAACAATATCTACCTCATCAGGGATATTGACGCCCAAACCAAACTGAAGCGCATGCACCACAACTGCCTCTGCCTGTGCAAAGCAAGAACAGCTCAATGCAATTCCCAGCTCACTGTACCAAATGCCAAACTGGATCAATACCAAGCCTGTATCCCCGACACTATCAATAAAATTCCTAAGGTTTCACCTTCCAGTACCCCAGGGGGAGATGTTGCAATATCTCTAATTACTCCCTCTTGGGGAATTAATTCCCCAAGCAACTTGCCAAATGATTATCTGACTAATCATCAAGCTGGTGGCACTACTATCATTTGTCCATCTATTATGGGGATTAAACATTCCAAATCCTAAGCAGAACACAACTTGAACAAGCCTTGTGACTTAAGAGGAACAATCACTTGGATAAGCTACCTGACTACTATGATACACATGGATAGTATGTGGCTTCCCATGATACTATATATTATCTTATATTTATATAATATAAAGTATTTGTCAGGGACCCACTTCACCAGAGTCAGGTCTATGTACTCTATCCAGTATTCCATATTGATTGCAGGCAAGTGTGGGGTTCATGATCACCAGTCCCCAAAGTGTGTCCTGGGTTGTAGCCAGGGACTGGCTTGGAGGAGTTGTCATCCTCCAATAGTGGTGAAGGGTTGGTAAGGAGTTTATACTTGGCTTGCATAAGGGCAAGCTCCTCTAGTATCTTCCCAATTACCAAGCAAGCGTCTCCACTGTACACTTGTACTTCAGCAGGCGCCAGCCCTTCTGTAGGCCAATACCAATCCTGTAATAGTCTTGTAAACTCTCTCCCAATGAACTCTCTTCCTCTATTTGTCATTTCCAAATGCTTTGTCACCTTCTCCCACTCCTCCTGGGCAGATTTACTAGAAGCAAACTTCCTGCACCCCAGGCAATAGGATTCCTCATCCCCTGGGCTAGGATAGAAAATATGGGGTAATTGACTCATAGAACTTATATCCTTTCTTAACACAGGAAATTTGGGTAGGGGTTGTAATAGGCTTTTTATTCACAGTCATAAGGAAAATCCCCTTAGAAACCTTCTGATGTATGGACATAGGATATGGGATAATAAAGGGTTTGTGCCAATAATTGGAGTCCTTCAACAATCTCTTGGACTCCTTGTACTTGGTCTTCAGCTCCTGCTCCTTGGTCTTGGGCTCCTGCACCTTAGTTATGGGCTCCTGTGTTCTAATCTTAGGCTCCTGCAATTTTCCCCAGCTCTGGCTTTCTATCCTTGGTCTTCTGTTCCTTCTGTAGCTTTTGTGGCCTTTGTAATCCACTTGATCCAGTCCCTGAAGAGTCTCAGATAGCTCTCCCTTTTATAGCCCCTTGTTTCAGACCAAAAACCTCTCTTAGAACTCTGGTTCTTCAAAGCTTAAACTATCCTGTTTTTCTTCTTCAATAATATATTAAACTTTAAAACTTACTTCAGCCAATGATAGCCCTGAATTTTCTGCTTCTGCTCCTCATTTTTTAGGCTCTAACTCTCAAGTTAAAGCCCTTAAAACACTTATTGAATAAACTTTGGCTCACAGCCAATCAAACGCCTTGATTCAACGGTTTTTCCAAAAAGGTTTCCCTGGATGACCCTTCCTTGACCCTGGTTCAAACCTGAGGCTGTCTCGCTCCAGGTAAACAACTGCTCCGTGTTTTGAACAGGTTTGCCGTGATTCCCGTCACGTTTCCCCAGCAAATCTTGAGCGCTTCCACATATGTTTTACTTAGGCAAATTTTGACCCTTCAAATTTTCAACGTTTCCCTGTGTTTCTCTGCGTTTCCTTCAACGTTTTGAAACTTTGAACCTGCCTGCTATTCATCTTTTTGTCTTTCCTAGTTGTTCTTGGCAAAATTTGCTCTTTTGCCTTTACAGTTTCTCCGTTCTCCTTCCAGCTTCTTTCTGGCCTATTTCCTCTCTAATCCTTCTTCTAAAAATCACACATAGTTCTAACAAACTATAGGTTATTTTTTCTTCTCTATCTTTTTTATTTATAAGATTTTTAATCCTTTTTAATCATAATAAGGCAGTATCTAATTATTCTTTAACTGCTTCTTTTGCTTTAAATTTACTCTCCAAAAGTCACTAAACCAGCTCCTCCAGCCTCTACAGTCAGTCCAGCTAGCTCATCCTCTCAGTTCTTCAGTTTTTAAGCACCAACTTCTGGTCCTTTGGCCATCCTGCATTATGATCAGCTAGTCCTGAATCATAATCTTCTTGTCCTTCAGCTTATCCTTAACCAGTTCCTCACCAAATCCTTACTAGGAACCTCCTTTGTTCCTCCTACACACTGAACCATACTGGTTCATTCAATTCAATGTGAATTAACAGTCCATCAACTAGCCTTCACTGTGACCAAACAGTCCCTCTTGCTAGTTCTCTCTGTTAATTCCGTGAACCACCTTGGTTCTTTATCTCAGCCCCCATTACCAGAACTCGTAGACCCAGGCATGAGTCTACATTGAACTGGCGTTTGACTGGGCCCTTGCAAGTGGTAATCCACTTAGGCCATTAAACCATAAATCTATGTCTATGCTTTGTCTTTACTCACCCAGGTGATGAAGTCCAAGCTTTCAGTTGCAGATTAATCAGCTCTAATTCCCAGAGGCCTGATCACACCAAGTTCTGCAGCTTGCTTCCCCAAGCAAGCCACCTTGGTGACACCTCTGAGCATGCCTATACCCTCCAATGCTCACCTTGGGTTTCCCCAAAGCTCCCATAGGAGCATAAACAAGGACACCCTACCAGTCCGTTAGGTGGGATGCTTGCTCACAGACCTCCCATAAGCGTATTAGGGTACATTGAGCCCTCAGAGCTCTTCCCCTCCCTGGCAGCCCGCGTTACCCACCAGGGGTCCAAAACCTACTCCCCCCAGACAGACAAAGTTCCATGCTTGCTATTTCAGTCTTCACCTTTTTGCAGCCACAGTTTCCTGTGGGGTGAAGCACTATAGCCCAAAGCAGCCAACATCTTCTGCTGGGTGGAGGCAACATCTGCCCCTGATAGTCCTTTGTTACCTACCAGGCAGGCCCCTACTTACCCTAGTAGACCATGTTACCTACTAGGCTCCCCCTACTTATCCCTAGCAGCCCTATGTTACCTACTAGCTTACAGCGTCACCAGCTAACCACACATTGTCACTCTTCAGCATATTGTCTTTATTTGAAGCCAAATCAACTCTTGCCTGAAAAACAGCATCCATGTGGATCACCACAGCAAGATGGCTGTTTTCATCAACCCAGCAGTAGCGCACACATCCTTCATAGCAGAAATCACAACCAACAGGACCAAGTAAGTGTTGTAGGAGATCAAGCAAAAATTCAATAATAGTAGCAAAGCTGATATACCCAAGCCACCACCAATATTAGTAGTAAGCATTCTAGGCACTAGCTAGGTTTCCTTTCTCAAACTATTGTAGCAAGCAGTAAATCTGGGAATTGGGAACAGAATAAAGGTTTTTATTAAACAAACAAGAATTAAGAAAGGGCTGTATTAACTTAAATAACCATAAGGTCCAACATCAGGAGATAACAATCACATCTATTACGTATCAGGAGCAAGGGGTTGAGCTAAGTTGATCACAAGCATGAAACATTGCAGTTGGGTTTTGGTAATGAATAATATAGAGTTTCACAATACCCGGGAGGTGAAACAATTATCAGGGGAATTGGATAATCAGGGAAATTGTTGAGATGTCCTTATGAAATCCTAAACCATAATTTTGAATAACTTAACAATCCCTTAAGGATAATTAATGATGTCAGGGATCAGTTCCTGACAGTATCATTCTCTTCTTAAATCTCCCCTTTATCTTGTTTATTATACTTCCCAGAAGTATATACTTGACAATTGTGACCTCATTAAGAGCTCTGTAATTGATAATCAGGTGTAGAGCCTGTCTTTCTTAGCCAAAAAGAAGATAGCTGTAAAGAAAGGGGTTTTGTGTCAGGAATGACCATTATGCACCTATCAAAGTCTAAGACTTGGAGAAGGTTTTGAACACTGGTCACAACTACCCCCAAGCCACCAGCCTCAAGGACCAGGGGACCAGAACCCACATTTTTTGGGATTGAATTCTCTTAGACCTGGATTGCAAATAAAAATGAGAACAAAGACATCAGCATAAATTGGCCAATTTTGGTACCTAAAAGAAAACAGAATGATTTTCCTAATTAAGGCAAAGAGATTCTTGCTGTTGGTCTACTGAACTGAAGGTCTACCTTGGTAGCCAATCAGGTCCCTTCACCTGAATAAAACAAGGGCCTGGAGGCCACTCCCAAGAATATTGCTCAGGAAAAGAAAGGTCATGATACCCTTCCTGAATACCCAGCCAATGAACGTCTTTCCTATGCCAGTGCCAATTTGTTGTCTCAAACCCCAGGCTTCCTTCCCAACCAAATTCTCATTTCTAAATTTTATGATGATTTAACTTAAACAGATGTAAAGTCTGGCGGTAGGGTACTATATAAACCCCTGGAACCTGCGCCAAACTTTATTGCCATTTTTGAGTAAAGTTTATGAGATATTGGTATTACTAAATATTGTCATATTTTATCTTAGTTGTATTCAGTTCACCCTAATCCTTATGGACTGCCTGCCCCACTACCTACATGATTTTGTCCTCCAGGCGCTCCCTTTGATCTCATCCACTTCACAGAGTACTCATTGAAGCTGGAATACCAGGTACATACATCCCAGAAAATACTAGCAAGCAATCCCTTGGATAAAACTAAAGAGTTGACCAGATTTAACAGAAAGGCTCCTTGGTTTATTACTGAGCCCAACTGGTCAAAGATAACTTTAACTTCTTCTTTACCTACCATCTGGACATAGAGCCTCTCACCCCCAAACCAATGCCTGTGTCTGTCTCTGAACTTCCCCTATATTATTCTAATAAGTTGATGAGAATAGTGTACACCATCATTTATGGGGTGATTGGCACTATCATCCCAGCTTCTGGGCTGTGGTCTTGGATGGGGGATCTATGTTGTACCTATTTAAGTTAACACCAATCTTATGGTGGGCTCTGCCTGCCCGGCCTATGGCCTTCTTGATCCCAGAAACTGACATTCTGGCTGCCCAAAGCTGGTTATCTAACAATTTGAATGGTTAAATGGTCCCTTTTTCTAGGGCCTCATCTAGATGATCTCTCAGTACTTTTTTCCTATGAGGTGTTAGCCAGTGAATAAGGTAAGCGCTAGGTATACTCCCTTTTAGTTCAATTTTGTGTTGGATGCCTCTATCAGGAAATAAGCCAGGTAGTTTATCCTGAAATACCAAAGGGAACTATTGGAAAAATATTTGATGTATGGGGTCCTGTTCAGTACAGTGTCCAGATTTTTGGAATGTATCATTTCATATGTAAATGTGTTCCAGTCAATCTTACTAGTGTTTTTTTTCTCCTATGCTTCTGTGATCTTCAAAAATACATAATCTTTTATGAGGGTGTCAAGGTAAGTGGGGTATACATGGTGATGTACTTCTCATAATTTTATATTGAGTGTGGCGCTATTCCTATCAATGTGAGGTTTTGGCTTTCTCATCTAATCTTGACCAAGTACTACACCATACTTAGGTATTGAAATAATGGGACCACCAAGGGTAGTTTGAACATCCCCTATCTGTTCCCAGAAGGATTTGCCTCTCTATTGACTGGGTGCTGTAAAAGATGGCAGTGGTTGCTTAATTCTACAAATAGTTAGTCAGTAATGCTCACTCTTAACACTATACCTTTGGCTGGTATAGTGACAGTCTTAGTGTATACAGAAGAATAAAAGATATAAAGACAAAACTGGTGTTTATTTATATAGTGCTGCAGTTATATAGTAAAAGACAGGGGAATTTCCACCAGGGGAAATGAGGCACAGGCAGAAGGACTTTCCTAAATGAGGAGAGTGGAAA
Organism: Entomophthora muscae; assembly: GCA_014839935.2. Classification (NCBI taxonomy): domain Eukaryota; kingdom Fungi; phylum Entomophthoromycota; class Entomophthoromycetes; order Entomophthorales; family Entomophthoraceae; genus Entomophthora; species Entomophthora muscae. The sequence goes on from QTSX02002260.1 coordinate 238,830, forward strand.
GGTATAGTAGAAAGAGCCACACAAGAGAACAACTGTTTTCAAGCGCCTTGCCTAATGGAGGCAAGTGACAATATCTACATTTTCCTACAGTAGTTTTAAACCATATGGCAACAAGCAAAAAAACTTCAGATTTAAACAAATTTAACTCAGATGTAAACAAAATTAGCTAATATATAAATTAAATTAGAGCTCAATGAATTTATATTAATTTACAATAGATTTGAGCTCTATCAATTTTGTTTTTGGATTATTTGATTTCATTTATATCTGAGTTGGATTCATTTAATTCTGAAGTTTTTTTTGCTTGTTGCCATAGGTTTCAAAACTACTATATTTATAACCTTGGAAGAAAGCCCACACTTGATACACATTTGAAAGGCGCTTTGAAAACCTGTTTTAAGGCATTTTTAACGTAATTAACCCTGTCAAACCCAGGTTGAGATAAAGCAATTGCGCAATTGTTTCAATGATCAATCCCTAAGTGGGTGTCTTATTGTCTGATTCATTCAGGATCTGCGACAATGGGGTACTCCTGTTGTCTGCCATAAATACTATTTAGATGTTCCTCTTAGTTTTATGTAATTTCATAAGGTTTGCAAATATCTCATCAAAAAGTGACTGGTATTCTATGGTGTCAAATAGTGTTGTGCCTTAATATCTGCAAAAATAGAAAATATAGGCAATGAGTTTATTTTCAGTTTGGACGGCAAACAGTAAAGAATCACTGAAGGGTACTTGAATCATGGTGATTGAATCCATGTCCTGGTCCATGTATGAGTCTTGTAAAGTGGGGGAGGGTGGCTTGCCTAATCACTCCCCCTGAGATTTCCCCTCCTTGGGTGCAGTAACAGCACTCATCTGGTTTGCATGAGTTGTACAATTTCTGCCTCAGGTGTGAGGATTAGTGGCCCAGTTGGGTGGTTTATTTGTACAGGTGTCTTTTCTGGCTGAGGGGGCTCTCCTTTTTCTTGTTGGTTGCATGGAGATTATCAGTTTTAGAGAAGTTAATTTTCTTTCCAAGAATACATATTGGAGGTTCTTACATTGGCTCATCTCAATATTATGTCTAATTTATGTGGGAAGACCATTATTGTTGTAAATTGCGCCATTAATGCTATTTTGATATGGCTTTCAAATAGTGATATGTGCAAAGACTTGATTTGGTTTTTCTTTTGACTTTAGGAATTTCTTGCCTTCTGTAAATGGGTCTGTTCCAATATCCACTCATTCTGGAATACAATACCTGTCCTTGTCTGATCCTGGTATGATTCCGTCCCAATATGACCCCCTTGGCCACTCTGTCTACCTATTGAGTGATCACTGACTCTTGTCTACCATTTAAGTAGAATCAATTCTCCTAATAGAGACAAGTTTATCCACATTTGTGTTGGCTTTAGTATTCTTCAAGCCTTTTCTTTTCCTCTTCTTATATTCCAGGAAATTAAGGTATATACCTTTAATTTTGCCCTGAAGGCTAACCCAAGGCTAGCTTCAAACCTCAAATCTTTTGTTATAAAGATTTACTGCCGTGTCCTCCTGGATGTTGTCCCCAGGAGCCAAACATGGCAATTATAGAAATCCAGATATGATCCAGCCTCATCAAAGTTGATGGTGTCAGGGGCTCAGTCACATATATCCTCATATGCCAGGATATATTCTTCAATGGTTCCTGTCATCTTGAAGATACTGATTTCAGTCATGATCACTATGTCAGAGTTCTTTATGACAAGCTTTTCCAAGAAAGCCTTTTTGAACATATCCCAGTCTTTTTTATGATAAGGATGTTGTTCAACCCAGCTGCTCACAAACCAGAAGGCAGCCCCAGTGACTCATAAAACAATTCAACTTGCCCAGAGTCTTTGGGGGTATCTAACTTTTGTGAACTTGTTTTGTGTGCTTTGAATCCAGAGGTTAGTGTTTTCTTGGCGTAGTCCTGAGAACACCCCAAATTCTTCTGAGTGGATTTACTGAAATACAATGTTGGGTATTTAGGGAATGTCCTGGATTAGGGTTGGGCTCAGGACTCCTTGTGTGGTGAGGAGGTTGTACTGCTTAGTGGGCACACAGATATTATTGAAGGCAGTGTCCTGTAGGAGTGTCATGACCTTCTTCATATTTTCTCCAGCTGGTGAGGAATGCCGTCTGTTGGATTATTTTCTTTAGAGGAATTTTTCCTTTAAGCTGTGTAGGTGTGGATAGCCTATCTGCACTACCACTGTTGATTATATACTTTTGAGAAGTATACAAAACAAAATAAAGTGGAAAGTTAAAAGAGAATGATGCTTTATTGATTTGATTATTGGGGATTATATAGTAGCATGGGAAGCCACATACTGCCCATGTACATCATGGTAGTCATGGGGCTTGTCCAGGTAATTTTTTCATTTAGGGCTTGAAGGTCTTGATCCCCGTATAAGATGGGCAGCCAATAAAAGTGCCACCAACTTATTTATTAACCAGTAAATCATTCAGGGAGTTGCTCAGGGAATTTTTTCCTGAGAGGGTGCAATAATAGATGCTGCAACATCACTTATTGGCCTGAAAAGGGTACCCAGCCTCTAAAAAATGGTTGGATTTCACATCCTAACCTCACTCATGCTCAATAGATGCTATAATAACTTCATTTGAACAACCCCCAGGTAGTAGGTCCAGTGAAGACCACCCTGGCTAGTATGAAACTACCTCCTTCCCATAAGAGCTATGCATTGTCAGCACTGCCAGGAAGAGGCAACTCCTCATTTTCAAAGAAGGAGGGTAATACTATGACCATTTATGGTTTTCTAGGTATGGCTAGACCTAAGCACTGTCACCCAGAAAAAAGGCCCCAAAGCACTGCCTGCTTTTGGTGATTGGAGGTTTAAATCTTACAATTGGTCACAATTAGGTGATGGCTAGAAAAGTTAAGTCCAAGCAG
>QTSX02002261.1:0-239822 GCA_014839935.2 Entomophthora muscae
CTGTCTTGTTGCTTATCTGCTAGGTACCCCTGATTTAGACCAAATCACTTCAGTGGCCCTTAGATTAGCCCAAAAAGAGCCATCACTAATCTACAAGTCCAGTTCAAAGCTACAAAATATTATGAAATAATAGTTGACCCTTGTATTCTGAACTACCTCCTTTCAGCAGCCAACTCTGCTACTCACTAAATCTTGTCCTTTATCTAACCTGCCTTGGACTATCATCAGATGTTACTGGGGCTCCAATCCACAAGATTTCCTTCCTTTGTGCCGCTGTTTCCAAACATTGGGAGCAGTTATCTGCCTATCAACAGTGTGTATACTCTCTGTTCTCCCTATTATTCAATAATAAGAGATATTTAATTAACCCCAAGCTCAATTAACTAAATCTATCAAGCACCTGCATTCTTCTGTCCCTGACTACATTTGTGAGCGCCTTCAAGAGTTTCATCAGCTACAACAACCCTGAAAGGCCCTGGTTGACTCTGTCCTTAACACCCACTGCACTGACTTTGATCAGTTGGTGGTAAAACTCAATATTTTCTGTGTTCATACTGCTGAGAAATTGCAATGCTTAGCTGATGTTGCCTCAAAAAGTATGCAAGACATGCAGGATGAATTAATACTGGAAAAGGCTGCTGCAATTAATATTATCCAAGGATTAAAAGCTTGTGAGGATGAGTTAAGCCAATCCCCTTCTGGTGGTTGCCTGTCTGAAGATCTGATGAGACAAAAGCAGGAAATATTGGATGCTATCCATGTTTTGCGTGCTACCACAAGAAGCAAAGCACCTCTTGAAGCTACGCCTCAACCCAACCCTCAGGTGGCTGTGCTTACCACCCAGGTGGCTGCACTTCAACAATAAATCTTGGAGCAAAAATAAGTTGTTACAGAGTCCACCAGTTTACTAGGACCCTCTGAGGATGAGGGCTGTTGCCTAGGAATTCCTGGTGTTGGGAATTTTGACCAAGCAATGATGATAATTATGACAGAGCTTGCCAATATGAACTGCAGCAGCCAAATTATATAAATTGGCAGTATAAAATATATGCATATTGAATTAGCAGTAGTCTGCTGATCTGAGCATTAAATTATCCAACGATAAGCGCTGCTGTGGCAATTAAATAATACATAATTTGCTGCCACAGCACTTAAAAATATACACAAGCGCTGCGGCGCCGCCTAGTAATTAGATTAAGCGCCAAAGCGCTGAACTACTTTTACGTCAAGCGCCGCGGCGCCAACTGAAAATTATTGCAAGCGCTGCAGCGCCACCTGGCAAATATTACAGGCGCCAAAGCGCCGCCCTAATTTTACATCAAGCGCCAAGGCGCTGGGTTTGATTCCCCTTAATCTTGGATTTCCTAAATTAACTGTATTTCTAAGCAGTCAATGCAAGGACACAAATTAGGCAGGATGAATGACCTCAAAAAATACCAAACCCCCACACCAGCAAGAATCACCTGTGCTGGGTGAAGCAATTGAATCTCATTGGTTGGCATGTTTGAAACAACCAAACCTAGATCACTAATTACCCAAAATAAGTGTGTGTTGGAATGTCCTAGAAGATATTGCCAACAGCCCAGGAAGACGCTCCCCAAGAGGGTATAAATACTTTTCCCCTAATAATAATAAAAACACTTTTCAACTTATTACAAGTGCTTCTGTGTGATCAGAAGCCAATCCTCCAAAGTAATTATTGATTCCTCTTCTTATATGTTCTTCTGCCACAATAATAATTGTATCCTCATATATGACAGTATTCAAGCCAAGTACCCTGCGCCCTATTACAGAAATGAGTTGCCCCCATACTCCCAGCGTGACAAATGGTGCTCACTACAGGGGACCCATGTACTTGTCCGTGGAAGAAGACAGCACATCTGCTTCTCCTCTGCTCACTGGGTTCTATGAGCACTATGACGGCGCCCCCATGGAAACTAGCGACGTCAAAAGGCATTGCTGGTTCTGTCAAGAAGAGGAAATTATTGACGTAAACAAGCTACCAATCATTCCTGACAGCAAGTGCGCCAAACTACCAATTGCTTCATTAGATTGACCTATAGAAGCAGAGTGGGCTACCATTATCAATGTGGCCTCAAACCTGATCACTGGTTATCAACTGGCGCATGAACCTACCAGCGTGGAGTTCTTGCTTTTCCACTGCCACCCAGACGCCCAACAACTATTGTCATCCTTCTGGAGCTTCCTTAACTCAGAAGCAGGAAGCTTGGATCAACTCCCCAACGTCAAACAGGTTAGCAATTGCATCCAGAGCTTTGTCACCCTGCAATCCATCACCTGTTAGGAGTCCAGGCCCACCATCACATGGAGATACAAGATCTGGTGGCCTACTCCAATCATCAACAAGAATACCAGGCAGCCTTGGTCCACTGTCTGGACCTCAGCTTTGCTGAAGTCCAGAACTACGCCCATCAGAATTTAAGCCAGCTTGCACGGACCTCACAGCGTCTTGACAACCTCTTAGAGCAGCTAAATACCCAGCTGCCCAAAATTGTGGGTGAGATACTGGATTTAAGAGGAGCTTCACAAACTTGGTGTTGAGATGTAACTTGCCATATCCTGGCAGTCAAACATTATGTGGAGGATACCGCCCATTGCAAAGCAGCCCTCCTGGAGGAAACAAGCCTCTGTATATCTGAACTGGCAGATACACAATAAAAACTGGAGGCACTAAACAAGGAGTTCAGTGACTTCTTCCAGCCCATTCAGTCAGAACTCAGTAGACTTAAAGACCTTACCCACGCTACAGAGGCCAATATTGTTGAACTGAAGGACAACTTTGTGAAATATGATGACCACCTACAAATGGCATTGGAAGAGAAATTGGCCACATTCTGTAAGGAGACTGAGGAGGCACTACTCCTAGCCAGACAGACACCTGCAGCCCAAAGCACCACCACAGGCGTCCCTGAGATGGATGAGATTTGATGCCAACTTGACAGCCTGACTATCTCAAATAATAACACCTTCCAAGAGATCAACAAAGTGAATAAGAGACACAAACAACAACAGGCAGCCCTCCAAACCGAGATTTTTGACCTACAAAACGCTGTGCAAGAGGCCAATGAGCATGCTACTACGCAGGAGTTCACTCTAGAAAAATACAGAGAGGAGATGGTGTGTTGTGGCTCCCTTATTGACTGCCTCTGCGGAGCCATGAGGGAATTGGAAGCCCAACTGGATGAAGTCAGATCAGAGGTTCAAGAAGGAAGATGCTATTGTAGTCAAGCGCAATTCTGTCTCACGGGTGCCTCACAACAGATCTGGAGAGAGCACTACTTTACGTCAGCCAACTAGCTCTGCCTACAAGGAAGATGCCATCTCATCCTCCTCGGGACAACAAAGCTTGCCACCTGTGTTTGTGGTCCCTCCTACCCCAGAAGAAACTTCTTGCCCTAACCGCTCAGAGTCTTCTGCAGGAGCATCACAGCAGAACTTCTTTGTGTTTGCCCAATGAGACACCCCTCCTCCTCCAGGACGCCAGAACATAGAAGAAAATGCACCCAGGTTCAAACCCATGAACCTCCCCAAGTTTGACCCAAAGGGGAACATCCATACATTCATCAGACTTTTTGAAATGTCAATGTATAGAGCTAGCAATCAAGACAAAGCAACCACGCTTCTGAACCAGCTTGACACTGCTAGCACTGACCTCATAATCCCTCACATGCCGCAGAATGACTGGTCCTACGCTGCAGCTAAACAAGCTCTTTTATATGGATTTGGAGGTATAGCCAGGGTTAAGAAACAAAAGAATGAATTCATGATGATCTAATTCCAAAAGGACAAATCCATAGCTGAATTTGAAGTTCAATTCTATTTGGAGGCACAGGTCCTTACTGGCTTTGGATCTCTTACTGCGCATGATGTACACATAGCCCTGCGCTTTGCTGTCAAACCTTACAAGGCATTGTATTGTACTTTGATGCCGGAGTTCCAAGATAACTGTTCTATTGATGGCATGGTGCAATACCTTTGTCAGTGTGGGGATACCTTTGGGCCTCCCAATGCCTTGGTTAAGCCTAGACCCTTACCCACTCCTCCTGCCTGTACAGAAGAAAGCAGGCGCTTTGCTCCTAAGGCTGACATGTCCAAGGTTACCTGTCATTGCTGTAATTGCAAGGGGCACTATGCCAACTTCTGCACTTATAAAACAGGTGTTAATGTACTGCCCCCTCAGGACATTACTATCCAGAGAAAAGATCAAGTGGAGTAGAGACAGGACTCTCTCACTCCACTATGAGCAACCCCATCAATGTCCCCACCGTTCCGCCTGACCGTCTACTGCAAGCTCTGGAAGAGCCAGTAGCACCATCTTACGGTGCTGACCACTCCCCAGATAAGGCGGAGCTATTTGTCCCAGACGTCAGCTACTCAGGCAATGCCCTACATTGTGTCATTGTTGAGGACGTCCATGTAGTGCAAACACGCAGTCAAGCAAAGGCCAAAGGCAAAGCCCAAGTGGTTGTTTCTAAACCTTACACCCGCCAGCTGCTAGACAAAGCCCCTGATGAAGGTCCTGGCCCTTCTACTGACAGCTCGTATTTGAAAGGGGTAAACATTGCCATACCCATGGACACCATGAAAGCTCACCACCCTGAGTTGTGTGGCAGCATCCTCAAGTTCCTGTCCATGGCAGATGATCTTGAAATACACTTAGTAAACAAAATAAGTTCCTCCTACTCTGAATGTACTTATGCAGATATATTTGTAAACAAAATCAAAGTATGAGCTATTATTGACACGGGGCTCCTATTAATATTATCTCCACACACCTGGTAAAACGCTTGGGACTAGCTCCAGACATTGACCACCGGAAGCAATATGGTACTGCTGGACTGACTGTTACCACTGCACAAGGGGCATACAGCGCCTTAACCTTGCGTTTTGGCTCTCTTGCAGTATTGGCTCCTGCCATTGTCTTGCCAAATGACAACTATGATATCCTGATTGACACCTTGTTCATGAGGCAATACGGGGTCAGAACTGATCTAGCCGCTGATACCTTTGAAATCTTAGGCCAGACCATCCCTCTGTATTACTGCCGCAACAAGGATACTGGCACCCACAAGACCATGCCTAGTGTCAATATGGCATACAAGAACGGAGTGGAACCCATCCAGTACCAGATTTTAAGCCATAAGGTCAGGCCTCTACCTAACCAACTGGAGGAATACAAAGGGCTACTTCTTTGCGCGGATCTACCTATTGAGATCTTGGCTGGCTACCAAGTACTGGTTGAAACTGGCCCAGATTTCAATATTACTCAGGGACTGTATAGTGAGCTGCAATCACCCTGCAATTGCTCCCATCTGGAACTACTAGTGGCTCTAGGTCTCATCCTACCAGGGCATGGCGCTGTCAAAGTACTATTGTCAAATCTCACTCAAAGCCCAATTCAAGTTCAAAGACATCAGGTAGTAACCTACCTACACCTCATACCAGCCAAAAAGGATACTGGGATACACAACTTTGGTACCCTGGAGGAGTTTGGGTTAGGCTCTTCTGATGGTCAGCCTCCCCTAGTTGGCGCCGTAATCCCCAGAGAAAAATTGGCTGGGTTGACCACGGAACAAAAGGACGCAGTCATGGCCCTTTTTGAGAAATATAAATCCATATTTGCAGAGGACAACTTTGATCTGGGATGCGCCAAGAACACTCTCCACTACATTGACACAGGGGACAAATGGCCTATCCAACTCCGCCCTATCAGACGCTCACGTGCAGCCAACACCACTGTGGGTGAAGAGATTGAGAAGCTGGTACAGTTGGTATTGTTGATACCATCCAAGAGCCCTTGGTCATCTCCAGTGCTGATAGTGAAAAAGAAGAACGGGACCAAACATGTTGTGATTGACTACCAGAAATTGAACAACATCACAAAGAAGGATTCCTATCCGCTTCTGCGCATTGACAACACTCTTGATTGCCTGGGTGGCGCAAAATTCTTCTCTGCTATGGATCTAATCTGAGGTTACTAGCATATTGAACTCCCACCTGAAGAACAAGAGAAGTGTGCAATCATCACCAGCCAAGGACTATACCAACCCACCCGCATGCCTCAAGGACTGTGCAACACACCAGCCACGTTCCAACAGGCTATGGATGATATGCTTCACGGCCTTAAGTTGAGTTGTGTACTGGTTTATCTGAACAACATCAATGTGTTTTCTTGCACATTAACTGAACACTTGGAGCACTTGGAAGAGGTCTTTTGTTGTCTCGCAGCAGCCAACCTGAAGATTAAGCCTTGGAAATGTGACTTTTTCAAGGATCAGCTTGAGTACCTTAGATTCATAGTGGATGCACATGGACTTTTCCCCCAGCCTGCCAAGATTGAGGCCATCAAAAAAATGAAGGTCCCTGCTAACAAGCGCAATGTGCAAGTATTCCTTGGTATGATTGGATACTACCATCACTTTTTAAAGGACTTCTCCAGGAAGGGAGAGACTCTCTTCCATCTCTTGAAGAGCGACGTTCAATTTAAATGGACACCAGCATGCCAGAAGGCGTTTGACATACTCCACCTTAGTCTCATGGATCAACCCATCCTTTGATACCCTGACTTCAGCCAAAAATTCATTGTACATACAGGCTCTTCTTTAACTGCTATTGGCAGTGTGCTATCACAAATTGACACAAAAGGTGAGGAACACCCTGTTGCCTATTGTAGCTGGACTCTCAATATCCATGAGCACAATTATACAGTAACAGAACATGAATGTTTGACAGTGATATACACATACAAACAATTTTGAGTATACTTACATGGGGCACACTTCAAAGTAATCACAGACCATGCATCACTACTTTGGCTACAAAACTTAAAGGAACCAGAAGGGCGCTTGGCACAATGGGCACTTAAACTTCAGGCCTACAACTTCAAGATCTCCCATCAAGCAGGGACCAAGCATAAGAATGAAGATGGCCTATTGCGACTTCCCACAGTAGCCCACCTAGCAGACATCTCAGATCTCTTATACAACAAAATGCTGAACGGCCAATTCAAAGATGAGCCTCCTGAAGTTCAGAAGATCCTACGACACCTTCTTGAGGACACTGAGATCAAGAATAGTAGAATCTTTAAGAAGTCAATCAAAGGGATAAGAGTGATGCCCAACCCTCAGAACAAACCAACCTCATTTTATGTGCCCACAAGGCAGTAGGTCATGGGGCTTTCTGCAAGACACTGGCCCAACTCAAAACAGCATATTTTTGGGAAGCAATGGTGTTTGATGTACATGAGACGCTTAGCTGTTGTAAGGAATGCCAAGGAGAGAGACCATTCAAGAAGATGACAACCTATCAACTGGCACGCCCTAACTTTGACTGGCACACCATATCTATTGACATAGTTGGACCATTATCTGTTAGCAACTATTGTACAAAATACATCATAGTTGCCATTGACCATTTGACAAAGTGGGTAGAGACTAAGACAGTAAGGGACCTGGGGGCAGGCACCACTGCTAAGTTTGTCTTAGAGAACATTATACTAAGGCATGGCTGCCCACAAGTCATACTCACTGACAATGGTACAAACTTCTCTTCCCATGTGTTAACCAAACTAAACAAGCTCATGGGTATCAGAGGTGTATTCTCCACGCCATACTACCCTGAGTCAAATGGGATGGTTGAGAGAGCAAACAGTACCCTTATAAGTATCCTGCGGAAGTTGGCAGCTGATAGAGCAGCAGAATGAAACATGTTCTTGCCTGCAGCCATGTTTGCTTATAATATTGCTGTACACTCAGCAACAGGGAGACGCCATTCCAACTACTTTATGGTAGACACCCCACATTACCTCCAATTTTGTACTCATGCATAGGAGAACAAGGGCTTCAATCTCTGCACATGTACCAGGAACGTCTAGCTTGCACTCTTATACAGCTACACTCTGAGGCATATTTTAACTCACTGGCCAATAAGATAAGAGACCATGAAAGGGACAACAGGAAACAATTTTACCTGCCCAAATTTGCCGTAATAGACTGGGTGCTGTTCCAAAATACACATGGCAATGGCCGCGCTCAAAAGTTGGCAGCCATCAGGATAGGACCCTTTGAGATCATTAATAAGACGTCTACAGACGCCTACACTGTTAAGGATGTGAAGGATGGACGCCTAGTTAACCAAGTACACACCAAATTCTTGAGAAAGTTTAACAGGAAAGACTGAAATAAAATGAATAAAAGAAAAAGAAAAAAACAATTAAAAAATATAGATATATATAACTAAAACAATATCTAATTTAAAATAAACGTAAAGAATTAAAAAAAATAAATAAAAAAAATTACAAGAGTACCATAAAAGAAAATATTGAAATCAGGTTGACTAAAACAAAAAAGAAACTAAATAAAGACAATTAGAAAAAAAGAAGATAAAAATACTAAAAAAACAATACATTAAATAAAAAGATAAAAATAAAATAAAAAATAATAAAGAGGAAGAGAAAAATTAAAACACTAATGCACAATACAAAAGGGAAATACTGGCAAGCATGGTGAGCAGTTTAATTACAAGTACTGTGGGAAGGGTCTGAGCAACAAGGATGCTTGGCGGGACGCTGGAGATTCACCACTGGGCGCTTGTGGGCAGGGAAAAGGTAGCAATCATTGTTGAGGCTCTAGCGCACATGCGCCAAGATAACCAGCATCTGAGACCAGGTCAACTGAGAGTTCCACAACATGGAGGTCCAGTTACAGAGCGGAAGGCAGAGCTGGCTCACAGGCACAAGGCTACCCCAACCACCACAAGCAGAAATCACAGCCCCAATTGACAGGCAGTCCATCAGGGCGTCCGCCATATAAGAGTAGGCTAGTGGCAACAGGACCCGGAGCTGATAGGCCAGAGCACAATAGTGCTCCAGGCAACAACCAGCGTACCCTGGCTGGCCAGGCTGGCAACTATCAGGAGCGTACCACATGAAGTGGCACGCAGCGGCAGCTAAGAGAAGATAGAGGCTAGTGTTGCCAGTACTTACTTCTGAAAGGAACACCTTGAATGTGACCAGGAAGCGCCAACTGACGTTGGCCTGGACAGGAAGGTCCAAAGTTTGATGGAACACCAGGTCAGCGGCAAGCTCAAGAGACCAAATCCAAGCCACCTCATCTATATACTTGTTTGAAAAAGCAATAGTGTGGGCGTGTTGGGCAGAGATCTGGCCAGGCGCCAAGGAAGCAGACTGAAGGCCAAGGCGCACCTCAGCAGCCAAGCAGGAAGCATTGTACCAGCCATGGTAGAGCTCACCAGCACAGATAGGGGACATGGGGTCCTTGTCAGAGTGCATAGTCTGCACAAAACTGAACATGGTTTCTTTGTAGTGGCAAACCCCAAACTTGCTCAACAGATTGGGGTAGTCAATGGGGACCTTGTCCAAGTTGCAAAAAAGCACTAAGCATTGAAGAGGGGTTGGCTGGGGGCTCACCAGAGGAAGGCAAGCGCTGCATAAATGGGCGCAAGGCACCAGAAGAACCAACAACAAGGGGCGTGCTGGGGGCAAGAGGAGTCTCAGCAAATAAGGAATCCTCCTTGAAGAGGTCACCAGCATTAGAACTGGGAGCAGAATTAAGGGCAGAGCGGCCACAGTGGTGGCGCAGTCCTGCTTGCAGAATTGATCCTTGCTGGAGCAAAGACGGTTGAGGAAGGCAATCCTCACGGAGCAGGGAATCTTACAGAAGGCATTGCTCTCCGCCTCACCCATGGTTGCCATCATGGTTTTGTATGCTTGACACATGTTTTGGTGTCTGTTGCTGCTGTTATCAGTGGGGTTCATCTTGGAAAGAAAGGAAGTAGTGCTTGGTCAAGTGGGGGATATGTTGGGAATTTTGACCAAGCAATGATGATAATTATGACAGAGCTTGCCAATATGAACTGCAGCAGCCAAATTATATAAATTGGCAGTAAAAATTATATGCATATTAGATTAGCAGTAGTCTGCTGACCTGAGCATTAAATTATCTAATGATAAGCGCCCGCAGCAATTAAACAATACATAATTTGCTGCCACAGCACTTAAAAATATACACAAGCGCCGTGTTGCCACCTAGTAATTGGATTAAGCACCAAAGCGCCAAACTACTTTTACTCAAGCGCTGCGGCAACAACTGAAAATTATTGCAAGCGCCGCGGCGCTGCCTGGCAAATATTACAGGCGCCAAAGTGCCGCCCTAATTTTACATCAAGCACCAAGGCGCTGGGTTTGATTCCCCTTAATCTTGGATTTCCTAAATTAACTGTATTTCTAAGCAGTCAATGCAAGGACACAAATTAGGCAGGATGAATGGCCTCAAAAAATACCAAACCCCCACTCCAGCAAGTATCACCTGTGCTGGGTGAAGCAATTAAATCTCATTGGTTGGCGTGTTTGAAACAACCAAACCTAGATCACTAATTACCTAAAATAAGTGTGTGTTGGAATGTCCTAGAAGGTATTGCCAACAGCCCAGGAAGACGCTCCCCAAGAGGGTATAAATAATCTTCCCCCAATAATAATGAAAACACTTTTTGACTTATTACAAGTGCTTCTGCAGATCAGAAGCCAATCCTCCAAAGTAATTATCAATTCCTCTTCCTATACGTTCTTCTGCCACAATACTAATCATATCCTCATATATGACAGTATTCAAGCCAAGTACCCTGCGCCCTATTACAGAAATGAGTTACCCCCATACTCCCAGTGCAACACCTGAACAACCTTGTATCTATTGCACTAGAGAATTGATTGCTCTGGCTAATAGAGTTGATCATATGAAGCATTATAATGATGCCCTAGACATAGAGTTTCAGGAAATGACCAAGTTGATTGACTCTGTCAATGAGAAATTCTCCCCTTGTCTGTTTTTTGGCCCATCTTTGACCTCCCAACTAGATGAACTCTCAACTGTGGTGATCAATAAAGGACACCAATTGGATACTGCTGAACAGCAAACAGGCCGTGCTGCCAAAGCTGGCACCCACAACACTGATTCTTTAGTTGCTTTAGAAGAAAATGTTTGAAATTTGTGGGCCAGACAGCCTCCTACAGAATCTGAAGCTTTGTTCTACCCTCACATCAATACGGTAGACATTAATAATGTTGGACCAACTCCTGAGGCTCATTTCAAACCTACCTTCAAGCAAGTCTTTGACCTGAAGACGTCTAAAATTGCTACCTTCCTTACCATATATTAAGCCACCATACATAGGGTTTAAATGAGATCAAAAAAGAGCACATTTTGACCTGCCTCCAACCTACCTGTCAAGAGGTAGTGCTACCTGAGCTTCCTTCCTTTACCACCTGGGAAGAAATTAAGCAGCTACTGATCAAGAAGTTTGGCAGAGGCCTTAGCTTAGAGGTGAAGAAGGACACATTCATACACATTGTCTTTAAACCTAAGGAAACTCTAGCTGAGCTTGCTGATAGGCTTTACATGTAAGGCCAACAACTAATAACTTTGTAACTGTGCTGTTTTAGCAGAGTTACAAAGGGGGAAAATATTGGAAACTAGATAATTATCTTTATTTAAAGATATGGATTATATAGTTGCTGTGAATTATCTTAAGAGGAACATGATTATGTAGATCATTCAGTTGGATGGTGAAGGGAGTGGCTTGTTCCTGGTAAAGGATTAGGCGCCAAATTGAGTCATCCACCAAATAGGATCATTGTTTGTTAATGTTGTTAATTTTTAGAATTTGAGTCAACTTCCGTGTTGTCTACATGTCACCAGAAAGTCAGATTGATGGTCTCAAACCTGTTTAGTTGGAACCTTGTTTGCAGGTCAATCCTGCTGTTTTGACACAACCTCTGATTAAAGCTCCAATCTTACAATACCCAAATAACAACAGGTGCTACAAGCTTGAGTTGGATGCCAGTGAACCGCTTGTCAGGAATGACAATTATTTCTCCCTTGAAACTCAGGCCTTAGAGCGGGATTTAAACCCTGACCCACTGCAGACTGCCAGCCCTGGGGACCAAGGGGCTGCCCGTCTGCGTTTTTCTTGGGTCAAGCCCCCACAAGCTGAGGTTAAAGGAGATTGTCCAAACAATGAGGCCAGCAAAACCCAGTGTTGTATTTACAAGTATGGGTGTGGTTGGTATAGCTATTTGCTTAACTTAATCTACAACTTACTAGTTACTAAAGACTAAGTTAAAAATATTTAACTTAGTACTTATAATAATATAATAAATGTGTAATAATCAATTCTTTATCTATTATCAAGAAAGAGAGTTATATAAATGTTGGATATTGATAGGCAGCCGCTGAGCGCCAGGATCCTCTGCTTCACAGCCAGATCCTTCTGCAGAATTTTCCCACTATTAACCTTTAGATTGGACAATTGTAAGCTAATATGGCTTGGAGGTACAACTTAGTTGATTGGTAGGACTACATTTTATCCAGAGCAATAGTACTATTGCTCTCTTGCTCACTGAGCTTAATGGATTAATTACCGTTACAGTGAAGGCTTTTTTAACCAATAACCTTAAAAAATTTACCCCTAATAAACTAGACAATACTGGAAAAGATACACAACCTTTCTCAGCATGATGAATTTCCCAAAAAGGAATAGAAAGCCAGTAGTTTTTTATACTGATATCCCTGAATAAATAATTGATAAGGCCCAAAGGGGAAAATATGATATTCCAGTTAGTAACACGCCTAGCAACTTGCCTGTGCTTGAACAAGAAGAAGATGAGTTTACCAAAATACTGGGCAGTGAAATAGATTCTGCATTGTATAGCTTGTCTAGTAAAGTGTCATATAAGCTAAATACTCCACCTAGAAGTTCTATAGCTGAAGACTCTGGGATGCCCACTTCTTCACAACTATCAACAATTGCTAAGAAGAGAAACTATACTGACAATTTAAGACTCCTACACATGTGTCGGCTACCAGATCTGATAAGCCTGTGCCTAGCTTAACCAAACTACTCAAAGATATAAACAAGGACAGAGTGGGTTCAGCTCCTCTGGAGGTGCAAGAAGACAGTCAGAGTTTCTTTCTTGACATGGTTACCTTTCTTTGTTAGGAGGAGATCCCTAGTCTGCACTTCCATGGGCCAGTAGTCATGTGGTCAACACTGATTTTGGCCTTGGAGAATTCCTATGTGATTTCTACCAAAAAAACTTGAAATATGGAATACAGTGCACTGGCGTATTACTAGAGTAAAGCTACTACAGTATGCTCAACTGTGCCTCTGGGGTTTCTTCTATGATGGAGTTTTCTTGACAAACAATCAGTTATCCTGTGCTCTCAAACTCCTCAAACTAGTGTTTACTGCGTGGGCCAATTGTTGTTCTGCTACAGGTCCTGTGCCCTTGTGACATGGTTCAGATAGCCATTAGTATTGGTTACGGCAGTTTATGGGAGCTACCTTGGAACTTCTCAGTTACAGTAGGGCAGGAAGTTGTCAGTCAATGACGTTGATTGGAAATATGGTTCTTAGTGGCTCTAGAGCTTTCTATCACCAGATACCACACTATATGCCTGAGTACATTGAGTGGCTCCTAGGGATCCTGTATTCTGTTGGTGGTAACATACCAGAGGAATATGCTCAATGAAAGAGTCTTCTATTGGAGTGCATTCTGCTTGTAATTTTTTCCTACTCCATTGGCATCAATTTCATAAACTTTCTTCCTGTTGACAAGTCTCCTTTTTCCCTTTGCTTTCCACTAGCTGCACAATGTCTGGCTTATTTACACAGCAGTAACAAAAGTCCTCATCCAAGTACGCCTGGGTTTAGAGGCAATAGCATCTTAATAAAGTGCTTTTTCATAAACCATCTTATTGTTTTGCTTTCTATAAGCTTTATCTCATTCTTGATGCAAATAGGGTAACAACTCATGGATTCTTTATATTAGCCTTTTATTTTTAAAAGTTGCTACCCTCAATGGGGTTTAGTTTTGATCACCAGGAGCCATGCACATTTATTGCACATTTACTTGGGTAATCAATTTTCCAGTCTCCAGGTCCTTCAGGGTGTAACTGTCTACACCTAACTTATGAACTACCTTCACATGTCCTTGCCATAGTGGTGCAAGCTTACTTCTGCAACCATATACTCAATTTCTGTAGAAATACACCTTGCTGCATATCTTGTATACTGGAAGGGCTAGACGGTGCTGTTCTGATCAATCAATATCATTGATTTTGTTGGCCAAGTTGATCAAATATGCTTCTGATTGTAGCTTAATCAGTGTCTGGGATAACTTTTGGAGGTATGTGTCTGGAGATATAGCTTTGCTGGGATTTACCAAGTTATATAAATGCGGTGGCAGGCTAGGTTGCCATCTGTATAGCAACTGAAAAGGATTTTTACCAGTTTCTCTGTGGAAGCCAATGTTATAAACAAAGACAGCAGCTGGAAGATAGGTATCCCATTCCAATTTGTGCTGGTGGCTTATCTTTTTCAGGATTTGAACCAGGCTTCCATTAGTTTTTCCCACCATACCATTAGTTTGAGGATAGTAGGGTGTTGACAGAGTACCACAGATACCCATAAGCTTGTTTAGCCTAGGTATCATGTAGCTTGTAAAGCTTTTCCCTTTATCTGTCAGAAGTGTTTGTGGAAAGCCATGTGTTGCAACTGAACTAATGAGGGTTCAGTACTTTAATTGGGGAAGACAACAGTCCAGTAGAAAGGACAATAATTAAGAGAATAAGGTTATGTTTATTGTAGAATATTTTGCTTAACATACTATATGGGGGAAAGACACAAGGCCACAGGGGGTGGCACAGTGGCAGGTTTCATGTAAGGTTCAAAGCCAGGAATAACTTGTGCATGGATCTGCAAAGTTGAATTAGCAGTGCTCCAAATTATGAGAAAGGGTCTGAAATTTGACATTGTTATCAGATTGATTCATGTTGTTAGATATGTCTTGGGGCAACTCATCAAGAACCCCCTGTTTTGTAAGATATGTTGGTAGGCAAGGATTGAAACTTGGTTGCAACACCCCCTTGCCCCCTGCTTGTTGTCAGACACTAGAAGGGGAGTCTGCGGAAGATCTGGGAAGGTCCACATGAATAACTTTTGTGTGGGGATGGCGTGGCAGGGGCACAAGCAATTGTGGTGAAGCTTTTTGGTATTTCCTTGGGCATCTTCAAGTTGATAGGTGTGGTTGTCATAGACCTTGGCTATCTTGAAGGGCCTGTGGGGATCCTGATCACCAGTCCCCATAGTGTGTCCTAGATTGTAGCCAGGGACTGGCTTGGAGGAGTCGTCATTCTCCAACAGGGGTGAAGGGTTGGTGAGAAGCTTATACTTGGCTTGCATAAGGGCAAACTCCTCAAGTACCTTTCCAATCACCAAGCAAGCGTCTCCACCATATACCTGGACTTCAGCAGGCACCAGCCTGCCTGTAGGCCAATACCAATCCTGGAGTAGTATTGCAAACTCTTCTCCAATGAACTCTCTTCCTCTATTTGACATCTCCAAATGTCTGGTCACCTTTTCCCACTCCTCCTGGGCAGATTTACTAAAGGCAAACTTCCTGCACCCTAGGTGGTATGATTCCTCATCCCCTGGGCTAGGGTAGAAAATATGGGGCAATTGACTCATGAGACTTATATATTCTTTTCACAAGGGAAAATCAGATAGGGGTCATAATAGGTGTTTTATTCTCTGTCAGAAGAAAGATCCCCTTAGAAACCTTCTGAAATATCACCTTTGGGTAGGGAATAAGAAAGGGTTTGTGCCAAAACTTGGAGTCCTTTAAGAATATCTTGGACTCCTTGTAATTGGTCTTTGACTCCTGCTCCCTGTTCTTGGGCTCCTTTGCTTTGGTCTTGGGCTTTGTCACTTTGGTTGTGGGCTATGTTGCCTTAATCTTAAGCTCTTGTGGTCTGACTTGGCTCTGGCTTTCTATCCTTGATCTTCTGCTCCTTCTGTAGCTTTGGTGGCCTTTGTAATCCACTTGATCCAGTCCCTGAAGAGTCTCAGATAGCTCTCCCTTTTATAGCCCCTTGTTTCAGACCAAAATCCTCTCTTAGAACTCTGGTTCTTTAAAGCTTAAATTATCCTTTTTTTCTTCTCCTATAATATATTAAACTTTCAAACTTACTTCAGCCAATGAAAGCCCTGAATTTTCTGCTTCTGCTCCCCATTTTTAGGCTTTAACTCTCAAGTTTAAGCCCTTAAAAACCTGATCAAGTAAGCTCTGGGTCGCAGCCAATCAAACGCCTTGCTTCAACAGTTTTGCCAAAACAGTTTATCCAGATGACCCGTTCCTGACCCTGGTTCAAACTCCAAGCTGCCCTGCTCTGGGTAAACCACTGCTCCGCGTTTCAAACGGTTTTGCCGTAATTCCTGTCATGTTTCCCCGGCAAATCTTGAGCGCTTCCACATATGTTTTACTTAAGCAATTTTTGATCCTTTGATTTTTCAACGTTTTTCCAAGTTTCTCTGTGTTTCCGTCAACTTTTTGCCTCTTTGAACTTGCCTATTGCTCGTCTTTTTGCTCCCCTAGTTGTTCTTGGCAAAATTTGCTCTTTTGCTCTCACAGTTTCTCTGTTCTTCTTTCAGCTCCTTTCTGGTCCTTTTTTCCCTTTCATCTTTCTCCTAAAAATAACATATAGTTCTAATAAACTATAGGTTATTTTTCCTCCTCTTTCTTTTTATATATGATTTTTGATCCTTTTTTAATCATAATCAGGCAGTATTCAATCATTCTTTAACTGCTTCTTTATATCCAAATTTCTTCTCAAAAGTCACTAAACCAATTCTTCCAGCCTCTATATTTAGTCCAGCTAGGTCATCCTCTCAGCTCCTCAGTTCTTCAGCACCAACTTCTGGTCCTTTGGCCATCCTACGCCATGATCTTCTAGTCCTTCATCCTGCCTTCTTGTCCTTCTGTTTATCCTTAACCAGTTCCACACCAAATCCTCACTAGGAACCTATTTGTTCCTTTTAACACACTGAACCATATTGGTTCATTCCATTCAATATTAATTAACAGTTCATCAACCAGCCTTCACTGTGACCAAACAGTCCCTCTTGCTAGTTTTCTCTGCTAATTCTGTGAACCACCTTGGTTCTTTATCTCAGCCCCCATTACCAGAACTTGTAGACCCAGGCATGAGTCTACATTGAACTGGTGTTTGACTGGGCCCTCGCAAGTGGCAATCAACTTAGGCCATTCAACCATAAATCTATGTCTATGTGTTGTCTTTACTTGCCCAGGTGATGAAATCTGGGCTTTCAGTTGCAGAGTAATCAGCTCTACTTCCCAGAGGACTGATCACACCAAGTTCTGTAGCTTGCTTCCCCAAGCAAGCCATCTTGGCAACACCTCTGAGCATGCCTATACCCTCCAATGCTCACTTTGGGTTTCCCTAAAGCTCCCATAGGGGCATAAACGAGGACACCCTGCCAGTCCGTTAGGCAGGGTGCTTGCTCACAGACCTCCTGCAAGTGTATTAGGGTACTTTGAGCCCTCAGAGCTCTTCCCCTCCCTGGCAGCCTGCGTTACCCGCCAGGGGTCCAAACTTACTCCCCCCAGACAGACCAAGTTCCCTGCTTGCTATTTCAGTCTTCACCCTCCCGCAGCCACGGCTCCCTGCTAGGTAAAGAACTATAGCCCAAAGCAGCCAACATCTTCTGCTGGGTGGAGGCAACAACTGCCTCTGGTAGTCCTTTGTTACCTACCAGTCAGGCCTTACTTACCCTAGTAGACCATGTTACCTACTAGGCTCCCCTTACTTACTCTAGTAAACCATGTTACCTACTAGTTTTACAATGTTGCTATCTGTCCACACCTTGTCATTCTTTAGCATATTGTCTTTATTTGAAGCCAAATTCACCCTCACCTGCAAACTGCACACATGTGGATCACCACAGGGCCCCAGGTGGTTGGGTTCTAATTTAGTCAAATTGGGGTTGAGGGTGTAGACAGGGTCACCTATGGCGTATCTGGCTTTGAGGTGTTTGCTCCCCCCTCATTTGCTTGTGTTCAATGTTGCAAGCTTTGGCACAACACTGGCTCAGGGAGGGTGTGGTCAACAAGGGGGGCTTCCCGGGAACCGTGGATTTTAATTTCCCTTGTCCCACCCCCGTCAAGCTGTCAGGTGTTCCAAAGGCCAAGGCGCTGGGGCTGAACCCAGTGCCCCTGTTGATTCTCACTTATAAGATAAGTAGAGCGGTGAGCAGGTGTTCAGTCCACACAGTGTTAGGTTGCTCCTTGTCAGGGCCCAGAATGGGCCAGACAAAACCCTATGTTGCATAGGGTCAACACTTTCAATAGAGCAATTGCGCAACCAAACAATTGTGTTGTCAATCACGCAGATTAACCCAAAGGAAACTTTATTCTAAGTGGAGAATCAAATTCTGGTCAATGCCAAGCCTGGGGACAATTGAAAACCCTCCCAAAGCCAAGTGGAAAAGATTTTAATTGGCCCACACCCTCTGAAACCCAGAATTGGAGACATTGGTTTCCAAATGGCCCAAAATTCCCCTGCCAGCTTCCCCAGGGCAAAAATAATGAAAGGATCCATCTAACTGAAAAAACAGGAGTCACCAATGGAACCCAGCTTGATAATAATCCATTAACAATCAATAAGAAGTTGCCAGTAAGCCCAATTGCAGTTTCCCAGCAGGATATAGCTGGAAACACTGGCAATCCCCTTTCCTTGATGACATCTTAAAATAAAATGACTTTATGCTCAGGATTCCTTATTTTCTTGCAAGAAATATATACTTTTGCACCAATATAACTATTCTGTTTTCATTTATTTGTAACTCCCCTACACTTTACAACCTCATGTATTTGCTCCTCCTGGCCACCAAGAGTGATCATTTTGCCCTCCATGCTGGAGATCCTTCCTACTCATCCCTTACCAACTGTGCCTCTTGTCCAGGACTTTAGTAAGTTGGATTTTGTCTATATCACAGTATTGGGGCTGGCCAACCAGGTTGTGCCCCATACTGAGGATTGGTGATCCCTAGCTACTGCAGTCAACTATCTGGCCAGGATTGCACCTATTGTGTACCTGGCCTTCCAGGCCCAGTCTGCCTCCCCTGCGGGAGTCCAGTCAGATTCTGGTATGGGCCATGACACTCCTGGGAGAGCTTGGCAATCAGTTGGACCAATGAACCAATTAGGTGCTCTACGTGTCTATTGGCTTGAAGATGGTAGGAGATTGTGACTATTTTTTGAAGGGCGTTCTTGGCGCAGTACACCTTCATGATGTGCCCTACAAGTTTGGGCCTATCATCTGTGATAAGACGTTTGGGTTGCCCAAAGCAGGCCACAATTTCTTTTCCAATGAAACGGGTGATGGTGATGGTGGTGTGGTTAGTGGTTGCCCACGCTACTGGCCAACAGGTGAAATAATTGATGACTGTAATGATGTACTTCTTGCCTAGCCTGTCTTTGGAGAGAGGTCCAACAATGTTGAGGGCCCACTGTTTGAAGGGTTCTATGGCTTTGATGGGCATAACAGATTTGTGAGGTGCAGGTTTAGATGTGTTCTTTTTGCACAAAACACATGTTTTGATGCATGCAAGCCACCAAACCTTGTGCTTCATGATTTTGAAGAGGTTACATCATCTGATGTTGCCCAAGGTGTGGTGGTAGTGTAGTATGGTCTCCCCTTGCTATGTAGTGGGAATATAAGTCATATTCTCACCTGTCTCTGCCTGGTGCAAGACATTACCAGCATTAGTAATGAACCGGCTTTTGTTTTACTTCAGCTTGGAAATAGTTGTGGAGTTAAGGCCTTTGTAACGGGTTGCTTCAGGAAGTAGATAGAGCATGGGCTAGTCTGGGTCCAATCCATTGTCCCTAGTGATGGACGCTATTTAGAGTCGCAAAAGAGCGTCAGCCATGACAAGTTCCTTCCCAGGTTTGTACTTGATGCTTAACTGGTAAGGGGATAGGCGCTCCACCTATCCTGCTTGGCAGTGTGTTAGGTGAGACTGCGTGTTGAAGTACTGAAGTAACTTGTGGTCCGTTAGAACGCAGGGTGGGAAGGTAGCACCTTTCAGGTAACAGCGCCACTTCTCAAAGCAGTGTACAATGGCTGCCAATTCTTTATCATGGATGGGGTAGCATTGTTCTGAGTCAGTAAGTTTCCTGGACTCATAGGCCACGGGGTGAAAGACACCATTGTTGGTTTCTACCCTTAGCACACCCCCTATGGCCCTGTCAGAGGCATTGGTCTCTAGTTTGTACTGTCGGTTTCAATTGGGGAACTGCAGGACTGGTGCAGTTGTGAGCCTTTGCTTCAACGTCTCAAAGGCTGATCTCTGACAGGGGTCTAATAGAAGCGCTGCTTGGTATTGAGGAGCTTAGTGAGAGGTGCAATTAGCTCTCTGCAATTGGGGATAAACTTGCGCACATAGGCAACCATTCCCAAGAAGGTGCACACTTGGCCCACATCAGTGGGGGTGGCATGCTTGTTATTGCCTTAATTTTGGCAGGGTTGGGTTTTATCCCCTGGGAAGAGATGGTGTTCCCAAGGAATAAGAGCTCTGACTGGAGGAATTCACATTTCAAAGGCTTGGCTTTCAACTGGTTTTTAAAAAGGATTTTGAGTATAGCACAGAGGTGTTGGATATGTGTGGTTTGATCTTGACTGAAGACAATAATGTTGTCAAGGTACACAACAATGCATTTTCAAATCAAGTCCTCAAATGCTTTTTTCATAAAAATGGCAAAGATGGAGGGATTGTTGGTCATTCCAAAGTTCATGATATGACAATCAAACAACCTGTAGCGTGTGTGGAAGGCAGTCTTTGCCTCATCCCCTGGTGCAATGCAGACCTGGATGTACCCCACAGTGATATCAATCTTACTTAAGACCTTTGCATCTGCAAGCATGTCAAACAGGTTATCAATCAGTGGCAGGGGGTATTTGTTCTTGACAGTCACCTTGTTCAGAGTGCAGTAGTTGGTCACCAATCAAAGGGAACCGTTCTTCTTGGCTACAGAGAAGACTACAGCCCCATATTTTAAGAGGGGGGGGCGGATGAAGCCCTTGTTGAGTGCGTCCACAAGGTGTTGACAGAGAGTCTTGTCTTCCTTGGGCGTCAGACAATAAAGGGGACGTGCCTTGGGCAACAACCCTTGCAATTGGACAGCATGATAAATTTCTTGGAGAGGAGGCAGTTGATCCAGTGTTTCATTGAAGACGTCCTTGTACTCCTCAAGGAGTGCTGCAAGTGCGGGTGTAGGAGATAAGTGGTCAAGGGAGGGGCTGCAGGTGGTTTGGTGCAGATGACTTTGACTGAGCATTAATTAAAGTTGAGCTTTCCCCTTGAAATTGTACCTATCTGTTTATGTGAATCTTAAAAATACAGTATCATGGAGTAACTTGCTCATTTCCACAGGGTAAATCTGGAATCCCACCCCATTTCTGTTGAGGGTGATTACAGACATATTCCAGTCAATGTATGGACAGTTGTGCCAGAGCTAGTCAAGACCAGCAATGACGTTGTGGCTGAGCCCTGCCATGATTGGCCCAGAGAGCTTAACCTGGATGTTCCCCATTTTCACAGAGAAGGGTATTGTCTTATGGGTAATTGCCACTCTGAGGAAGTCAGCTACTTGTACTGCTTTGAATTGGCTAGGAACTTGGTCTAATTGTTGAGAATCAGCAACCCCCTGGTCAACCATGATGTGGTTGGCCCCAGTTTCTACCAAAATTCTGTGGCTGTTTCCGCGGAAACAGAAGGTATAGACCAATTGGGTTACTTTATTTGAAGAATGGCTTGCTTGGAGAACGGGGTTGTCACTATGAAGCTGGAATACATTGAGAGTTTCAAAGTCATGCACATTATAATCACAGGGGTTCTTTGCAAAGAGGGATTGAGAGTGGGGGTTAAGTGGGGTTGCAGAACCTCTTGTATCTACAACCCCCAGGCTTTTCCCAGGTCTTCAATATGCACCAATCAGAGCTTCCCCTTGCAGGGACACTTGACTTTATTCTCCTGTTGGCGGGACTGGCGGCAGCCTACCTAATTGTGGGCACTACCAGGTGCGGGACAAGACTGAGGTGGAGCGTCATTAGATCTGCAGAAGCCCATTGAAGCCTGGTTATTGGTCTCCACAATGGCCTTGTAGCAGTTTTCAATGTAGGTACAATGTTGCACAGGAACTCACTTGCAGATACGGGGTTTGAGCCCATTGACTATTAGAGTGAGGAGCATGGCATTCCTGTTAGTGACAGCTTCTGGGGCAGAAACAAGGGCTTTTTGCCAAGCTGAAAGGTATTCAGGGACAGACCTGGTCTGTTTAATAGCCAGGAGAGGAGCTCCCACCATGATGGATGAAAAGGTATCACTGTAGCAGGATTTTGTGGCATCCCCAAAAAATGCCCAAGTGACATCCATCTCTTGGCTTGCCCAGTTGGTAAACCACACTGCAGCAGACCCTATAAGGCACCCAGATACCATAGCCACTCACATGGGCTTAGGTACTTGACAGATATGGAGGCAGGTCTCAGTGGAGTGAAGCCAACTGACAATGTTGGCTCCTTTGACCCCACCTGCAAAGGATTCCAGCTGGAAATTGAGCATGCACTGAAAAAGGTCCAACTGAGGCAGGATGACGCTGGCGTCACAATGCCCAAGGCAGAGTCAATTGTACACTGTCACGGCCCATATCAGAGTCTGGTTGGGCTCCCACAGGGGAGGTAGGCCAGGCCTGAAAGGCCATGTACACAATAGGCGCAATCTGTACCAGGTAGTTGAGGGCAGTGGCCAGGGGGCGCCAACTCCCAGTATGGGGCACGACATGGTTGGCCAGCCCCAATACAATGATGTAGACAAAACCTAGCTTGCTGAAATCCTGAGTGGGTGGCGCATTTGGGAGAGGAGGTGCAGTTGGGATCTCCTTCATGGTTGGCAGCAGATCCAAATGGTGCAGATGGAAATACTCCAGATCAAGGGCACGGGGTGATTCAGCAGGGGCAGCAGGAGTATAACCAGGTGGATGTGGATAGGCTAGTTTGTATATTGTGGT
This sequence comes from Entomophthora muscae, assembly GCA_014839935.2. Lineage (NCBI taxonomy): Eukaryota > Fungi > Entomophthoromycota > Entomophthoromycetes > Entomophthorales > Entomophthoraceae > Entomophthora > Entomophthora muscae. Next base: position 22,961 of record QTSX02002261.1, read on the forward strand.
GGATTCACAAATAGATGCAAAGAAAATAATTAAATTTGAGCAAAAATAGACAATTCCTGCAATAAGATAATAATTTCTAGGCATAAACTTGCTTTATTAAGATGTCAACAGTGAGGAGGGCTTCTTCCCCTCACTACTTATACTTACTGTTGATCCTATGGTCTTTTGTGCCACCAGAGAACTGATGGCATCATTTGGAGGTGGATTTGCAATTTTACCTAGAATTTACGTGCTTGGCCAAGAGGGTGAGCTCTAATTGGCTGTTATAACATGAACCTTTTGAATTTTGCAGTTTGGTGAGTTGCTACAGTTATTTTTAGCTCCTGCAATGGATTGATTGCCCAATTGCGTGATCAAACAGTTGTGTTCACAATGTGCCATTTAACAATAGGTAGATGGCCCAGATTTTTTAACAGGTTTGATGCCAGGGATTCAAGGATTGTGTGCCTCTCAAATCCTGGGCCATTTGTTCGTGGAAAGGGAGGGCATTTCGCCCTGGGAAGTGCCTTGTGGGTGCTTCCATGCTGCATGTTTAGTCACCTCTAGAGAGGCCAGCTGACTGTCCAGGGCACTCTGGGCCCTGACATCATCCCCTACCATAGTTGAGCTTGCAGAGCACAACTCTTTACTCCGAGACTTATATTCCTTTAGTAGGATGGCAGCATTTTCCAGGTTGGACTCAGGTTCCCAAGTATTCTCTTTGTGGGGGTATCCTTTCCATTTGACCAGGAAGTGAGGTTTTTGGTATTGGATTTTGTGTCCCAGGATGGCTTTGACCTTGTGTTCCGTGAAGCTTCCTATTTTGATGAGTGGGGGAGCTGTTCTCACTATCTGGTGCAGGAGAGAGGTTCCTTTCTTTTTTGATAGCAGGGAGCGGTGGAATACGTTGTGAATCTTCCATCTGGGGGGGAGTTCTAGTTGGCATGCTACAGTGCCAATGCGTTGTAAGACTTTGTAAGGACCTGTTCAACAGGGGCTCAAGCTAGCGCAAGGGGCAGTGGTCTTGATGTTCTTAGCGCTGAGATACACAAGGTCTCCTACTTCAATTGGGGGACCAGGGCTTTGTTTCTTGCCGGCAAAATTTTTGTATACTTGTACTGCTCTTCTCAGGTTATTGGCGCATTCTTCTTGGCATGTGTGGATGTTGCTAACCCAGTCTTGTCCTTTGGGGTTGTCAGCTTCCTCTGTGGGGGGCATCCCATGTGGGGTTAAATCCATAGTTGGATTTGAAGGGGGACATCCAGTGGAGCTGTGGGCTTGGTTGTTGTATGCAAACTGGGCCATTGGTAGGTGAGTTACCCAATTGTTCTGTTCTGAGTTAACGTAGCATTGTAAGTACTGCTCAAGGACCTGGTTTACTCTCTTGGTATGTCCGTTGCTCCGGGGTTATATGCAGTAGACAGCATTCTTTTTATTCCCAAGTCCTTTAGTATTTGGTCCTAAAACTTAGAGGTGAATTGTGGGCCTCTGTCTGAGACCACTTCTTGTGGAAGTCCGTGGTTCATGAATACTTGGTTCCAGAATAGGGTGGCGGTTTCCTTTGCTGTTACTTTGGTTGTTGTTGGAATGAAGTGAGCCATCTTGGTGAAACAATTGGTGATTACAAGGATGACGTTAAATCCTTTTTAATTGGGTAGCTCCACAATGTAGTCCATGGAAACTGACTTCCAAGGGCCTTCTGCAATCTGGAGGGGTTGTAGTAATCCTTCTGGCTTGCCTCGCTTAGGCTTGGTGCATCCGCATGTCTTGCAACCACTGAGGTATCCTTCAATCTCTGGCTTCATCCTGGGCCACATGTAGGTTCTCTGAATCCCTTTGAGAGTCTTGATATGCCCAGGGTGTCCTGACATGGGGGAGTTGTGGTATTCATTCAGTATCTCTAAGCGCAGAGGACCTTCTGGTACATAGGTGCGTCTGTGTAGCTGCAGGGTGTTACCATGTAGGGAGTAACCATTTTGGTAGTATTGACTGTTGATATCTTTCTTTAAGTCCTCTGTGATGGAGATTCAGTGCTGGTCTACTGTCTGAGATTGTTGGATTTCTTCTCTTCTACTGGCTAGTCCCAGGAATAGGAGCATTAGTTCAATCATGTTTGGGGACAAAAAGGATTTAGTGTTGAATTCTTCAATCTCTTTGGCACTAGGAAAAAGGTCAACTCTTTGGCTTAAGTCATCTGGCACAACGTTGATCTTGCCAGGTTTGTAGCTAATGGATAAGTTGTAGTCTGCTAGGAATAAGGCCCATCTAGCCTGTTGCTGGTTCATTTGTTGTGGTTTGAAGAAGTATGTCAGGTTCTTGTTATCAGTCATGATTCTCACTGGGTGGCTGGCGTCACACAAGTATCTTCTCCAATGTTTTAAGGACTGAATGATAGCAAGCATCTCTTTATTGTAGATGGGGTAGTTCAACTCAGGCGTAGTGAACTTCCTTGAGTAGTAAGCTACAGGGTGCAGCTTACTATCATACCTCTCCTGAAGCAACACCCCCCCAATGCAAAGTCAGAGGCGTCTGTTTCCACAATGAAGGGCTTATTGTAAACTGGCATTGCTAAGACAGGGGCAGAAACAAAGGCCTTCTTTAGCAACTCAAAGGCTGACTTGGCGGTATCATCCCACACAAAGGGGTTCTTCTCAGAGGTGAGGCGGGTCAAGGGCAAGCAGATCAAAGAAAATTTTTGGACAAATTCCTGGTAGAAGTTTGCCAGGCCCAGGAAACTTCTGACCTCCTTGTGGTTCTTAGGTTCAGGCCATGACGTCACGGCCTCTATTTTATCAGGTGTCATTGGAAAACCTCCTTTCAGTACATTGTACCCCAGGAACTCTACTTCCTCTTGGAAAAACTCACATTTCTGGAGTTTAACAAAGAGTCTGTGTTCTTTGAAGCATTGTAACACAGCTTGAAGGTGTTTGACATGTTCCTCAGGTGTGCAACTGTAAATGAGGATGTCATCTAAGTAGGCTATGCAACACCGGTCCTTGAGTCCTCCCAAGACCACGTCCACCATAGTTTGAAAGGTACTGGGAGCGTTGCACAGCCCAAACAGCATAACCAAGTATTCAAAAAGACCTTTCCTAGTCTTGAAGGCAGTTTTCCATTCATTGCCAGGCCTGACCCAGATCTGGTTAAAGGCATCCCTCAAATCAACCTTTGAGAAGACGTTGGCTCCTGAAAGCTGGTCTGAGAGGTCTTCAGCATTGGGTACAGGGTACCTGTTCTTCACCCTGATGCTGTTTAGGTCCTGGTAATTGACACAAGGACGTAAGTCACTGCCCTTCTTTTTAACAAACAATAAGGGGGACAAACAAGGAGATTTGGAGACGCGTATATATCCCTTCTTCAACATCTTGTCCAAGTACTCCCTTAGGGCGGCTTGTTCTTTCATGTTACAGCTATAGACAGGTCCATGCTTAGGATGGGTTCCAGGGAGGAGGTCAATGGTGTGGTCAAACTGACTGTGTTTGGGCAAGGCGGTGGCTTCTTCTTCTAAGAAACCTGACTCCCAAGATTTCAAACATTTTGGGATCTCGGCCTTGCAGGATTCCATGGTGATGTTGTTTAACTCAGGGGTCTGCCGGGGGTTCAGGCAGGGGACCTCTAAGGTTTGGCTCTCATGAGTGACAGTCACTTGATGGTTCTTATAGTCCAAGTTCAATTGGTGGTCAACCCACCATTCAAAACCTATCACTACAGGTTTGGGAAGCTTCTCCATAACATGGAATCTGGTGGGAAGCTGCCTCTTGTTTAACTTCAAGGAGAAAAACTCTTCACATTTGTGTGACAAGTCTGTTGTCTTGTTACCCAAGGTTACCAGTCAGGAATTTCCCTGGATTGATACACCAAGTTTCTCAGCTAGGCTACATTCCATGTAGTTGAGGGTTGCCCCACTGTCTAGGAGAGCTACTGTGCTCACCTCATGGTCATTATAACATAATATAGTGTTAATGATAGGGTAAGATTGGGAAGCGTTGTTTATTGCTGAGATGGTTGCTCTTTGGGTTCTATTGGAGCGGCTAGTACAGTCCTTGGATAAGTGACCACTCTGGTGGCAATAGAAGCATAGTCCACTTCTGACATGGTGTTAGTACTCTTCAGGGGTCATGTTCAAGTGGGGCCTACTTGTACCAGGGGTTTGATTGGTACAAGATTGGCCAGCGTGGTAACACTGTGGTTGGCTGAAGTCCATGCCTCTGGCAATTGCCAGGAGCTTGTCTTTGGGTAGGTTGCATTGGTGGTGTCTCATCAAGCTGGCTGGTGCGGGTTCAGACTGTTTCTGAAATGCAAACCTGATATGCTGTCAGGAATCTTGGCTGCATCTGCCAGGAGTAGGAATCTTTGTATGTAGGTCTCCAGGTTGTCTCTTCCTTGGGTCAGGCGGATGAGCCCCATGTAGGCTTGGGTCTTGGCCCCAGCAGGGGTAGTTGCAGAGTTCATTCTCTCCAGGAATTGGTCGTAGGAGAGTATGAGGTCTGGGTCTTCCTCAAGGCTGTTCAAGAAGGTTATTCTGGAATTATCCTTCAGTTGGGCGGCCACCATCATAACTTTCTGGGTGTTGTCTCTGAAGCTCTTGGGGTGGGCACGGAACAAGGCATTTATCATAACCATTCCTTTTCTGAAACCAGCCAAGTCCATTTTGGGCAGGTCAGGAAAGGTTGTGGGCGCAGCGGTATTCTGGTTTGAGGTGGAGATGGTCACAGTCTGGACCTGGGATGGCTTGGCAATAATTTCTTCTTGGCATTTGTTTGTTTCTTGTTTCTTGGTCAAGTACTGTCTTATGTAGTAAGCTGAAGTCATAAATAAAAGCATACAAGATGCCTCTATAATCAAAGAAGAATAGGGGCCCAAGGTTACTAGTTTAGATATGATTGACATACTGTCACGGCCCATATCAGAGTCTGGTTGGGCTTCCACAGGGGAGTCAGGCCGGGCCTGAAAGGCCATGTACACAATAGGCGCAATCCGTACCAGGTAGTTGAGGGCAGTGGCCAGGGGGCGCCAACTTCCAGTATGGGGCACAACCTGGTTGACCAGCCCCAATATGGTGATGTAGACAAAACCTAGCTTGCTGAAATCCTGAGTGGGCAGCGCATTTGGGAGAGGAGGTGCAGTTGGGATCTCCTTCATGGTTGGCGGCAGATCCAAATGGTGTGGATGGAAATACTCCAGATCAAGGGCGCGGGGTGATTCAGCAGGGGCAGCAGGAGTATAACCAGGTGGATGTGGATAGGCTAGTTTGTATATTGTGTTGGATTCACAAATAGATGCAAAGAAAATAATTAAATTTGAGCAAAAATAGACAATTCCTGCAATAAGATAATAATTTCTAGGCATAAACTTGCTTAATTAAGATGTCAACAGTGAAGAGGGCTTTTCCCCCTCACTACTTATACTTACTGTTGATTCTATGGTCTTTTGTGCCACTAGAGAACTGATGGCATCATTTGGAGGTGGATTTGCAATTTTACCTAGAATTTGTGCGCTTGGCCAAAAGGGTGAGCTCTCATTGGCTGTAATAACATGAACCTTTTGATTTTTGCAGTTTGGTGAGTTGCTACAGTTATTTTTAGCTCCCACAATGGATTGATTGCCCGATTACGCAATCAAACGGTTGCGTTCCCAATGTGACATTTCCTGATAGGTAGATGGCCCAGATTTGTTAACAGGTTTGATGCCAGGGATTTGAGGATTGTGTGCCTCTCAAATCCTGGGCCATTTGTTAGTGGAAAGGGAGGGTATTTTGCCCTGGGAAGTGTCTTGTGGGGGCTTCCATGCTGCATGTTTAGTCACCTCTAGAGAGGCCAGCTGACTGTCCAGGGCACTCTGGGCCCTGAAATACACACTCGTAAGAGCTAGCTGGTCTTGGTAAATAATGCACCCGTTGGGGATGTCCCCCTTGGGGATTGGCAGGAAGTTCTCTTGATGGGGAGTAGCCATGCGGCCTGTACTCTGTCCTTTCTTGGGGGGAATTTTTCTTTTGGGTAGGTTGTGAACCTACTGCTGCTACCACTGTTGCAACTGAACCAATTAGAGTTCAGTATTTGATTGGGGAAGATAACAGTCTAATAGAAAGGACAATAATTAATAGAATAAGGTATTGTTTATTGTAGAATATTGTGATCCATATACCATATGAGGAAAGCCACAAGGCCACAGGGGGTGGCATAGTGGCGTGTTCTATATAAGGTTTGAATCCAAGGAATAACTTACATGGGGATCAGCAGATCAAATTGGCAACACTCCTAATTAGGAGAAAGTGCCTGCTATTTGATATTACCGTCAGATTGGTTCATGCCGTTAGATACATCAAGGAAAAACTCATTGTGCACCCCCTGTGTATTGTAAGATATGTTGGCAGGCAAGGAGGGAAACTTGGTTGCAACACATGCTTATAGAGGATATTCTCTAAAATAAACTTAGCTGTGGTCAGTGCTGACTGATTTGGGATTGCTTTTATTTCCACCCATTTGGTAAGTTGATCCACTACTACAATCACAAGATTTTTTGCCAGTGATCAGTGGAAGGGGCCCAACTACGCCTATTGCATAGGTATGGAAGGCAAACCTGGGTCATGTTAGGCAATGCTGGTAGCGCAAGACTTTTGGTTGCTCTATATTGCAATCATGACAGGCAGCCAGTATTTCTGCTACCTCTGAATGCATCTCTTCCCATTAGCAGTGTTGCTACATAAGATTCAGTGTCTTCTAAATGCCTCCATGGCCTACAGTTTTGTGGTCTGGTACAATTGCATCTGTATGTATTAAAGGTCTGATGTAGGGTAACCATTTGTCCTTGTGAAGCTTGAGCAGCTGTTTGTTCTTGACCTTAGTATCCACAGCAAGATTTTTCAGATTTTTCTGAATTTTGGGTGGCTCCTACCCCCACAAAGACTATTCCAGTAGTAGCTTGTCATAAAGCTTTTCTGCTGCTGGTGAAACTAACACCACATTTGGGAGCCTAGATAGCAATCTGCATTCTGGTGGGAAGCTCCAGCACAATGCACAATCTTATAATAAAATGCTTGGAGTTTTGTGGACCAAGATGCCAAACAGCCTTCAGGATCCTTCAGGGTCTTGAGCCATTTAAGAGATGTGTGGTCTGTCACCACAGTAAAATGAATGTCATTTAGGTACACTCTAAACTGTCAATAGGCATATATAACTGCCAGGCATTGCCGTTCCATGACCGTGCAGTTGCGCTCATGGCAATTCAGGGTTATTGAGAAGTAGACTACATGATGTTCCTGATCTTTGTCATCCATTTGGGATAAAGGTGCACCTATTGCAGTGAGACTAGTGTCTGTATGGAAAACAAAGAGTCAATCAAAATCAGGGTATGCCAGGACAGGCTTGGTGACAAGAGTGGCTTTTAAGTCATCAAAAGCTTGTTGACAGCCCGGAATCCACAAAAATTCAACTTCATTTTTCAATAGATGGAAGAGAGGGCCTCCCAAACCAGCAAAGTTAGTAATGAAACGTCTATAGTATCCTATCATCCCCAAGAATACCTGGACATCCCTTTTGCTCTTTGGTTGCTGCATATGGATGATTGTTTCTACTTTTTCAGGTACAGGTTGAATTCCATCCTTACTTATTATGTAACCTAGGAATTCCAAATACTCCTTAAAGAAATTGCTGTCAAAACCGCAGGCTCAACCCGCCAGCAAGGTTCCAACCAAGCAGGTTTGTGACCCGCAATCCAATTATCCGGTCACCCAAAGCCAGACTAGGAAGTCAACTTGAATTACCAAATCCAACAACATGAACAGATGATGATCCTTTACGGTGGATACCTTAATTTGGCGCTTGACTCATTATCAGGATCAAGCCACCCCCTTCTTCCATCCAGCCGTGTGATCACCAATCTTGTTCCTACTATCCTTGATTCACATGAACTATATAATCACTATCTCCCAATAAAGATTATTATCTAGCTTCTAAATACTTTTCCCCATGTAACTCTGCTAAAACAGCACAGTTACAACATTGGTAGCACAGGTAGGTTCTCCATCCTACCTTATCTTGAAAAATTCTGCCTGTTGCCCGCACACGCCGCGGCCAACAAATCCTCAACAGAATCATGTCTGGCCTCCCGCCCAACTGGACTCTGTATACCCCTGGTACCAAGATACCTGATGGTTTTGTCCTCTACCAAAACACGGTGATCCTGCTACCCGCCTTCAACGCCATGTCTGCGCAAGGGTTCTTTCAGGCTCCCTCCTCAATGCCGCAACCAGCTGATGAAACCACCATGCCTGCCTATGTAGCACAAAGGCTTTAAAGCGCCGCCTTGGAACCCTTTTCCAGGGCCAACAACAACAACGCCGCCGCATGGATCCAGTCCGCCCAGAGCAAGCTGGCTCAGATGGAATGCCCACAGCAATTCTGGATTGCAGAGATTTCCATTTGCCTGACCCATGACACTGGCACCTGGTGTGACAAGTGGCACAAAGAGCACACTGACAAGAACTGGGATACCTTTAAGCAGGACTTCCTGGCAAGGTTTGTGCTTAAAGATACAGCGCTCATGATCATACGCCAAGTAAAGAACCTGACCCAGACAGGCACCGTTAAAGAACTCACCCGCGCCTACAAGGAACTCTGTCTCTGTGCCCCATCCAACATGGCCTTTGACACCCCAGCTACACACCTCATGTACTACAACGCCCTCAAGTTGCACGTGATGAGGCATGTGAACCTGGACCAGGTAACCAACCTGCAAAGCCTGTACCGTGAAGCAGAAAAAGCGGAACAAACATCCAACGCTCTGCACAAGGCACAGACTGGGAAACAAGAAAGGCCCAAGGATTCCCATCCAAGCGGGCGCTCTGCTCAACCACCTCCTGGAGGCAACGGAAACAACACCAACCACAAACCCACAGGTTCAAATGGGCATGGAAATGGAAGTAATGGCCAGTCAAATTGCACTCATTTCCGTGTCACTGCCACCCAAGGCAACCAAGATGAGGGAAAAGCCCAGGGAGAGCACTAAGCAAGCCAAGCTCTCCCCACGCAACTCCTGACTTGCCCAACAATGAATACCAACCCAAGGACGTAGACCAATGCCCAATGATCCAAGTGCCCTTGGAAGACCTGGTACTATACACCATTGCCAGACATCCCAATAAATTGATGTCTTACCCTTTCTGCTTTTGCAGTTACACAGGCTCAGCACTCCTGGACTTGGGCGCAGATTGAACCTTAGTCAACAGTAGCTTTGTGGATAAATTCAAGCTGGCCACTAATCCTTTGCAGATTAAAAACGTGGTCCTGGCTGATGAACACCACATTGCCGTGACAAAGGAAACTGCCCCCTTCTCTGTCATGCTTGAGAACCTCCACTCCACCATCCAAGGTCCCGTCATTGACTTCCCCAAGTTTGACATTGTACTGGGACTAGACTGGTTACGGAAAAACAACCCCCACGTGGACTGGGCAACCTCTGTGTTGACCATCAAGCGTGAAGGTGTCAACCACCAGATCTACCCTGACTCTGTGGATCAACTCCTACGTGACCACGTCTTTGTACGCATCACTGAGACCTTGGACAAGAAGGAAAATCTGAAGGCAATTGACTGGGACTCCTGTCAGTATGAGATCATACACTTCAAAGACCACCAGGATACCTCCACGCCTCAGGACCGCAACATTGTGGCCCGCCATCCAGAAATCTTTAAGGAAGCGTTACCTGGGCTGCCCCCTGAGAAACACATTCAACACTCTATCCAACTCAAGGGGGCTGTACCCAAGGCACGCCCCATTTACAGGCTGACCCCAAACAAGGACAACGCCCTACACGCCTATCTCAAGGAGGCACTAGAAAAAGGACTTATCTGCCCCTCACAGTCTCCCTTTGGGGCCGCCGTATTCTTTGTGGCTAAGAAGGACAGTACCTTACGCCTGGTCACAGACTACCGCGCCTTAAACAAAGTCACCATTAAGAATTGTTACCCACTGCCACTGATTGACAACCTTTTTGACGCCTTGGGAGGAGCCACTGTCTTCTCCAAGATTGATCTAACTGCAGGCTACAATCAGATTTGTATCAAGGAGGAAGACATCCCCAAGACAGCCTTCTGCACTAAGTACGGTTCCTACAAATGTGTGGTACTCAACTTTGGCATGACCAATGCCCTGTCCACCTTTGTAACCTTCATGAACAAAGTGTTTGCGCCACACATAGGCAAACATGCCCTAGTGTACCTGGACAATATTATTGTCTACAGCCCCTTGGTGGAACAACACCACAAAGACCTGGAGGAAGTCTTTGCAACCTTGGCACAACACAAACTGTTGGCCAAACCCTCCAAATGCCAGTTCTTCCAGGAGCAACTACCCTTCTTGGGACACATAGTCTCAAAAGACGGCATCAAACCCAACAGTCAAAAGATACAGGCCATCTGCAAGATGCCACCCCCAAGGACAAGTCAGAACTACGCACCTTCTTGGGAATGGTGGCCTATGTACAACGCTTCATACCCAACTGTGGCGTCTTGACTGCCCCCTTGTCCGCCATAACAGGCGCCAAGTCTAAGTTTGTATGGACCCCCCAATGTGACCTCTGTTTTAGACGCCTCAAAGAAAAGCTCACAACAGCTCCCATCCTACAATACCCCAAACAAGACGGGGAATACCAGATGGAAACCGACGCCTCAGATGCATCCATTGGGGGAGTACTACAAATTAAGAATAGTGATGGTGACTTCCTGCCCGTAGCCTACAAATTGCGCAAACTGACAGATGGCAAGTGCCAATACCCTATCCACAACAAGGAACTGCTGGCCATTGTACACTGCCTAGTCAAATGGCGCTGTTACCTAGAACAGCAGGAAGAATTCACAGCACTAACCAATCACAAGTCACTCATCTATTTCAAGACGCAAGCAAATCTGTCACGCCGCCAAGCGCGGTGGATGGAAATATTAGAGAGGTTTAACATGCTCATCCAATATAAGCCTGGGGCCAAGCTTGCCATGGCAGACGCCCTGTCCCGCCTGTATGTCTGTGCTTCAAGAGGAGAGAATGGGCTCTAACCCAGACTGGCCTCTCTTAGTGCTACGTACAAAAGACAAAGGATTCCCCGCAGGCACAACCAACATCACCAAAGAAACGGTCATCAAGAATGAACACCTCTTTGCTGACGTATACGGGACCCTTCACAGAAAAATGACAGATGGCACAACCATTCCCTACATCCCCACACATCAGCAAGTTGACACCATTCTTTGCTACCACAGAGATCTTGGACATACTAAGAGCCAAAATCTATACAAGTTCCTAAAGCATAAAGCCTGGTGGCCAACTTTATACCGCAATGTCCAGGAAGTGTTAGACCAGTGCAAGGTATGCAAAAAGTTTGCTAAAAGCAAAACCCCACCAAAGTCTGTACTCCCCATTTGTACCCAACTACCGTTCAAAGTATGGGCTCTTGACATTGTGGGCCCCATGCCAGGAAAGCACAACAACAAAAAATACATCATCACAGCCATTGACTTTGCAACAAGGTGGCCAGTAGCCCAAGCGGTGAAGGCACACACCGGCAATGACGTCCGACAATTTATTGGCAAAGAAATAATCAGCAAGTTTGGAAAGCCAGAACTCCTGATAACCAATGGAGGCAAAGAGTTGACCTCCAAAGACACCAATGTATACCTCACCAAGAATGGGGTCAAACACACTGTCACAACACCATACCACCCACAGGCCAATGGACGCGTAGAGCGGCTTAATGGTAGCCTTGTGCAAGCCCTAGCCAAACTCACCGCCGGGAGACCTGAAGACTGGTATAAGCAGCTACCAACTGCATTACTTGTGTGCCAAACCCAAGTGAACAGATCCACCGGAAAAAGCCCGTTTGAACTGGTATACAGCACACAGCCAAATATCATTCAAGCATTGACAGGACCTAAGTTGGAAATTCCAAGTCAAGTCCCCCCTTGCTCAGATCCTCAAGTAGTAGAGGCCAACAGCAAGCAAACAGCCAAAGAAAAAGAACGCCTACAAAAGACATTTTTTCCCATCTGCAATAGACATGAAGTTGGGGACAAAGTATGGGTCATGAACGTTGACAAGAGCAAGTTGCAACCTGAAAAAGTAGGGCCAGCAATCATTCTGAAGGTAAACAACAATAACACTTACCTTGTGCAAGGGCTTGGGAAACGTAAGCAAGACAAGACCCTACACCATGATTGCCTACAACCCTGCAAAGCAAGACAGAAACAACAAGAAACCGCCCTGCCTGCCACCAAACAACAACTGGTTCAATACAGCGCCCAGGCCCCTGACAACCTCCCTGACAACCTGCCCCCAGAGGAGGCCGACCTTCAGCCGGGAGGGGGTGTCAAAACCGCAGGCTCAACCCGCCAGCAAGGTTCCAACCAAGCAGGTTTGTGACCCGCAATCCAATTATCCGGTCACCCAAAGCCAGACTAGGAAGTCAACTCAAATTACCAAATCCAACAACATGAACAGATGATGATCCTTTACGGTGGATACCTCAATTTGGCGCTTGACTCATTATCAGGATCAAGCCACCCCCTTCTTCCATCCAGCCGTGTGATCACCAATCTTGTTCCTACTATCCTTGATTCACATGAACTATATAATCACTATCTCCCAATAAAGATTATTATCTAGCTTCTAAATATTTTTCCCCATGTAACTCTGCTAAAACAGCACAGTTACAACATTGCATTTCCTAGGCTTAAACTTTAGATTAGCCGTGATCAACCATTGGAATACAGCCTCCAGATGTTCCAAGTGTTGACCAAAGGTTCTTGAGAAGACATTGCTATCATATAAATAACCAGGTTGCATGAAAGCTTTAGATTACACATCATTGAGTCTATTGCATTTTGAAAGGTGGCTGGAGAATTAGCCAAGCCTTAGGACATGTGTGTATTCTGGAAGAGGCCTTGCTCTATAATAATTGTGCATTTTTCCTGGTTGGCCTCTGGGAGGTCTACCTGCCAGTAGCTGCTGATCAAGTCCATTTTGCTGAAATATTGGGTGCCACTCAGCTTATCCATGGTGTTGTCTATACATGGTAGTGGGTAAGAATCCTTTTTTGTAACAGAATTTAATTTGTGATAATACATTATCACCTGGTTAAATATGTCTTTTTTTACTATTAGGATAGGAGAGAACCATGGGCTTTTTCTAGAAACCAGAAGTTCATCCAACAGGAGCTTCTGTAGTTCCTTGTTAACAATAAATTAGTTAGCTTGAATTCTCCAAATTGGACGTGAATTTATTGGAGCTGTACCTTGTGTATCCAGAACATGTTCTACTCCTAGCGCTTTTCCAAGGCCATGATCATGTTCTGCAAAGATGGCCTTGTATTTCTCAAAAAGAATTAAAGCCTGATCTTTCTGTGGCTCTGATAACCCTTGAAGTGACTTGTGCAGAAATAGTATAGGACTGCAGGGCTATTGCAAGGGAGCTTGAATTTGCTGAATTCTCTAAAGGGAATGACCTCAGTCAGAGAGGGTTTCTCTTCAAGTTGAAGATGACCCAAGAGTTGGTTTCTAACCTTAATGGGGCTATAAGAAAGATTACCCAGAAGGACTAAGATTTCTTTGCTCAAAGGCATCACAATTCCAGTAGATATAAGGTCCAAGGCAGGATCCATTGTGGAGACCATGGACTTTGCCGTGTAGTCCTTTTGGAAAACCTAAGCTAAGGCCATTATTGTGAATTACTTGAAGCCCTTTTGGGATCACAAAGTCTTTGGTTGCATAAAGAGGTATTCCCTTGTATTCCTTTGTAGCCAGGGGGAGTGTCTTCAGTTTCTTCTGGTGTAAGGTATAGGTTACAGGAAGATTACCATCAGTGTATTCCATGTTAATGTGATGGATCTTTTTGGTCAGTAAGTCTTTGGGTTCATCTCCATGATAGAACGTGGGAACTGAATGACCCAGAATACTGAAATTTCTGTCCTTGTGATTTATAATTGTTCTGTAAGTAGCCATGAAACTTTTCCCAATGAGTATATCATAGCTATTATTACGGAGGACTATAGCAGGAGCAGTCACTACTAGTTTAGCAAACCAAAGCGGAAAAGAGGAATATGTACCCAAGGCCTTGGTTTTGTCAGGGCCAGTGGTGCCAAATTCCTCTTTTTAGTCCAGGTCAGGGGCCAGTTTGAGTTTCTTCATCAACCTGGTGGAAACTATGTTCCCTGGGGCTTCTGAGTCTAGTATTGCCTGCACTCTGAGTTTGAGGAATATAAGTTTGATATAGGTGCAGTCATGTTGGTCTCCATAACCTGGAGAAGAGATTTTTGTGACCTTGTGTATATCTAGATCCTTGAACTGCAAAAGGAATTCTTCTAAAGCAGAATTAAGCTCAGGTTTCAGAGACTTTAGGGTCTGCAAGGTAGTTGATACTTGTAATGAATGTAATATCTGTACCAATTTTTGACATTATCACTTTCATGTGTTACTTTGCTAGAAGGATGCAACAGCTGTTTGGCGTAAGAGATTGACACAGCTCTATTGCTTCACAAGAAGGCAGTGCTTCAGTGCGTGTAGCTTGTCTTTGTGACGGAAATTACTAGATAATATGAAGCCGTTTCTAAGTGATGGGGAATTACCACCCAAATCCACATAGAATTGATGATTAACCACCAACGTGGCTTCAGATATTTTTTTGTGAAATTTCCAATTGTAACTCCAGGATTAAGTAGAAAAATTAGTCCTAACCAAAGTAGTCCAAGATAAATGACCTGGGAAAGCATCAATGCATCTTCAGTGTAAAATTATGGGCATTGAGAATTAACACAATTTTCATTTTCAAGAATGGGGGGAGGAGCTGCAAAATTGGCTGGCATAAAATTGACATTGGGAGGAACCAACAACAAAGTTCCAGTTGCAGGGCCCCATCTTCCAGAAATGATTCAGTTCAGAATCAGATTGTACAGAATATACCGCAACAACCCAAGCACAGGATGCATTTTTAAAATTAAAAATTAGAACTTGGGATAATTGATTTTTATTGAGTAAATTTAGAAGGACTCAACTCTTAGAGTTGATACAGGGAAAATTATTGAATATATATCAGAAAAATCAACTAAGCAATACCACCTGAGTCTTGATCTCCTATTCCTTCCACATTGTCAAGTAAGTATCTGGTCCAGGTTGCAAAGAACCCTTGTGTGACTAGTTTCTGACAACCATGCTAATTAACAAGCTCATATCAGGTGACCCTCATATTACGTCAATTTATCAACGTCAGTTTAAAAGGGGGAGCTGGTTTCAGCTGACAGACTGGAGCAGCTGTGACCCATTTTCAATCAACCATTTGGTTTAAATCCGTTAACTTGGTCAATTTTGATACAGGTTTTCTGGCCTTTTGAGCCTTCTTACTTGGACAGACAATACCTGGCATTATGGGACCTACCATGACAGTCTTCTGGTGAAAGCATTCACATCCAGGACTCGGTAAAGAAGATCATTGTTCACCTCCTCTTTTTCAGGAAGGTGGTGCTCAGGGATAGCATATGGGTCCATCAGGCTGGCTTCCTCATCAGGCGGTTCTCTGGTGGCAGGATCTGGATCAATGGTGGGAGAGGGGTTGTTATTACTAGCAGTCAGGGGTTTCTCTGTAACCTAACTGCTTAGCAGTTTTTTACTCCTCCTTGTTTTCATCCCCATTGTCTTCTGCAGGCTTGTTGTCATCTTTGCTGTCTTTGTGGCCCACATGGCGTACATTGGCCTGGAGTTGCTTATATTTCTGTGAGAGGTGGCCAGGCTGCTCACACTTGTAGCAGGATTGGGAATTGTTAGCACTATTGGCCAGAGGATTTGAGCCAGGCATTGCCTTTTTTGTAGCATCTTTTTCCAACATCCTGTCTTTATAGTCAGTTGCGTTGAAGGTGGTAGTCTTCTTGTAGTTGGGAAAGGGAATCTCAAATTTTTCCTTAAAAGATCCTAGATGTCTCATCAATTCTGGAACAGTATGTGCATCATAAATTCCTGACTTCAGTGAAATAAAAAGCTCTCACTTGGGATGTACGTAGTTGAGGAGGGCTTCCTTCACATCAACAAAGGTAGCTGCTCCCATGGAGACTAGAGTCTGTGCCTCCAGATAGAAGCGCTCAAAAAATCCATTAGGCTTTCTCCTTTCTTGATTTTCCCTTCTGTAAACTCCATCTTACAGAAAAATAGGGCTTCCTTGCTACCAAACTCAGCAATAAGAGCCCTAGAAATGTTCTCATGAGTCCAACCCTGCTCAGGTAGTCTGGTTATAATGATTGTTTGAGTCTCTGAGTCTAGGAAGTTAAAGATTGCTGAATTTTTCATGGCTTTGTCCGCTCTATACATGGATTTGTTGTATAGTTGCAAGAACATATGTACATTGGATTTCTTGTCAAGCTTTGGAAGATTGGTGGGTTTAAAGTTTTAAATCACTGTAGACACACTGTAATTTTAACTTCTCCTAGGCAGAGGGGACAAAGTTCTTAAGTTTGAGGCTCAAAATTTTGCATCCAAAGCAGCGTCTCTTGGGTTGTTGTTGGCTCTTGATGAGGATGCAGCAGCTCCAGGCAGGGGAGTTTCGCTGCTGTCTAAAACAGGCTCAGCAATGTAAACTTTCCTGGTGGTGAAGCCTATGTTGTCCTTGTCACTCTCATAACTATAGAAGGATTGACAGTCATCAGTCATAGACTGACTGTAGAGAGAGAGAGAACTGGGGCTTCTTCCTGTGGTTCCTTGTATTTCTGGCTCCATTCTTGGCTGCCAGAGATTCACTGCAAGGAGTTGCTTCATCTGCTCTTGAAGCAACTGAATGTTGCTACACTGTGACTGAACTTCTCATGAGAGGCCCCAAATGGTTCAATTTTCAGCCTGTAATTCTTCTGGTAGATTATCAATTCTGGCTTCTTGGCAGTCAAACTGCAAGCCTGCATTTTCCTGTGCAGCATGTTGCTTGTTTCTCATTTGTTCCAAATCATTGTGGTTTTCCTTGGTACATGCATGGTTGTTGGTGATAGCTTTGTGAGTTTAGCTAACTCAGTGTAAAAATGACAACAATCTGCAAGAAATTGTCAAAGGCCTTTGTCTATCTTGCTCACATGCTCAGAGAGCTCCTCCATGTCCCTCTGAATGATGGCTGTTCCCTCTCCATCCTGTACTGGGGTAGGTCTGTCTTCTATCCTACCTACAGAACAATAGAGCAGCTTGACCTCTTTACAGAGGTGACAGAAGGCAGCTTTGGCTCCTTTAATGTGATGTATAACTGTGCATAGACAGTTGTTGTTGACCCCCTTATGCTTGAGCATAGATCCAATCATTGCAGCAACATAGTTTGTCAGACGTTCTTCCAGTTGAGCCGCCCAAGAAGCAGTGTGATTCTGCTGGTTAACCACGCTGTTGATCTGGTGACTAATATTAGTCATCAATCCCAAGAGTTCATCAAAGAGACAACATAGGAAGGCCTGCTGACTATTAATAAGATTTCCTTGATGAGAAATCAGTGGCAACTGGTATCCCAGGTGGATACAGTTGTGTCATATTACCAGATGTGCAAAACTATATTGGTACTCTTTGCCTGCTCTATGGTCTTCATTTGAAGACGGAGCTGGTTTGGAGTAGTCCCATTAAAGTTGTGGAATTTCCCCTTGGCATCTGCTCCATAGGGTGGCAGCACTGCAAGCTTCTTGTGGGCCTTCCCATTCTGGAAAAGGTCCCTGATCCATGATGGTTATAGCCAGCTCCAGCTGCTGCTGGGTGGGTTTAGTGTTACCATCCACTTTGAGTGGGGTGGGGACGTCCCGGTGGAGGGCTGATTGGTTCTCAATCTGTTGAGGATGGTGTAGTACTGCCATTTACTGGGTGAAAGCAACAGTGTCTCTCAGAAGGCCATCTCTTGTGCCTGCAAGACAATTTAGTTATGTGAAGAGGCCATTAGAATGGTCCCACAAGTGGCAAAGAAATGCTTGGAGAAGTTTTTCTCAAAATTTCCCTTGGCCAAAGACAAGTTTCTGGCAGGGCAACAAGAGCTATTGTTATGCTGCATTACAGAGTGAGCACCAAATTTTGTATTTGTGGGTATGGTGGGGTGGTTGCTTATTACGCTTAACTTTAATCACAACTTCTTTAATTATCAAAGACTAAGTTAAAATGGTTTCTTCAACTTAGTGCTTATAATAAATGTAGTAGTAGTAAATATCAATCCTTTATTTATAAATCAAGAAAGAGAGTTATATAGATATTGGATATTGATAGCATCTGCTGAGCTCAAAGATCCTCTGCTTCACAATCAGATCCCTCTGCAGGCTTTGCCCACTATTAACCTTTAGATTGGACAATTGTAAGTTAATTTGGCTTGGAGGTATAACTTAGTTGATCAGTAGGAGTGCCTTTCATCCAGAGAAAGATTAATATTGCTCTCTTGCTCACTGAGCTTAATGGATCAATGACCATTACAGTGAGGGCTAGTTTAATCAATCACCTTATGATACCCCGGCAATCACCCTGCCAAATAAGGATTTAATCAAGTTGCCTAATGGAGGTGATAAAACACCAACCATTGGCTTCATGAGTTTGAAGGCTACACCAGTTTCCAATCAAGAGCCATCCCTGGAAGAAGGCACAGGCCTGCAGCCTGACCCCATGACCACAAACCTAGAGCAAGATAATCAAGTCACCAAGTTGAGATCTTTGACCAATGAAAGAACTCCTGGCCCAAGTGCCATTTTGCCGCCTTTGAACCCAGGCACCCAGATCCCCTGGATCCACATTTCCTAATGTCCTGAAGAAACCCATGGAAAATGTTAATTTTGGAAGTGGGGTGCTATATAGACCCAAGGACCCTGTGCTCCAAACTTATTGCCATTTTTGAATAAAGGTTATGTTATTTTGGTTTACACAGCTGCTGCCTTATTTATCTTTGCCATCTATCAAATCAGGACAAGATCATAGGGTCTCCTGCCACTATGCCTGCAGATTTCTGCCCTCCTGGTGCTCCTGTTGGTCCCATCCATTTCACCAAGTACCCTCTAAAGCCCAAGTATAAGGACTACACCCTGGAAAAGATCCTTAAACTAGATCCTTTGGCCCGCATTCAATCTGCAGTTAGATAGAACCAACAGGAGCCCTGGATTCTACCAACATATAAATTGTTTAGAGGCAAGTTCAACTACCTGCCTGCCTGCCTAAAAGCTCCATATGGAACCGCCCTTGACCCCTAAGCCAATGCCTGCTTCCTCATCTGACCTCCCAGCCAACCACACTGACAAGCTGTTTGGGATTGTGTACATCACCCTCACAGGTGTGATTGACACTATAATCCCGGCTGCTGGCCCATGTTCCTGGGTGGTCAAGTCCTTCTCCTACCTCTTTAAGTTAGCTCCTCTCTTGTGGTGGGCTCTAACCGCAAAAAATCTGGCCCAAGTGATCCCTGAAAACAACATTCTGGCCGCCCAAGAGTGGATCCCTGACACTGCTATCAGCACAGTACTACACATCTTCCATCCAGGGCGACAAGACTTCCTGCCAATATCTTATGAGAGTAGAAAACTAACTGACACTGAGAAGAGATACCCATACACAATAAGGAACTTGTGGGGTTCCTGGTCACCAGTCCCCAAAGTGTGTCCTGGGTCATAGCCAGGGACCAGCTTGGAGAAGTTGTTGTTTCCTAGTAGTGAGAGGTGGCTTGCTAGAAGTTTGCACTTAGCCTGCATGACTGCAAACTCTTCCAGTGCTTTTTAATCACTAGGCAAGCATCCCCATCATGCACCTGTACTTCAGCTGGCACCGACCTCTCTGTGGGTCTGTACCAGTCTTTCAACAACCTAGTAAACTCATTTCTTATGAACTACCTTCCCCTATTTGTCATCTCAAGATGCCTAGTTAATCTCTCCCACACCTCCTGGGAAGTCTTACTTGTGGCAAATCTTTTACAACTTTTACAATAGGTATATTTATCCCCTTGACTAGGGTAAAAGATATGGGGTAGCTCACTGATAGGGCTTGTATTTTTATTACTGGAAATTTTGGACAGGGGTCAAAATATGCTTTTATTCACTTTCAGAAGAAAAATCCTCTTAGCAACCTTCTGATATATTACCTGGGTATGGGAAACAATATGGGTTTGCCAATACTTGGAGTCCTCCAACAATCTCTTGGACTCCTTGTACTTGGACTTGGACTTGGGCTCCTGATCCTTAGTCTTGGGCCCCTGCGCTTTTCTCTAGCTCCTTATTCCCAGCTCTAGCTGCTTTATCTTGGGCTTCTGCACCTTTATATTGATCTTCAGCTCCTTTTGTAGTCCTTGTGGCCTTTTTAATCCACTTGATCCAGTCCCTGAAAAGCCTCAGATAGCTTCCCTTTTTATAGCTCCTTGTTTCAGTCCAAAATCTCTCTCCAAACTCTGATTTTCCAAAGCTTAAACTATCCTGTTTTTCTCTCTCTATAATATATTAAACCTTTTAACTTACTTCAGCTAATTAAAGCCCTGAATTTTCTGCTTCTTCACCTCATTTTTTAGACTTTAACCCTTCAGTTAAAGCCCTCAAAACACTGATTAAATAAACTTTGACTTGCAGCCAATCAGAAGCCTTGATTCAACAGTTTCACCAAACAGTTCACCCAAATGATTTGCTCTTTACTATGGTTTGAACCCAAAGCTGTCTTGCTCTATATAAACAAGTACTCTGTGTTCCAAACAATTTTGCCGTAATTCCCGTCATGTTTCTCCAGCAAATCTCAAGCGCTTTTGCCTATGCTTTACATAGGGGATTTGGAATCCTTGATTTTTCAACGTTTATCCAGGTTTACCTGCATTTTTTTCAGCATTTTACATCCTCAAACCCGCCTGTTGCTAGCCTTTTGCCTCTCCTAGTTATTCTTGGCAAAATTTGCTTATTTGCCTTCACAGTTTCTCCGTTCTGTTTCTGGCCTCCTTCCAGCTTCTTTCCACTCAATTAAGTCTTACTAAAAATACAGTTTAAACACTATAAGTCATTTTTTCCCTCTCTTTTTTAAGCAATATGATAATTAATTATTTCTTCTTATCATATTATTGGTAGCATTAAATCATTATTTCACTACTTCTTTCTTATAATTTTCTCTTTCTCAAGAAACCAAAACCAGCACTCTAGCTCCTGTATTTAGTCCAGCTAGACCTTCCAAGCCATCTTCAAGTTTCTCAGTTAGTCCTGAACCATAATCTTCTGGTGCTTCAGCCTTTTATTCAACCACATTTTCTAGTTCTTCAGTCTATCCAGTAATCAGTCCTTCTCAGTCATCAAACAGCCCATACTGTAAATTCACTGCCACCCCTGGCATTGGATTGTAAAATCTTTCCCCACCTCTCCAAGAAAGGTCCCAAACCCCCAGCCAAACCCCTTAATTCCTTAGAGGATTTGGCACATAAAGTTGACGAGAGGTTTGTGTTGGCCTATCCTGTGGATGTGTTGCCTTTGGCTGCCCCCTCCTGGGAAGAAACGCTGGTCAATTTGGACTTCCTGTTGGCTTGGTGTTATCCACATTTAAAAACTATAAGAACCAACCAATCAAAGGTGGCCACATCAACAACCAGCAACTCAAGTGAACCTCAAATACTTGAAATCCCTCCTAGCCAATCAAATGGGCCCGCAGAAATTGGGTTGAAACACTCCAGTCCCCCTGGCTCTGTCTCACAAAACTTCTCCCCCGGCCAATCAGATCTGGCACAAAAATCATGTGACCAAAACCCCCCCTTTTAAAACAGCAAGGGGACCCTCAGTCCCCTGCTTGTCTATTTTGCAATTAGATTAAAAGTTTGTTTGGTCAAATTTTGGAATTTTATTCAATGGAAGTCTCAATTTGGAGTCCTCCTAGTTAAAATTTTTAAAGTGTTAGTATTTGCAGTGAAGCTTACCTTAAGGCAGCCCGGTTTGAACCTGTCCTCTTCTCTGGCTTATCTCAAAGAAGCTCAAGCATATAGCTCTTTTAGGTTTTGTTATTGTTTTAAAAAATTTGATTCAAACTTAGATTTTCCTTTAAAATTCTATATAAAATCTATTATAACTTTGGTTTTTACCTTGATTTTTGTGTTTTTGAACCCGCTTTCCTCTTACGCTTTTGTCCCTGGTGTCCACAAACACTTCCAAGGCCCCTGGACCCGTTCTGCTGTTGCTTTTACTACCAGCTTGTAATCACCCCTACTGAGGCCTATTTTATCCAATTTCACCACAAAAAATATACCATTCTTCTCAGAATTGCCTGGAGAACACAGCTATGATACTCCCAGTAGTCAAATTTGTGATATTTTCTTTGGGCCCCTTTTTCCTTCTCCTGTGGTCCACTTCTCTTAACTTGTGGTCTAGAATCTCCTCCTCAGCATGACTCATGAGCGAAGACCCCCTAGCCTGTTGAGCCTTCCCAGCAACCTCTTCCACTCCGGGGAGGCTGTGGTGAAGAGCTTGACTTGTGATGATCTGGATCTGAGTGATGTTGTCTATGCCTCTCTTGCTCCTGTGAGTGAAGAGGGTTCTATGCCCTCCTTTCCTGACCTGGAGCAGGGCACCTCGGAGCCTCTACACGCCCCGTGATGCCTCCTCCCACCCCTACCCGTACACCCTGGTTGCTCACAGGCATGGCGCTGATGGCACTGAATACATATTTGCCCCAGATGTCATCTGTGTCCTCCTTGTGGTACCCTCTTTGAGCGGCTGTCCTAGTTCTCCACTGGGCAGCATCCTGGTGGTTTATTTCACCTGGATGGGAGCCAAACTTAGTTAGTTTAGCCCCCCTCTCTCACACATACAGTCTCCAAGCAGCTCATTTCAGTCACCAAAGTGCTTAAACCAGTCCTTTAGCTACTTCTGCATCCTGCTCTTTTGGTCCTCTGGTCATTCCTGTTTCATGATCAGCTATTGCTGCATCATTATTAGCTAGTCCTTCACTTCAAAATGATCTAACAGTTCCTCAACTAGCCTTCACTGTTATCATACAGTCCTTCTTACTAGTCTTCACTGCTGATCCCACACTATGAACTGTCTTGGTTCTCAGTCTCATTCCCTGTTATCAGAACCTGTAGACCCAGGCATGAGTCTACATTGAACTGGTGTTTAACTGGTCCCTTGCAAGTGTCAACCACTTAGGCCATCCAACCATAGATCATTAAAGTCTATGCAGTTGTCTTTACTCACCCAGGTGATTAAGTCTGAGCTTTCAGTTGCAAAGTAATCAGCTTTACTTCCCAGAGGCCTGATCACACCAAGTTCTGCAGCTGCTTCCCCAAGTAACTGCCTTGGTGACACCCCTGAGCATATATATGCCCTCCAATGCTCACTTTGGGATCTCCCCAAAGCTTCCATAGGTACATTTACAAGGACATACTACCAGTCTGTTAGGTAGAGTGCTTGCTCACAGACCTCCTGTAAGTGTATCAGGGTACATAGAGCTCTCAAAGCACATCCCCTCCCTGGTAGCCACTTTGCCTACCATGCTGTCATACTTTCCTACCCTGGCAGCCCGTATTACCTGCCAGGGTATAAACAACATCCATCCTGAGTAGCAAATGCTACCCACCAGGCTGAATCACTCCCCACTCCAAGCAGCTAAAGTTCCCTGCTGAGCTATCTCATTTCCCATCCCTAGCAGCCACAGTTCCCTGCTTGGTGAGGATCTCTAGACCACAGCAGCCAATATTTACTGCTGGGTGGGTACAACATTTGCCTCTAGTATTCTTTTTTCCACCTACTAGCCAGGTCTTACCTTCCCTAGTAGCCATTATTCTCTAATAGGCCTCTACCTGCAACAAACCAACAACACACTGTTAATCTTCAGCATAGTGTCTTTATTTGAAGCCAAATCAACCCTTGCCTGCAAAACTGCTCACATGTGGACCATCACAGAACTGCTAAAAATATATTACATGTGCAAGAAGTGGAGATATTACCTAGAAGGACATGTAAACGTCCTCATAGTAACTGATCATAAATCCTTAATCTACTTTAAAACTCAGAACACACTCACATGTCAGCAAGCCAAATGAATGTCTTTGCTTGAGAAGCTTAATCTGGACATCCAGTACAAAAGGGGGGAAGAGCTGGCTATAGCTGATGACCTCTCTAGTATATGTTATCCTAAAGAAGATCACCCTTACCACCTGGATCAAGATTGACCTAACTTATACAACAAGGAGTATAAACCCAAAGGCAAAGACCCCTCCACACATCAACTAACCCACAATACATTAGTAAGGAATGAAAAACATTTCCACATATCAAATGGCACAGTATAATGCATTGTTAAAGATAAAAATGTTCCCTACATCCCACTTGCACAAAGAGTTGACACTATCCTAAGACATCACTGTCTACTAGGACACACAAAGGCTAATAACCTATATCTCACATTAAAAGAGATAGTATGGTGGCCCAACCTGAAGCAAGACATAATTGATGTTCTAAAAAGTGTACAGTATGTGAAAAATACGCCAGCACCAAGGCGCCACAGCCAACAGTTAACCCAGTACCTGACCCCAAACCATTTAAGGTTTGGGGACTGGACGTAGTGGGACCCTTCCCAGAAACCAAAACAAATTAATGTTTCCTAATTGTAGCCATTGACTTTGCCACATGTTGGCCCATCTGCTGGACAACAAAAGATCACAAGGCAGAAACAATAAATTGATTCATCAATAAAGCAACCATAGCAGACTACAGCACTCCAGACTACATCATAACAGATAGAGCAAAAGAGCTAACAGGCCACATAGTAAACGACAATCTAAAAACAAAGAACATCAAACACTCCACAACCTCTCCATACAGGCCACAGGCCAACAGCAGAGTGAAACACCTCAACAACAGTCTTATCAGGAACCTAGAGAAAATAATGGATGGCAAAGCCAAAGACACATGGCCACTCTATGTGAAACACATATTACTAGTATCCTGGGTTTGTACCAACCAAGGGACAGGCTATTCACTGTTTGAACTAACATACAGATACAAACCAGATATAGTTACCTGCAACAAACAACCATACATAAAGATCCCCCTGGGGAAACCCCCCACAGTAGAACAAGTACCAACTCTACAACACATATGCCTTAAAGCCAAAATAGCAGAAATAAAAAGGCTCAAAACACAAAAGGTAACCTCTACAGAGGAACCACTTCCCATAGACTCTCCCGTCTGGGTCTTAGCAGGAAACAGAAAAAATCTAGACTCAGTACACAGGGGACCAGGAAGAATCATCAGATACTGACCAGACAGGAACACTTACCTGGTTAAGTTCCAGGGTGCCAAAGAGCCCATCACCAAAAAGTATCACAGATCTCGCGTCCGCCCTAGCAAAGGAGAACACTTGACCCAGTTGGTGCCCACTAGTAAACAACTCCAGGAACATCAGGCGGCAGCCATCAAGAAAAAGCCCCCCCTGATGTACCAGAGTAACCCCTTAAGGGAGGGGTGTATTGAAGGTCTGGATATACCAGCATTCTGGCCGTTGCCGACATAAATAACATCCAACTATTGCCTGGTTTGCAGTCAATCCAAAAAAAGGTTTGACCTTCCCAAATTGGTAGCCAACCAATATCCCATGACCCGTCTAGGTATCCAACTATTCTAATCCAATTTACACCTGATCTGCTATCTTTGATCCAACTTGTGTTCCTGCCACATCAAACACAATATATAAGCCTAAAATATTACCCAATAGAATTACTCTTCTTCTATAAACCTATCTTTCTCACAAGTTGCTTCTCATCACTATCATTGAATTTCAACCCAAACCTTTACTATCCATCTAGTCTGTTATAGGGAGTGAACTTTGCTGTGTCTAACACAGCTGAGCTTTACAGCAGTCCATAGCCAAGTTCAACATAAAAACACAAGTATTCAGGCTGCAGGAATTGATGAACTGACAGCTATAATAGTCCTAAAATTAACTGAGCTACTATTTTTATTAGAGAACAGAGCATATATTATCTGCACAATTAATGAGCACACCATAAAAAGATTTTTGAATATGCAGCTTGTGATTATAACTATTCTAACTGTTGGTATTTTCTAGAGTTGGTGGGCTTTCAGATGCTTCACCATCACCTGAATAGCATATGAAAGAATTCAAGGAGGATTGAGACACCAGCTAAATACTATAAGATAAAAGGTCTAGTGGTCTATTGTCTTAGGATATATATGATTAGATTGAACCACTATCATTATAAATCACCACTCACTCATAGCATTCAACCACTGGCCTGCTAGCCCTTGGTTGTGGCCCAGAAAGACACCTGCATCTGCTCTTTAAAGGAATCAGTTGTTGGAAGCAGTTTGTGCTATACACTTGACTGACATCCTTGGTCAACTGCCCTGATTACTATACCCACACTATAGCTACCTTGTTCAAACCATCATCAAATAAGCTATCTGTGGCTCTGCCTTAATGCTGCTTCATTCTCTTTCTTAGCTGGGTATACAGACTTTCTGAAATAACTTGGGAAGATGAGACAGGTCATATTATCTTTTCTGTTATAAATAAAGACTGTCAATGATGATTCTTTCTTTGAACTTATTGATAAGTTTGATATTCCTCCTTATTTACTTTCACCATCTATTGTATTGGTGATATGAGCAAAATATGGCACTATTATCTTACAGTACAATATCTCTATAGGAGTATAAATATATATTTAAACTTCTCCCAGATGTATAGAAGAGTTTTCCTCTTTCTGGCAATGTGCCCAGTCAGAATTCTTGCATATGTAGACCTTAAGGGCCAATCCTAAACACCAAGCCATAGGTCCTCCATGTACTTTTATAATGCTGAAATACATAAAATTCCATCCTGACAAACAAATGTTACTGTGATCTGCAGTTTTCTGAAACCCCCAATATTACTCCTATCTATATATGATCATGTACTGAATATTTTTAGTGCACAACTTAAGCTCACCCTTGGTTGGCTTTGGTTTGCTCATCTCAATAGCTATGCAAGGGGGCAAGAAGATATTCTGTCAATAATTTTTCCGTCAATTGATTTTCAGTCAAGTTTGATCCAACTATAATTTTTCATATGTAATTTTTTTAGTTGTGACAATAAAAAATCAAAAATACTAAATAAAGAAAGTCTTTTCTATAAAAGCTATTCTTTGAAACTTTTAATGTCCCTATTTTATTTTCTAGGGGTGAAATTTAATTTAATTAGCTTTTAAAAGATAAATATTTAAAATAAAGCCTCTTAAATAAAAAATAATAGAAATAAAAATAATTATGTGTATGAAGCATAGCTTTTATTAGTAAATAGATAATATTTAAATTTTTGATTTATTGTAAAGGTAAAATTTTTTAAATATGAAGAAATTTATAGCTGGATCAAATTTGACTGAAAACCAGTCAACAGAATATCTTCCTGCCCCTATGCAAGTGCAGTACTAATTTAAAATTGATAATATAGATATGCAATATTTTATGGGTCCTTATAAGGAAGTTTTATATGTTCTAAAGGCTATAAACCCTCAGTGACTTAAAGTTCTAAAGGTTTATCTTACAATTAAGTGATGTTTAGAAATCAAGCTTGGATTTTGCTACAAAGCTTGGAGTATTTCTTATACAGAATGGCTTAGTCTAAAATAATGACCCAAGTGTGGTTTATCAATATGCCAAACATAACTCTGCATCTTATTTGCTTTAATTTAGGAGACAAATCTACCAATAATCAGAAAAATTCTTTGGAACCCTATTGGTTAATTAATTAATATTGATAACATGGTGTTGCGGTGAACGCATTCGAACAACCGTTATTCGAAATCCGTAAATCCCCAATCTACCCCTTAAATAGATGAACCGTGCAAATAAAGCTTTATTTCTTGGTTGATTAATTATTACCAATTTTACATATTTGTTGTTCACCACAACAATGGTAATGATGCTTTATTTGTGAGCTTTGGAATTAAACAGTTTGATGAGTGAATAGGTAGCATTCAGAAGTGGACATGGGAATTTCATATGTTGATTATTTGGGCAGAAGGCGGATAAAACCGGCTTCCAGATCCAGGGTGGTGCATGATTCTTGGTTTGACTTCTGCTTGACAACCTCATGGCTTGGATAGTAGCAATGTTCAATTCGAGTTTAGGGCAGTCATGGACGGCAAGCTAGCTCCTTTTCAGCCAATGCTTGATAACTGGCCTGCATAGCTGCCTTTGATTTATAATTAATCGCTTCTTAAAATTAAGCGAAATTAAATTTCGTGTTGTTATTGTATTGGCCTTTCTGTTTCATGCACCCGCCCACCCGCCAATTAGATGATTCCAGCTCATCCATGCCTCTACCTTATCCTCGTGTTTAAAACCCATTTAACTTACACTTTATATAAGACGAATTCTATAGCTAATAGAACAGAACGCAGGAACTACAAACTCTGACTTTCAAGCCTATGTCTTGGGGTTTGTTTCACAGTTTCAAAATCCAAATAGACATCTACTGCTGTTAGTTTGATAATTTAATCAACTTTTTCATGAGCCAGAATACAATATCGTATCTCAACGACCCCGATGACTTCGGTGGCTACTCCAAAATTATGGTTGTTCTTCCGCTTCATCGCGCTGATGAGAAGGCGGAATATTATGCTTATGTGCACTCAACTCAGACTGTTTTAGACTTGAAAGAGCTGGTCAAATCGCAGTTGGCATCTCAGCCTCCTAGTAACAAACAGCGTGTTATTTACCGAGGAAAAGTTCTTAGTGATAGCGCCATTCTAGGCCCTTTGTTGACTGAGGTATGTGGTTTTAAATTATTTTTCTAAATTGACTGGTGTAGACTTCTGAAGAGTTGCCTCATTTTCATGTTGTTGTAAATAACTCGTCTGCTCGTCTTCCGTACAACGGACGGGCAAGTTCATCAAACACTACTCCTCAGCCAATCCAAACCACTGTATCCGCCCCTTCTGCCCAAAGCACCAATCTTCCGCCCCCTGCCTATGTGGAAGATGAGTTCTTTAGAAACACCTCACTTCCACTTAGTCAGAATTCTCTGAGGAACTACATGGAAGCAATCAGAGAAGGAACAGCTGAGCTTTCTACCTTGCCTATTGTTAATCACCCCATATACTATCAATTTGTTACTATTAAGTAAGCATCCTTCTGAATTTTTCTGACTTTTCAGTGGTAGAGCTTATCTCATCACTGTGCCTCCCCCTGAGCGTAGGTCAGTCACGAGAAGTACACAAGGGACTCGAGTTGAGGCGGTGCAAGCTGATATTCGGCCCTTATATCTTAGGGCTTGGGAAAAATGCCCATAATTTGTGGCCTTCTGTCTGGCTAGCTATCAAGCTTCTTTTTTTCTATGCGATACTTTCCAATGGCACAAGCTTATACAAGAAAGTCCTTTTTGGGGCGATAGCAATTCTTATATTTGCTTTTCAACATGGAGTAATTGATATTCAAATAGAAGTCATTCGTAACCAGCCCCCCGAAGCAAACAACCCTCCCATCCCTGAGCAGACCCCTCTCAACGAGAGGCCAAACCAAGAGGAAGCTCAAGGAAATGATGGTACAAGACAAGTAGACAATACTACACAACAGCCTGAGACAGCTTTTAGTCCTCTGCTACAAGCACTTCGTTCTTTTTCCTCTCCTTTTTTCCCGCCAGAGAAGTGGCCGATAATCCCCAGCGCAACTGATTCCTCAATGATCTGCTTGCTTCCTAAATTCCATGCTTCCACAGCAAACTAAAATGTGGATCAGCTCGCAAGACATATCCCTGTTTAAACGCTGGTTTAAATCTATAAGCATCTATGTTTTTAGCTTCCAAGGCAAGATTTTAACTACATTTGAATACCAATATTGGCTGATTCTGCTAGCTTAAAACGCAGCAGCTTTCAAATTTTTACTTCCAAACTCACAGATCTATATTTGAATCATCCTTTGTTTCTAAAAGTTGCTATCAATGCTAATTGTAGGCTAGTGTTGTTTTAAACATTTTCTCAACTCCTTCTATCAGGTAGTTCTCTCTTGAAGTTAAGGATATCCTGAATCAACACATCACACTTGCAACTATCTACTTGTCTTGATAGAAACCCAGCCTGCTTGCACTATTATCTTTTCAATTTTATCATAAATCTTAAATATTCTAAAACTGGCTTATTTATCCCATAATGTAATGGTGGAGTCTGTCGAAATTCAGGAGTGCTTACAAAATGAGGGATACAATCCCAAATTCTTAAAATTAGTTATGAGAAGGGTTCCCAAAGTTGAAAATCTAAGACGATAAGCTCCAATTAAGCAAAAAAATTATTAAGCATCCAATAAATGCAAAGCTATAATCAAAGAAAATAAAAAATGCTAGAACTTTACTGTAGATTGAAGATATATAGTATTACAAAATGGACTTCCAGTTTTCTCAATTTCTTCTATTTTCTCAGAGAAGGATGTGGAATTAATCACAGCTGCCAGAAAAACAGCTCCATAGTTTACAGCGTAGTGTATAGGAATGTACAAGAGCAGGAGCTCCATTTCCATTGGAGAAAAAAGATTTAGAGAAAATAACAGCTGTTGTAATATACAGTACCCTCTCTAAGTAATGGGTCATCAGTATTATTTAATTTAATATAAGATCTTAAAATCAAAAATTAGCAAAATTAGCAGGAAAGTGTTGCAACCAGGTTTGACACCTTGCCTGACAACGTGTGAGAGAGGGGGGCTAGACTTACAAAGTCCAGCTCCTATCCAGGTAAAACCATCCAGTGCAAGACTGGAATGGCCGCTCTGAGGGGCCTTCAGGGGGAAGCAGTGTGGGACAGGGGTG
This sequence comes from Entomophthora muscae, assembly GCA_014839935.2. NCBI lineage: Eukaryota > Fungi > Entomophthoromycota > Entomophthoromycetes > Entomophthorales > Entomophthoraceae > Entomophthora > Entomophthora muscae. The sequence goes on from QTSX02002261.1 coordinate 53,697, forward strand.
GAAAGTAGGCATTCAAGCCCATGACCAAAGCTCCTGCCAGAAGCCATAGATATTTATCCTGGGTGGGGTGGGAGTCAATGTTCTTGGAGAGAGATTGTGGTAGGGACAAGTTAGTATGGTTCTTTGTGACAGAAGACAAAGGATAATAAGAAGCAGTCTCCATGTGGTGAGGGATCACAACCCAAATCCACATGGAGTGATGATTAACCACCAACAAAGCTTCAACTACTGTTTGGTAGAATTCCCAAAGGATACACTAGAGTTCAACAAGATGATTAAACCCGACCAAAAGAGTCCCAGATAGATGGCCTGAGAAAGAATTGAAGTGTCTTCTGCGTAGAACTCTGGATATTGAGAAGGTAAGACTGTCTCTGTTTCTGATTTGAATGGGAAGATACCAAGATTCTGAGGCATCAGAGTAACATTAGGGGGTGCCAATAATGAAGTACCCAAGGCGGACCCCATCTTCCTGTAATAATTTGACTTAGGATCAAATTATATGGGATGTAGCGGAGTAGACCAATTACAGGATGCATTTTTCAAAATAAAGTTAGACCAGGAGGATATTTGGTTTATTGAGTAATTTAGGGAGGGCTCAACTCTTAAGAGTTGAACTGTGAAAATTTTCCAATATATACCAAATTTTGACTGAGCAATACCACCTGGATCCATGCCTTCTATTCCATCTACATCGTTCAAAAAGTACCTGGTCCAGTATTCAAAAACCCCTTGAGTAATTAATTTCTGTCAACTGTTCTGATAAATGAGGTTGTATTGAGTGACTCTCAGATTACGTCTATTGATCAGTGTCAACTTGCACGGGGTAATCAAATCCAGCTGACAAACCAGTGAAGCTGTAACCCATTTCTGATCAACAGTTTGGTTCAAATGTGTCAATTTGGTCAACTTAGATAATGGGTTAATCAACTTCTGAGTCTTGCAATTAGAATAGATAATACCAGGCATTATGAAAACTACTGTGACATTCTTGTAGGAGATAAGACTTGTCTTCACCTATGTTTTGGGAGGAGATGCCTTAACATCTATCTCCTGAATAGTGGGAAAATCTTTGGGATACATTCTCAGCCATGCAGATTTCACAAAAGAGTTCCCAGCAGAGGGAGAATGAATGAGATGCTGAATGGGGTTCAAAAGTAACCCAGGATTGGTAATTGAATTCTGCACCACTGGAGAGAGGCTTCCCATAAATCCAGGGTAGTAGTCCATAATAACAGGAAAACAGGTACCAAGGTCAACATGAATGATTTCCAGAAGGGAGACAGCTTTTCTTAGAAATACATATCCAACAGAACTGTATACCAACAGACAGGCAGGTGGGCGGACCAAGGATTTAATAGGGTCATCAACAAAAATTTACAGGAAGGCTGGCAGGCTAAGGGAAAAGAAGACCACAGAAAGCTGTAGTTTCAGATTGGGGAAGGTAGTTAAATCATTATGCGACGGGCTGATAAATTTGAAATGTATTTTAACTAACACTTTTTTATTCTCTAACAAAAAAGATGGGTGGGCAGCAGCCCAGGCAAGCCAGAGCAAGGCAGGAGGCAACTGGTGGGGTAGAAATCAGAGCAAAAATTATTTTTATCAAAATAAATAAATCACATAGCTCAAACCAAGCTTTTGAAAATCAGGATTTTTATTTGATAGTTGAGAATTAGTAAGCAAGGGAACTGATGGCAGTTGCTTTCTTTTTATGCTAAAGGAAGTGATGACAGCAACTGAAGTTGGGGTGTGTAAAGTTAGTGGGGTGTTCACCTTCAGTTAAACGGCTGTACACTATATTGTTAGCCTATGTGAATTGGGTACAAGTAGTACCTGCACCATCCATTCTGTTAAAGTTCAAAGATGTGGGTGTAATAATGTAGTTTAATGAGGGCTTCTCTGGCATGAGGCTTACTAAAAGTGTAATATAGGGTGTAAAAGATTATTTTTGTGATTCCCACAAATGGTGTTATATATACCATGCTGTGTGTATTTATGCTGTCCTCTGTCTAACCATGGGCCTCTAGTCTCTACTGTGATCCTAGTTAGCTGACTTACAAGAACCCTATTGGCTGCAACAGAGGATGTGATATCATTTTCAGAGGTGGACCAGGCCTTTGGTGTACAGCTGGCCTCGTGGTGTATGCTGGTTGGTTACACCACAGTGTCATGTGGTAGTCTTCTGATAATTTTGCTTCCAGGTAAACCCTTCTTTGCTCATGTAGCTGTGATTATTTTTTAATGAAAGGGTATGCCTGCTGCATGCAGGAGTGGCAAGCGCTCTACTTGTCCCTTTGGCCTAATAAAGGAGAAGCAACTTGGGATTAGATGGTGGAATTCATAAGGGTTTTACCAGCAGATAACAGGTCAGATTTACCAGTGGATAATTCTCAATTTGGTTCAATGATTTGGATTTTTAGTCAGGTTAAGGGATTCACTGGCAGTAAATGTCCCTTGTTGCCACCATTAGTGATGTAGGGTGAGCAGCTTCCACCTATGTGCGGTCCTCTGGTGGTCCCAGCCAAAGGGTGTTTTGAGAGTAATAATTGTGCATCAGTATTAGCATTGGTTTGTTGTCAGCAATTGGTGGATGTGGTATTTACTGGCAATAAATATAAATCAATATCATTTTCCGGCAGAAGATTTTGGCAATAATAAATTTGTTGGCAATGAGAGGGTGGCAAGAAGGATTTACTGGCAGTAAATAATCTAGTGTATGTCAGGGAACCAACCTTGGGCAGCCAGCCCGTTGTTTTCTGGGAATGTATGGGCCACAGGTTTTTATGGCGAAGCCCATCACAAGATTGGCGCTAACTTAATGAGGTAGAACATCAATTTTCTCACCCAGGATCATGAGCCAGCAGCCAGGATTATAGTGACAATCACCCCTGTGAGGGTGATATACACTATTTTTGCAACCGAACCAATGGTAGTTCAGTATTTGATTAGGGAGGACAACAGTCTAATAGAAAGGGCAAGAATAAGATGTAGTTTATTGAGGAATATATGTTAGGATCACTCCTGACATAGCTCTGAATCAGGATCAAAGAAAAAATAACCACAGTCTAGTGCAAAAGGGGAGAATCACAAAATGCCAGATTGAGATTCCATTGCTTCATTGAGTATGATGCAATGATTGTATAGATGACATAATTCATGCAATCATATCTCAGCTGTTAATCAAAGAACTTTAATGCCCAAACCCGAATTCAAGAGCACTTAATAGCGCAGTACAATTTATCTTAATAAATCAAGTCAAGTCAAAAGGCCAATCAAGAGCTAAATTGAGCAAAAGCAATCCCCCTGCATGGAGCCCTGTTGCATGAAATGATGTCATCCATGCTACTTTATCTCAGCAAATAAGAAAGAAAAATGATTGATCAACCACTCATTTTAAAGCTCTTTGTATTTTGAGCATCATTTAATAATAAATAAGTACCCTTTAAGATCTCACTTTTTGCGTAAAACCAACTGGAATGCAAGACCTTGTAACTAATGAACTTTAAGTTCATTAATGCACAAACCACACTAGGGAGGGACCAATCATATAAGTCCCGAAATTTGGGGATAGAAATTGAGAGCAGGTCATGCAGCCCTGAACAATTCAGGAATAAAACCCAAACCTTGGACATCAATCCTGGCACTAACCAATGGGGATCTGGGACCAAGACCACATGGTTTAGGCCAGAATCTTGCCAAACCTAACTATCCAGTCTAAAATTATACCTTGAGGAAGACCTAGGCCCATTTAACCCTCCTGATAGTAATCCATTGGCCACAACCAGGAATTGGCAATCTAGACCCAGATAGTAGAAGAACAAAGGTTTGACTATATCCCAATTGCCTGATTTCAGTCTTTGTCACCCAGACTTTTAGGATTCTCCATTCCCTGATTTCACTCCCACTTGCAAAGCTTTGCACAGCAGGAGATACTATAAATAAACACTTTTTGAATATTTGATAGCTTAAGCTATCATTGAAGTTCTACCCAAGCTTGCTATCTATTTTCCTTAATCCATTATAGAAAGTAAGTTCTGCTGTTTCTACACAGCTGGGCTTTACAGAATGACATATTAGCCACTGGAGCTGTCTGCCTTTCCCCAGAAATACCACTACAGTTACATGTCCTTGTCACCTGCAATTATCTCCATGTCCTTGCTGTGACCTTCTAGCTTCACCACTGGGATTAAGCACTCTTTTACCAGAAATTCCACTGCTGCTATGTGTCTTGCCACCTTCAAATTCATCTTTGAGTCCTTGGCCACAACCTACTAGCTGTGTACTACCAAATAATAGCTACACTGCTGGGACTGTTCACCTTTCCCCAGAAAGATCACTACAGTTACATGTCCCTGTCACCTGCAATTATCTCTATGCCCTTGCCGTGACCTACTAGCTATTCACCACAAACAATAGCTCCTCTGTGGGATCTCCTCCTCTTGCCCCAGAAGGATCACTGTCACCAAATGTCTTTGTCACCTTCACATTCACATTTGAGTCCTTGGCAGTGATCTGCAATCACACATTTAAATCCAGGTCAAAAGTACAAGCCTACCAACGACCAAAAGATAATCTAAATGCCTATCTATAATGAAGATCAAGACTAAGCACAACTATAGTCTAAGAGATAGACCTGTGTAACTACTAAGTTGACTGCCTCCTGTGTAGTATATACATAGTCTAAGAGACAGACTTACTAGCCCCCACCTTGTTTACTGCCTCCTCTGTTTTGCCAAGTCAAACCATCTTTATCCTTATCCTTGTTTCCCTTTAGCAGTGATCTACTATCCGTCACATATAATATGATCAAGCTCCAGCCAGAAGATAGTCTAAGAGACAGACCTGAAAAGCTTAAGTTGTCTGCCTCCTGTGTATTTACCCAAAATTACATAGTCTAAGAGATGGACTTAGTACCACAGTTGATTGTCCTACTGTTGTTCTGCTGAATATAAAACTTACTTCTACCAGCCTGTCTTCCAATATGCACAAGAAGTGATGCAAACACGCCCTTATATGACCTCAGTGGAATCCCAGTACCCTAAATGCCACTACATTTGTACCCTGTCCCCAACCCTGTACCTCACGTTGTCCCTCCAAGTTTGCTATTGCTACCAATTAAGTATCCCATGAGTACCATCAATTACAAGTTCATCTTAAGGCTGTTATGCTGTTGTTAATCTAAAGGGGGCCTTAGGAGGGGCAAATGTCAGGATCACTCCTGAAATAGCTCTGAATGAGGATCAAAGCAAAAAAATAAGCACAGTCTAGTGCAAAAGGGGAGAGTTGTGAAATGTCAGATTGAGATGCCACTGCTTCATTAAGTATTGTCATAGCACATACCAGAGTCTGGCTGGACTCCCACAGGGGAGGCAGGCCAGGCCTGAAAGGCCATGTACACAATAGGCACAATTCTGACCAGGTAATTGAATGCAGTAGCTAGGGGACACTAACTCCCAGTATGGGGCACAACCTGGTTGGCCAGCCCCAATACTGTGATATAGACAAACCTCAACCTCACTGAAATCCTGAGCAGGAGGCGCATTGGGTGGAGGGGAAGTAGTAGGAATCTCCTTCATGCTGGGCAGTACGGTCACTCTTGGGTGGCTGGAAGAGAGGTTCAGGTGGTGGGGATGGTAGAACTCCAAGTCAAGAACTCTAGACAGTTTGGCCAAAGTGATGGGAGCTGAACCAGGAGGGAATAGATAGGTGTGTTTATAGTTTGTAGTAGATTCACAAATAGATGCAAACAGAATAATTACATTAGAGCAAAAATTGATAATTCCTGCAAGAAAATAATGGGTCCTGAGCATATAAATTGTTTATTTTAAGATTTCAACAGTGAGGAGGGATTTTCTTCCTCACTACTTATACTTACTGGTGAAGATTCAGCCTTTTGTGCCACCAGGGATCTGGTAGCAACATTTTCAGTCAACTGGCAATTTTGCCCGGGAATTGCGTATTAGAGCTTAGTAATAGATTATTATTGGTCAGCATAACAGGAACCTTGCTTGAGCTGCTGCATGCCAGGGTTCCACAGCTATTTATAGAACCCACAATCAATCAAGTGCCCAATTGCGTAATCAAACAATCACGCTCCCAATATATTATTTCCTGATAATTAAGAGAGCCAAATTTGTTAATAGAATTGAAGCCAGGGATTTGAGGCTTGTGTGCCTCTCAAATCCTGGGCTATTTGTTAATTGAAAGGGGTTTTTATTGCTCTGGGAGACAATTGGTAAAGATTTCAGGCTGTGGGTTGTTTGGCCTCTAAGAAGGCCAGCTGGTTGTCTAGGGTATTCTGGGCCCTGGAAAGTATGATGTCATGGTTATATAGATGACATAATTCATGCAATCATATCTCAGCTGTTAATCAACGGATATTGATGCCCAAACTTGCATTTAAGAGCTCTTAATAGCGCCTACAATTTACCTTGATAAATTAAGTCAGGTCAAAAGGCCAATCAAGAGCTAAATTGAGCAAAAGCAATCCCCCTGCATGGAGTCCTATTGCATGAAATGATGTCATCTATGATAGTGTATCTCAGAAAATAAGAAAGAAAAATGATTGATTAACCACTCATTTTAAAGCTCTTTGTATTTTGAGCATCATTTAATAATAATAAGTACCCTTTAAGATCTAACTTTTTGCGTAAAACCAGCTGGAACAAAGGACCTTGTAACTAATGAACTTTAAGTTCATTAATGCACAAACCACACTTTTCAGGGATATTCCTGGAAACACCTTGTGTCAGGGTAAACCTTTGTGCGCAATTGAGCTCAAAGAGCAAAATAAAAATTGCAGCAGTTCCCCCTGATTGGGGAAACTTCCGCAAAACAACAGGCCAAAGAATTGAAAATTAAAAAATTTAATTTTGGGTAAAAGGGTTTTATACCCTGGCCGCCTGCAGGTTGCACACTGAGCCTGGCTGCTTGCCTGTCAGCCACCCAGCGACCCAGCCCTCGCCAGCTAGCCAGCGGGGGACGGCGCACCCCCCACAGTGGGACCGTCCACCCCCACCAAATAGGGAAATTGCCCAATTGGGTACCCCCAAAAGGCAATTTCCCCAAACCCAAAAGGAGGGGGAACTGCTGCCCAAATTGGAATCTACCAAATTTGGAAGGGGCTGACAAGCTGCCCAACACAACCATTCCTGCATTAACTGCAGAAGTCAAATTTGGATGCATGAAAACATCCAATGATACACCAAACCAATGCAAGCCCAGAAGTAATAATTCATTGCCTGCACACCACTTCCAATTTACCTCCCAAAAGGGAATTCCAGACAACACCAAGAGTTTGGGGTTCCCTGTCCAATGTTTTGCACTATTTATGCCCCACAAGGATGATAGTATATAATAAAGCCAAATCACTTGATGATAGTTTGTGCTATCATTGAGTGAAATTACCCCTCAATAGTATCACATAAATCAACTAAAAAAAACTTTACCTACAATAAGTTAAAACAAGACACTAAGCTTTGTCTGCCCTTCCCCAGGATCAGAAGATGAATCATCTAATCTTCTCAGCTGTTCTCACAACATGCCTAGGGATTGGGGGCCACCAATATAACCACCAGCAAGGGCCATTCAACAAACCACCTGGCAAGTATTACTACAAGGAGCCGGCACAGCTTAACTCCTCTGAGCAGTACTCCTGGCCCACACTGGTATCACTCCACTCCACCCAGTCTGTAGCCATATACACCTGTATATACTACGCACTCACATATTAGCCAGTAATTTTGGACGCTATAACGTGCGTGCCAAAGTCTTTTGATTGATGATGACGGTCTATCCAATCATGATGGCACTCACAGGCTTCCAAGTTGCCAACTTGGTCCCTTGTTTTTCTAGAATACTCCCCCAATTGTTGGGTCTTTACAACACTAGGGAGGGACCAATCAGATAAGTCCCAAAATTTGGGGATAGAAATAGAGGGCAGGTCATGCAGCCCTGAACAATTCAGGAATAAAACCCAAACCTTGGACATCAATCCTGGCACTAGCCAATGGGGATCTGGGACCCAGACCACATGGTTTGGGCTAGAATCTTGCTAAACCTAACTATCCAGTCTAAAATTAGACCTTGAGGAAGACCTAGGCCCATTTCCCCCTCCTGATAGTTATCCATTGGCCACAACCATGAATTGGCAATTCAGATCCAGATAGTAGAAGAACAAAGGTTTGACTATATTGCAATTGCCTGATTTCAGTCTTTGTCACCCAGACTTTTAGGATTCTTCATTCCCTGATTTCACTCCCACTTGCAAAGCTTTGCACAGCAGGAGATACTATAAATAAACACATTTTGAATATTTGATATCTTAAGCTATCATTGAAGTTCTACCCAAGCTTGCTATCTATTTTCCTTAATACATTATAGAAAGTAAGTTCTGCTGTTTCTAAACATCTGGGCTTTACAACATCATGATTAATATACAATATAGAGAATCCACAAGTCCACAGGGGGTGGCACAGTGGCAGGTTTGATATAAGGTTTGGGCTGAGGAATAACTTGCACAAGGATCAGTGTGTCAAATTTATAACACTCCTAGTTAAGAGATAGTGCCCAAAATTTGACATTGCTATCAGATTGACCCATGCTGTGAGATACGTCATGAGGCAACTCAGCAAACACCCCCTGTTTATTGTGATATACATTAGCAGGCAAGGATGGAATCTCAGTTGCAACACCCCATTTCCCTCTGCTTGTTGTCAGGCACCAGAATTGGAACTTGTGGAAGGTCTGTAAAGGTCCACACAAAGAGATTTTGGTGGGGAATGGCATAACAGGGGTACAAGCAATTGTAGTGGAGGGTTTTGGTGTTTCCTTGGGAGTTATTGGGAATTTTGACCAAGCAATGACACCAATTATGATGGAGCTCACGGATTAGAATTTCAGCAGCCAACAACATAAATTAGCAGTATAAAAATCAATGATGCCAATTATGACAGAGCTTGCGGATATGAATTTCAGCAGCCAATACCATAAATTAGCAGTATAAAAATCAATGATGCCAATTATGACAGAGCTTGCGGATATGAATTACAGCAGCCAATCACCATAGATTGGTAGTATAAATTACATGTATATTTTTTACCAGTAGTAGTCTGCTGACTTGCACCACAATACTATCCAATGATAAGTGCTGCAGCGGCGCCTATTTGATACATTATTTGCTGCCACGCCACTTGTAAAAGCTACAGGCGCTGCCTAACAATTGAATCAGGCACCAAAGCACCAAACAATTATATTCAAGCCGCCTAAATACACCAAAGTGCCACCTTACTTTTACATTGAGCGCTGAGGTCTGGGCTCAATTCTCCATTATCTCAAATTCTCATATTAATTATATTATTAAGTATTGAACCTGAAGTATGTTCAGGATAGTAGGAAGTGATCCTGAAGCAACTAAACTATTCCACGCCAGCAAGGGCCACCTGTGCTGGGTGAAAATGAAAATATTCTATTGTTTTACATGTGATAATCTACAAACCTAGATTACTGATTACCCAAATTAAGGGCATGTTAGAATGTCCTAGAAGGCATTGCTAGCAGCTCAGGGATTAACCTTTGAGAAGGTATAAGATGAGTTAATCAATTACAATAAAATCATATTTTAATCTGAAAGTACTTCTGTGTGTTAAGGAGCCATTCTTTGACAATAGTTATGTTTTCATTCAATACTAGATCTTCTGATATGATGCTACTCATATCCTCACATATGACTGTATTCAAGCAAATGCCCTATGCCCTATAATATTAAATAATTGTGGCGCTGCAATGCAAAAAGTGCAACAGGTGTCTTTGAGCTGGTAGGTCTGGTTGTTGTAGACAGCAGCTATCTTTAAGGGCCCAAGGTGGTTGGTTACAAGCTTTGGCAGAGTTGAGGTTAAGGGTGTAGAAAAGATCACCCACAGCATACTTTGCCTCAAGGTGTTTAGTTGCTTCCTTGATCTACTCTTGCTCTATGTTGTGGGCTTTGGAGCACCATTGACTTAAGGAGGGGATAGTTACAAGGGGAGGCTTCCTGGGGACAGTGGACTGTAACTTCCCTTTTTCTATCCCTGCTAGGCCATCAGGGGTCCCAAAAGCCAGAGTGCTGGGGCTGAATCCTGTACCACAATTGATTCTAGCTCCTAAGATAAGTAGAGGAGTGGAGAGATGTTTGGTTCAAGCAGGATTTGGGTGTTCCTGAGAGAGTTTGGTGATTAGTTGCACCAGGGAGTCATTTAGGCGCTCTACGCGTCCATTGGCCTGAGGATACTATGGTGTTGTGAATACTTGTTGAAAGACATTCTTGGCACAGTATGCTTTCATAATGCTGCCTATGAGTTCAGGCCTCTTGTCAGTGATGAGACGCTTGGGGCAGCTAAAGCAGGCCACAATCTCTTTGCCAATGAACTTAATGACAGTGGTGGTAGTGTGGTTGGTAGTTGCTCATGCCACTAGCCAGCGGGTAAAGTAGTCAATTGTTGTGATTATGTACTTCTTGTCTAGTCTATCCTCAGGCAGGGGCCTCACAATGTCAAGAGCCCATTGTTCAAAGGGCTCCATGGCCTTGATTGGCAAGACTGACTTGGATGGGGCAGATTTAGATGTGTTCTTTTCACACAAAACACACCTCTCAAGAAGATCCAGGATATCCTGGCGCATACAGGGCCACCAAACCTTATGCTTCATTATTTTAAAAAGGTTAAATCCTCTCATATGACCTAAGGTGTGGTGGTAGTGCAATATGGTGTCTCCTTGTTGTGTGATGGGAATGTAAGGCGTCTTTTCACCTGTCTCCACCCAGCAGAAGCCATTGCCAGCATCAGTGGTGAACTTGCTTTCATTGTCCTTCAGTTTGTAGATAGTCATGGAGTTGAGGCCTTTGTAACAGGGGGCCTCAGGGCACAGGTAGAGCATGGGCCAGTCTGGGTCTAATCTATCATCCCCCGTTATGGATGCTACATACAGCCTGGAGAGAGCATCAGCTATGACAAGGTCCTTCCCAGGTTTGTTCTCAATGTGCAGCTGGTACAAAGACAGACACTTGACACATTCTACCTGACGCTGTGTCAAGTGTGACTGAGTGTTGAAATACTAAAGAGATTTGTGATCTGTCAATACTTGGGGTGGAAATGTGGCTCCTTTCAGGTAAAAGTACCATTTCTCAACAGAGTGAAAATTTTCCTATAACTTATTATTGTGTATGGGGATCATTGCTCTGAGTTAGTAAGCTTCCTGGATTTTTAGGCCATGGGAAGGAAGATACCCTTGTTGGTTTCCACTCTTAGCACCCCCCTATGGCCCTGTCAGAGGTGTTAGTCTTGAGTTTTTACTGGAAATTCACATTGGGGAATTGTAGTACAGATGCAGTTGTAAGTCTCTGCTTCAAAATTTTAAAGGCCTGATCTCTGGAAGGTTTCCAGTGGAAGCACTGCTTGGTGTTTAGGAGCTTGGTGTGAGGTGCAATTATTTCTTCACAGTTATGGATAAAATTCTGCACATACACAACCATGCCCAAGAACGTGTACACCTGACCCACATCAGTGAGGGATGGCATGATTGTGATTGCCTTTACCTTGGCAGGGTCAGGCTTTGTCACTTGGGGAGAGATGATGTACCCCAGTAATAGAAGCTCTGACCAGAAGAATTAACATTTAGAAGGCTTGGCCTTTAGCTGATGTTTACAAAGGGTGTTGAGTACAGAACTAAGGTGTTAGATATGTGTGGTTTGGTCTTTACTGAAGGCAATAATTTTTTCAAGATACAAAATAACACACTTTTCAATCAGGTCTTCAAAGGCTTTATTAATCAACATGGCAAAGGCGTGGGGAGTGTTGGTCATTCCAAAGTTCATGACATGACACTCAAACAACCTGTAGCGTGTGCAAAAGGCAATTTTTTCTTGTCCCCTGGCGCAATGCAGACCTGGTTGTACCATGCAGTGAGATTAATCTTACTAAAGACCTTTTTACCTGTAAGTGTATTAAACAGGTTGTCAATTAGCAGCAAGGAGTACTTTTTTTCACTGTAATCTTGTTTAGTGCACAATAGTTGGTTACAAGTCAAAGGGACCTGTCTTTCTTGGCTACAAAGAAGACTGTGGCCCCATATGGTGAGAGGGAGGGGCAGATGAAGCCCTTATTGAGCGTATCCACAAGGTGTTGACAAAGAGTTTCATCTTCCTTGGGTTTCAAACAATAGAGAGGCCGTGTCTTGAGCAGCAACCCTTATAACTGAACAGCATTTTGTATTTCTCTTGGAGGGGGTGATTGATATATTGTTTTGCTAAAGACGTCCTTGTACTCCTCAAGAAGTGATACTAGTGCTGGTGATGATGATGTGGCCAAGAGGGAAGGTGTTGTGGGTTCAGAGAAAATGACTTCCACTGAACATTAGTTGAAGTCCAGCTTCTCCCCTTGAAATTGTAGGTGCCAGTCTCTGTGAGTCAAACAAACACGGTGTCATGAAGTAAATTGTTCATTTTGATGGGATAGATTTGGAAGCCTATTCCATTCTGGTTGAGTGTGATCACAGAGGTGTCCCAGTCAATTTATGTTCAATTATGTTAGAGCAAGTCAAGGCCAGCAATGATATTGTGGCTGAGACCTGCCATTATTGGCCCAGAGAGCTTAACCTGGATGTTCCCCATTCTCACAGAGAAGGCTACTGTCTCATGGGTAATCACCACTCTAAGGAAGTCAGCTACTTGTACTGCTTTGAATTGGCTGGGCACTTGGTCTAGCTGTTGGGAGTCTGAAAACTCCTGGTTGACCATGGTGTGATTGGCCCCAGTGTCTAACAAAAATTTGTGGGTGCTCTCACAGAAACAAAAGGGGTAGGCCAAGCGGGTAACTTTATTTGATGAATGACTGGCTTAGAGAACAGGCTTGTCACTGTGGACTTGGAATATTTCTAGGGTCTTCACCTTGTGCACGCTTTAGTTGCAGGGATTCTTGGCAAGGAGAGAATGTGATTTTGGGTCAATTGAGGTTTCAGAACCTCTTTTATCTACAACCCCCAGACTTTTCCCAAATCCTTAATTTGAGCCAACTGAAGCTCCCCTTGCAGGGGCGCTTGGTCCCATTTTCCTGCTGAAGAGATTGGCGGCAGCCTACTTGGTTGTGGGTGCTGCCAGGCGCAGGACAAGGTTGAGAGGGTGAATTTTTGGATCTTTGGAACCCCATTGAGGCCTGATTGTTAGCCACTATAATGTCCTTGTAGCAATCATCAACGGAGGTGCAGCGCCTTACAGGAACCCATTTACAGATGTGGGGCTTTAACCCATTGACAATGAGGGTGAGTAGCATTGTCATTTCTGTCAGTGATGGCTTTGGGAGCAGCAGCAAGTGCTTGCTGCCAGGCTGCAAGGTATTCAGGGACACTACCTGTCTGCTTGATAGCAAGTAGAGGGGTTCCTACTATGATAGGCAAGAAGGTTTTACTGTAGCAGGATCTGACAGCGTCCCTGAAGGTAGTACAATTAACTTTGTGTTCCTGACTAGCCCAGTTAGTGAGCCATACCATGGCAGGCCCTGTGAGACACCCAGAAGCAGTGGCAACCAGCATGGGTTCAGGTACTTGGCAAATGTGGAGGCGGGTTTCCATGGAGTGGAGCCAACTAACAATGTCAACCCCTTCCACACCTGTCTGTGAAGGACTCTAGTTGGAGGTTCAGCATACCTTGCAAGAGGTCCAACTGTGGCAGTGTGACACTGGCACTGCACTGCCCTAGGAAGAGACAATTTTAAACGCTTATGAGTACCAACTTGTCCTGATAGATAACATATCACTCTGGGATGTCCCCATCTGGGATAGGGAGGAAGGTTTCCTGGTGTGGAGTAGCCATATGGCCTGTACTCTGTCCTTTCTTGGGGGATTTTCTTTTAGATAGGTTGTGAACCTACCACTGCTACCACTGTTGCAACTAAACCAATAGTAGTTCAGTATTTGATTGGGGAAGACAACATTCCAATAGAAAGGACAGAAATGAGAAGAATAAGATAAGGTTTAATAATTGATATTGTGACTAATATTCTATATGGGGAGAGCCACAAGACCACCAGGGGGTGGCACAGTGGCAAGTTCCATGTAAGGTTTGGAGCCAAGGAAGAACTTATGTGGGGACCAGCAATGTCAAATTGACAGCGCCCCTAATTATAAGATAGTGTCCACAGTTTGACATTGCCATCAGGTTGATCCATGCCATTAGATACATCATGGGGAAACTCATTGAGTGCCCCATGTGTACTGTGAGATATGTTGGCAGGCAAGAGGGGAATCTTGGTTGCAACAATTGCACACAACAATTGGGTGGTTTTGTTTACATGTTGAGTTACTATTGTGTTTTTTTCTGGTTTGAGTTTTGACTCACCACGTGTGAATGTATTTAATCACCAAGTTACATAGTAAACATGTGTACACCAAAGGGAAACTCACACCATTTTTGTTTGTGAATCCATGCATTTTGGTTTTTATTTTGAATAATTTTGTTTAGGTATTGAGCACTTTGTTGCTGTGTTGACCCATTTTGCCCATTAACGCCAAAAATCCCTGTTAAAAGAGTGTATATTTTACACTGATAGTTGGAATTTGCTTAAGTCTGAAATCATTTTTGTTTAAATCTGAGGTATTTTTGTTTGTTGCCATAGCTTTTAAAACTACTGTACCTATATAAATGTAATTTTGTTTAATATGATTTACCTTTAAGTGGAATCAGTTGTCTTTTGCTTGGATTGAACCAATTCTGTTCTTGGTTGTCATATTTTTGTTTACATCAACAGGTTATAAAACTAATGTATGTGCTTGAAAGTCATTTAAGGTTTCAAATTTATGTATATTGAAATTGCAAGTTTTTTTGGCTAGGAGAGATTGAGTTTGGGTTTTAGATGGGGTTGTAAAGCCTCTTGTGTCTAAAACCGCTGGGATTTTTATGAACTCTCAATTTGTGTCAGTTAAATTCTCCCCTACAGGGATGTTTGTTTGCATTGTCCTGTTTTCAGGGCTGTGTAAGGAATACTCCTGACACTTATAGTTGTGTAATCAATAAACTGTCACCCGCCGCCACGGGCGCCTGCCCCACCAAGCAGACGTCCGCCATCAACGTGCAGACATCCACTGTCACCGAGCAGATGTCTGCCACCAACGTGCAGACATCTGCCACCATAAAGCAGATGCACGCTGCCACCATATGAAAGCCTGCCACAACCAAGCCGTTGCCCGCTATCAACATGCAGGCACCTGCTGCCACCAAGCAGAGCTACTGCCCCTGCAACCCCCCGCCACAACACGTCACTGCCACCACACAGAAGCCTGTCACAACCAAACTGTTGCCCGCTGTCAACATGCAGGCACCCGCTGCCACCAAGCAGATGTCCACTGCCACCGTGCAGGCCCCTGCTGCCACCATACAGAAGCCTGTCATAACCAAGCTTTTGCCTGCTGTCAACTTGCAGGCACCCGCTGCTGCCAAGCAGAACACACACCACCACACGACCCGCCACCACCAAGCTGTTGCCCGCCGCCAACACACAGACGCTTGCCGCCATTAAGCAGATGCCCACCGCCACTGCACAGGCGCCCACCACTCTTACCAGCCCCACCTGCAAGCCATCCTCAAACCAGGCACCCATGGGCCAGCCTGCCACCTGCCTGCCTTTGCCCTCCCATGCCAGCAGGCCAGTCCCCATCCACTCCTTTGGGAAATAGCCAGATTGGGAAATCAGGAAAGGCAATTTCCCCAAAGCCAAACTTGGGAGGAACTGCTGCCCAATTTGGGAGCCTACCAAATGGGGAATGGACTGACAGGCTATCCAACAATGGAAATCATGCACCAAATTCAGTAAATGAATTTGGATGCATGAAGAAGACCAAACTTGCACTATTCCAATGAAAACTTGGATCCAGCCAAACCTTCTCAATTGCTAGCCACCCAAGCCAATCCAGAAAAGGGAATAGCAGATGCAACTCAGACTCTTGGTTCCCCAATGCTATGCCTTACAATAATCACGCCTTGCAGGTCCACTAGTATAAATAAAGACAAACCCCTCAATGATAGTTGGTGCTATCATTGAGTGAATATCCTCCTCAATATTATCACATTAATCAATCCTTTACCCAGGCTAAGTGAGTAACCTTATTAAACCCATTACCCCTCCCCAAGTCAGAAGATGAACTACATCATCTTCACAGCTGTCTTGGCAGCTTTCCTTGGGATAGGGGGCCACCAGCCAACCAATGCTCAGTTTGGTCCTGAACCACAGGGACCAAAAGGGATATCATACAATGAGCCAACTCACCTCAACTCAATGATTTTGAACCTGTGGACACCTCTGGCGTCATCTTTCCCAACTCCCAACTTGGCTACTTATGTGATCCCTACAGCTACACTACTTTACCTTGCCGTCAGCCTTAGACAATGCAACATCCTTGCCAAAGCCTTCTAACAGGCAGTAAACCTCTATCCAATTGTCTACGCCTTGAACAGCTTTGAGCCGCCTAACCTGCCATCTTATGTTACTAAAGTTTTACCCTCAATACTTGGGTATTACAGGCTGGCAGAAACCCACTTGATTGTGGGTGCTTCCAGGCATGATAAAGAATTATGCTGCAAGCTTGCTGGTCTTTTGAACCCCCATATTAGCCTGGTTATTTGCTTCTACAATTACCCTGTGATAGTCATTAATGGAGGTGCATTTTTTTACATATAATCACTTACAATCATGAGATTTTAGCCTATTAATGATAAAGGTGAGAATCACACCATTCCCATTGGTGATAGCCTTTAGTGTGATGGCAAGTGCTTTTTATCAGGTGGGAAGGTATTCCATGACACTACCTGTCTTAAGATGCTTAATAGAGACATCCCCACCACAATGGATGAAAAGGTCTCACTATTGCATGACTTGACATTACACTTTAAGGTGGTCCAGATGACCTTGATCTTGTGACCTGCCCAGGTAGTGAACTAGGTGGTGGCAGGGTCAAACAGCCACCCTGAAGCTGTAGCAACTCACATAGTCTCTAGAACTTAACATATACAGAGTCTAGTAAATGTGGGTGTAACCAGCTAACAATTTTATCCCCTTTCAAACAACCTGTGAAGGTGTTCAATTGTAATTCCAGCATGTGTTATAAGAGGTCTAACTTAGGAGGTGAGATTCTAACATTTTTTACTTATTCAGAGTCTCTTATAAACTCTAAGCAAAACAAGTTGGTCCTGGTAAATAACACAACCTTCTAGTATATTCCTTTTAGGGATGGACAGGAAGGTTCCTTGATGGGAAGTAGCCATACAGCCTGGACTATGTCCTTTCTTGGGGGGATTTTCTTAAAGGTAGGTAATTAATTGAACCTACTGCTGCTACCACTGTTACAAATGGAGCAGCTGTAGTTCAGTATTTATGCTGGGGAAGATATTAGTCCAAGAGAAGGACAGAGAAAAAGATTTTAATAGGTTTATCTTTTTTAGAGAGTAACAAGGAGTTCTTATACTGTAATGAGTAGCCATTGGGCCACCAAGGGGGTGTCACAGTGGCAAAAATCCAAACAGTGTTTGTGTTTTTAATGATTTATTGAGGTACTTTTGTTGTAATAGGATTTTCTTCTTAAAAATAAATATCAATTCCTTCAATATAATTTGATAGCAAGTGAGTATGATGTTATATTTTCCATAGGGTGACTCATTGAGCACCCCCTGTGTGTTTTGAGACACATTTCTGAGCAAGTTGTTGATCTTAGTTACAATATCTTCCCCTATTAGAGGTATACATATGAGATCAACCTCAATGGAAATGTCTCAAAATCAAGGCACATATGCCAATTGATTCTATAAGAATACAACACCATAAAGGAGTACCCAAATAAAGTGTTGAAAAAATACACATTTGACCCTCCAAGTCCCCATCTGCTACAGAAATATGATAGCTTACACATTGTCACAAATTCAAAAGTTTTTAAAGAGGTTTTAATCAATTTTATGTATCTTCTGCCTCTGATTGATGACCTCTTTGATTCCCTAGAAGGTTCAAAATTCTTTACAAAGATTGACCTAACTGCAGAGTATCCTCAGATCCTAGTCAATCCTGAGGATATTCTTAAAACAGCATTCAAAACCAATTATGTCTCCTTTAAATAAGTTATTTTAACCTTTGGTATGATCAATGCACCTGGTATCTTTGTTATTTTAATTAATGAAGTATTTAAACATAACATAGAAAAAGAGCCCTTTTATATCTAGATGAGATACCAATCTACAGCCTAATAAGGAACAACATCAGAAAGACATTTACACAGTACTCACAGCCCTCTAGGATAACCAAATATTTGTCAAGCCATTCAAATGTCATTTTTTCTACAAAAACTGCCTTTCCTAGGCCAGATTATTAGTAAGGACAAAAAACCTGACCTTAAAAAGGTAAGAGCCATAACTGATATGCCAGCGCTTCAGAAAAAGAATGGAATCTTCACCTTCCTGTGGATGATTTTATATGCAGAATATTCATCCCAGACAAGAAAGTGTTGACTTCCTCTTTGTATGAAATCACTGGTGTCAAAACTGCAGGGTTAAACCCCCAGCAAGGTTCTTCTCAAGAGTATCTGTGACTCAAAAATTGGCTTCCCCATGATCCATAGCCAAATGCAGAAGTCAACTCAAATTACTAAATCCAGCAACAAGAACCAGTGATGATCCCAGATCAGTGAACAGCTCAATTTGGCGCTTCACTCATTACAAGGATCACACCAACCCCTGCCCAATCTAACTTATTGATCATCACAATCTTGTTTCTCCTAATATGGTTCACTCAAACTATATAAGTCATATATCTCAATAAAGATAATTATCTAGTTTCTGATCATTTTTTTCCCTCATGTAACTCTGCTAATACAGCACAGTTACAACACTGACAAGGCAACCAAAAATTTTGGCCCCCTTTCAGGGATCAACACTTCAAACAACTCAAAGAACACATGATAATAGTGCCTATCCTACATTACCCTAACTGATACATAATCTACAAGCTAGAGACAGACACCTCTGATAGCACTATTGGAGGTGTACTCCAAATACCAACAAAAGGCAAGGTGTTGCTCCCTGTTTCATATGAATCACATAAAATCTCACATGATGAACACAGATATTCCATTCATTATAAGGGATTGTTAGAAATTGTTGAATGTCTAACAAAATTATGTTGTTACCTTAAAAGATCACAAGTATTTTGAAGTGTTTGTTGTGGTCTGAGACGCAGCACAGACACACAACAGAAAATCCTAACCTTAGGATTGGATTTGTACTAAGTATTGATTAGTTGGAAGGGAAGGTGATGCAATCACCTTGTGGCCCTGAATAAGAAATCTCTACTAGTTGTGACTAGAGAGAGGCACCAAAGTATGTGCAAACACAAAAATAGAAATTTGAATAGAACTTAATTTTATTGGTGATATAAAAAGGATTATATATTGTTTGTGGTTACCACAAAACAATACAAGGACGGTAGGATCACTTGCCACAAGCATTAGCAAGGCAAGTGAGTTGCGCAGAACTATGAAGACAAACAGTGGAGTTTCCATCTTTGAAAATAGATTCATTTTGAGGAGCAAAATCAAAAGCAAGGGATTCTTCCTCTAAATAATCCAAAAAAAGGTGAAATCAAAAGAGTTTGAATAGTGGCATTCACAACAGTTTTAACCAACCAAAAATCATGAGTGTTTCCAAAACATAGCAGCATTGCTTAAGAAGTCAAGTTGAGTGGGTGAGTCATTTAAAAAGATCCCCAATAGTCATCAAATACAATCCAGGAAAAGAGCTACTTGACTCAGTTGCCCCCTTTCAAGGCTGTACTATAAACAACTTCCCTGCACCAATGGCAAAGACCCTGGTTGGCCCATTTTAATAGCAGGAGATCTCCAAGAGGGCTTCCCACATGATACCACAATAGACACTCCATAAAAGGTCCTCAAGAAGATTAACCTTCTCAAAAATGTTTATGTCACGCTTCATTGTATGTTACCTAGTGATGATACTGTACCATATATTCCATCAACAAAAAACAATGCACCATCCTTTGTTTTTGTAGATTTTTAGGGCATATCTGCAGTAGAAAATTTCATGAATATCTAAAGACTTGCTACTGGCAGCTAAGCATGTTGGATGTTATCAAAAAGCCCTCAAACTCTCCACATTGTGTGAAAAGTATATCCAATCTAAAGCACCTCCCAATCCTGGGGTTCTGATCTCCATGACCCAACCACTCAAAGTATGGCGGTTGGAGGCTGTAGGGCCCATCCCTGGTGATAGGAATGGAAATACATGTGCCATCACAGCCATCAACTTTGCAACAAGGTGGCCAGTGGCACAAGCTACATAAGAACACAATGGAAACAGTGTAAGACAATTCATAGGCATGGAGATGATTGTCAAGTTTGAAAACCTGGCCTCTGCATCACAGATGGTGGAATAGAGCTCACTGTCAGAGCCCAGGAATCTCCTGAAAGCCTGATGGAACACAAAGACATAGTGCCCCAGCCTTCCTGAAAACCCTTCAATAGTGCCCTCCAGCAAGACGCAGACTTGTCAACTTAAAACTCCAGATAGCTGAGAATTTGTGATTAAAACCTGCTGTGAAAGCTTGAGTCTAGCCCAGCAAGAAATCTAAAATAAAAAGCAGTTGGGAAATTTCTGACCAACTAACCATTGGGGCAGCTGAAAATTTCTCCACTGCAGCAGCATTAATTGGTGTGGCCCAGATACAAATGAAGGCCAATCACTCCCTGATGAGGCGCCTATCAACCAGCTTTTTTTACCACACAGTCACCCAGGGTTCCAGACTGAGGGTTGAAGCCACAGAAGACAAAAATATCAACCAACCAGTGGCATATGGATTAGATAACCCCCAGAGTAAGTATGCAGATGAGGAAGGGAAACCTTCCCTGTTGTTGACATTGTTTTGATAAAAAAATGTTGCAGGTAGAGCATCTGTTGCTTATAGGGATCAATTGTTTTGCACCAACATTTATGTACCATCCATATTGAAAAGGGGTATCATCAACCTAATCCCTTATTCCACCAGCCACCACCAGGGCAACTATCACCTCTGCTGGTTGCTCTGTACCATACCCAGATCAGGATTTCTTCCTCACACATCACTTGGATATCTCTCCCCCAGGCCACCTCTCTGCTACCCAAGGGGACCAACATCCAACCCTGACAGAAGAGAACCCTTCCATCCCCTCCCTCCCAAGTCCCCTCATACCCAAGGTTTCAGTAAGGTAGGGGTTACCTGTACCCTGTTTTGGATCTAGCTTATCAATTTATCCCTCATGCTGGTCCCTGGGCCAGCGCTACCAATCTCTTGGTGAGGGTTGCCCCTGATGGCTCTTGTGGGGTTCCTGTTCACCAGTCCTCATTGTGTGTCCTGGGACATAGCCAGAGACCAGCTGGAAGGAGTTGCCATTCCCTAGTAGAGGTAGGTGGCTAGCTTGAGGTTCATACTTGTCCTACATTACTGCAAACTCTCCCAATACTTTTCCTATAACTAGGCAGGCATCCCCACCATGCACTTGTACTTCAGCTGGTGGTAGACCCTCTTGGGGCCTGTACCAGTATTTCAGCAACCTAGTGAACTCATTCCTAATAAATTCCCATTCCCTATCTATCATCTCAAAGTGTCTAGTTAATCTCTCACACTCCTCCTGAGAAGAATTACTAGTAGCAAACCTTTGACAGCTTTGGTGGTAGGTATCTTCCTCCCCTTGGCCAGGGTAGAAGATGTTGGGAAATTCACTCATAGGGACTATCTGTACTACTTGGAAATTTGGGCAGGGGTCAAAATAGGCTTTTATTAATGGTCAGAAGGAAAATCTCCTTAGAAACCTCCTGGTATATTGCCTGGGGGTCTGGGAAACAATAGGGGTTTGCCAATACCTTGAAGTTCTCCAACAATATCTTGGACTCCTTGTACTTGGTATTGAGCTCCTTCTCTTTAGTCTTGGACTCCGGGTTGGGCTCCTGCACTTTGCTCCAGCTCCAGCTCTTTATCTTCAGCTTCTGCATCTTTATCTTGGCCTCCAGATTTTTGTATAGTCTTAGTGGCCTTGTTATTCTACTTTATCCATTCCCTGAAAAGTCTCATATGGAACCTCCTTTTATAGCTCCTTGTTTCAGTCCTTGTTTCTCCCAGAACTCTGGTTTTTCCGGGATTAAACTATTCAGTTTCTTCTTCCCTATAATACAGTAGTTTTCAAACCTGTTGATATAAAGTGTATATTAAACCTTTTAACTTACTTCAGCCAATTAAAATCCTGCTTTTCCTGCTTCATTTCCTCATTTTTTAGGCTTAAACTCTTCAGTTAAAGCCCTTAAAACAGTGATCAAACAAGTTTTGTCCTGCAGCCAATCAAACGCCTGAATTGAACTGTTTTTCCAAAAGATTTACCCAAATGACTTTCTCTTGACCCTGGTTCAAATCCGTCACTGTCTCTCTCTAGATAAACACCTGCTCCGCGTTTTGAACAGTCTTGCCATGGCTCCTGTCACATTTCTCCAGCCGAACTCAAGCGCTTCCAACTATGTTTTACTTAGGGAATTTTTGCACCCTAATTTCTTCAACATTTCTCTGTGTTTTCCTCAACATTTCAGCTATTCAAAACCGCCTGTTTCTTGCTTCTTGCCTCACTTAATCTTTTTGGCAAAACTCCAGCCTTTGTCCTCAAAGTTTCTCTGTCCTGTTTCCAGCTACTTTGGCTCCTTCTCACTCAATCAATTCCTTATAAATTTACAGTCTATTTTCTGTAAACTATTTCCTGCTTTCTACTTATTTCTTTATATGATATTAATTTCAATCTTTCTATCATATTTTTGGCAGTTCACTTAATTCTTTTAACTGCTACTTTTTTATCATTAGTCTCATTTCCAACTGTCCAAGTCCATCATGCTTGCTCCTTCATCTACTTCTGCTGGTCCTTCTCAACCAACTTCCAGTTCTTCAGCTAGTCCTGCTCCATGATCTTCTAGTCCTTCAACTAGTCTTTGCTGTATGTCACAGCCCATACCAGAGTCCGGCTGGACTCCCACAGGGGAGGCAGGCGGGGCCTGGAAGGCCATGTACACAATAGGGGCAATTCTGACCAGGTAGTTGCCTGGAGTAGCTAGGGGACGCTAACTCCCAGTATGGGGCATGACCTGGTTGGCCAGCCCTAATACTGTGATATAGACACACCCCAACTTACTGAAGTCCTGAGCAGGAGGCGCGTTGGGCAGGGGGGAAGTAGTAGGAATCTCCTTCATAGCAGGTGGGATGGTCTCTTTAGCATGGCCAGGAGGGAGATCCAGATGATGGGGATGGAAGTACTCCAAGTCAAGAGCGCAGGGTGGATTGACTGAGGTAGCAGGAGTATAGCCAGGAGGGTACGGATAGGCAGGTCTATGTTGAGTAGGGGATCCACGGATAGATGCCAACAGAATCATTAAATTTGAGCAAACCCAGGTAATCCCTGCAAGAAGATAACCATTTCTGGGCATACCCCCGCTTTATTTAAGATTTCAACAGTGAGGAGGCCTTTGCCTCCTCACTACTTATACTTACTGGTAATTTCATGGCCTTTTGTGCCACCAGAGATCCGATGGCATCAATTTCAGTTAAACTTACAATTTTGACTGAAATTTGCGTACTTGGGCCTGGAGGTGGGTGCTCATTAGTTGGTATAACAGGGCCATTGCTTGGGCTGCAGCAAGCCAAGGTGTCACTGCTATTTATAGAGCCCACAAGCAATTGAGTGCCAAATTGCGCTATCAAACAATTGTGCTCCTGATGTATTGTTTCCCAATAATTAAGAGGGCCAAAATTGTTAATATAATTGAAGCCAGGGATTTGAGGCTTGTGTGCCTCTCAAATCCTGGGCCATTTGTTAATTGAAAGGGGGTTTCTTGCTCTGGGAGACAATTGGTGAAGGTTTTCAGGCTGCAGGTAGTTTGGCCTCTAAGAAGGCCAGCTGGTTGTCCAGGGCATTCTGGGCCCTGACACTGCAATCTATCAGTCCTTCAGCTAGTCTTCACTGTGATGCTCCAGTAGGGCGGTGTCATCCCACCCCCGGACAAAGATATTCTTTTTTCCGGCATTCTGGAAGATCGGATTTAAAATCAGCTTCAGATAGAAAATATATTATCTTTCACATTTTCAGAAACTTTGGACAGAATCTGGGTTTTGTCCAGGGTGGGACAACACAGCTCTATGCTCCTGTCTTTCAACCAATCTTCACTGTGATCCTCCTGTTCTTCAACTAGTCCTCACTGTGAACCATCAACTAGCATCCTAGCAGCCAATGCTACCTGCTAGGCTACATCATTCCCCACCCCTAGTAGCCAATGTTACCTGCTGGATGGAGACACCTAACCAGCACCTAGCAGCCTATGTTACCTGCCAGGATGGTTCATACTCTGCCTCTAGTAGTCCTTTGTTACCTACTAGGCAGGCCTTACCTTCCCTAGTAGCCAAGGTTACCTACTAGGCCTCTACCTGCCCCAAAACTACTATACTTCTCCTACTTTAAGCATAGAGTCTTTATTGTGGCCAAATCAGCCCTCACCTTCCCAACAGCTTCCATGTGGACCATGACAGGTATATATGGCTGTTCAGGCCCAGCCTGCTCTCCTGACAGGTGGACACTTGAGCCTAGTATGGGTCATGGCACTCACCACCAATGCCACTGATATCCATCCTGCCAAGGATGGCATGCAGTGTACAGTCAGAAGTCCCTGCTGCCCCTAAGCAAATAGCAGTGCTGGGGATGGATCTCTAGTAGGAGTGCTAAGTAGGTTATCTGCTGATGGACCCTCCTCTGGACAGACATATGTCCAGATATCCTGATGGTCAGCCAGGCTGGAGTAAATTGGAACACCAGTAAAGGCTTGTAGGGACAGTGTGTGGGTATAAACCAACCATTGTTGGATGTGGCCTGGGGCCACACCTGCCACTGCCAAAGAGGGTGCCAAAGGGAGATGGTCCAAACATGTAAAGAGAAAGACAGAACTGACTCGGCGGAGAAAATGAAAGAGTAAAAGGAGAGGCCATCCCAGTCCAAGTTGAGAGATCCCAGGTAGGTGATGAGATCTGGGTAGTCAACCATGACCAAAATACACTTGACCATGGCCTGCAGGGCCAGAAATCATTGTGGAAGCCAGACCTAACACCATATACCTTAACAAGGGAATTGATGGGTAAGCAGCTCTCAAATTAATGCACCACAGCAGAATTGGATCATGCAAAGTGAGACAGGCACAAAAGATATCCCTGCCTACTTGTATGCAAGGATAAACTGGATCAATACTGAGCATGACTCGTGGGTACCTCAAGAAAGTTCCTAAAGCTCTGTTTAACAAGACCCATGGGAGATGCTGTAATGCCTTGATCACTCCCACTCAGGAAACCCTCTCCCTGAGGAATGACTTGATTGTAGAGTAAAGGATGGCATGGACATCCAATCCAGATATTACACTTGGATCGAACATTCAAGTTCCATGGGAATTGTGGTCTTTAATAGCTCCATGACTGCTATGATCTGCATGGATACTGTCTGGCTTGTCATGTTACTATATAGCACTCTTCTTTGATATCAAATAAAACATCGTCTTTCCTTTACTTTGTATTTTATACTTCTCATGAGTATGTATAACCGCGGCACAAGTTTGATTTGTTCAAGCGTACCAAGCTATGATAATTTAAGCCTCAGCTTGATTGGTTGGTTGATTTCAGCTTTGCTCTATAGAATTGTGCCATGGGTTTGTGCTACCAATGCTGGGCTAACTTGCAACAGGCTAGAAAGATTATGAGCTGGTTGGCTAAGAATACTTGTTCCAGACTATCTGTACTTGCATCAGTGGTGTTTGAGGTCTAATTGGCTTGCGGAGGGGTTCGCATATACTTTTTAGCATTGGAATTTATCCTCGGTTCAACGCTGGTGGATGAAAGATTTCTTATGGCCTTAAGCAGCTCCACGTATATTCTGGGAAGGCTAAGGTAATTGTTAGAATTTAATGGAGCTGGGCTGCTACGTAGGCATGGCCTGATCTGATTGGTACCTGGATTCAGAACCAATGAAGGAGTAACACCGTGATGGTTGGGGTTTGGTTGACAGTGCCAGCCTAGTGGTTCAAGATACACTCAAGCTAAGCTGGTGCCCGGCCCATATCAACCCTAATTGCTGATAGATCATCTCTCCAAGCTGCCATCCGCTAGATTTCCCTAAAGCCCTGTCCAAACCCATCAAGTCATATTTGCTACCAGACTTGGCTTAATCTCAGTGCGACATAGAGCCACCAAAGTTTTTTTACAGTTTGTTGGCATCTTTTTGTTACAATGAAGTACAACTATGATGAGTCAGGTGTTACCTTTTACTATTTCCTTATTGCTTGCTTGGGTTTGGTCTTGGTCCCTTTGACTCTTAGCCCCCTATTCGCAACCGAACGTAAACTTCTATCCAATTCATGTTTCTTATTTTTCGTAGGGATATTTTCTAATGACATCCGCTCCTATAAAAAGGTTCAAATTTTGAAGAAAGATAAAAAGCAGGGGACTCTAAAGTAACCTACCACGCTCGTAGTTTTTAATCTTTATTTAGATGGCTTTTGGTTGCCCTAGGCTGGGGGATGCTCTCTTTAATCACCTATCGAGTTTTAACCACTGAGGTTCCTGAGGGCAATTTATGGGATCCATATGTGCTTTTAAATATTTCAGAGGTAATTTTATCTTCTACTTGAACCACTCCTGGGGATATTAGTTACTATCCTACGCTCCTTATATTCGTTTGGTTTGGCAATAAACTTAACTTACATTATTATTTTTAGGGGACTGAACTCGGTGCCATTAAAAAAGCTTACCGCAAGCTCAGTTTGAAATTGTGAGTTTTGGCTCGTTCTATTTCTAATTTGTTAGCCATCCTGATAAGATCCGCGGGAAGACCGAAGAAGAAACTGCTGCTTTGAATGAAAAATTTGTAGATATAACCAAGGCATACAAGGCGTAATCCTTTTCGGCTTGGAACTTTGTTTATTCAAGTTTTTCTAGGCTGACTGATGAAACTATCCGTGCTAACTATGAAGAGTTTGGCCATCCCGACGGTCGCCAATGTAATTTATTTCGTTTCAGCCTGTAGCTAATTTCTAGCCCTCTCCCTTGGGATTGCCTTGCCTGCCTGGTTGGTTGAAGCACACAACAACATTTGGGTACACCTACACACTCTTCAGCTCTGACCCTTTAGGTATTGGGAATCTATGGGCTCTTTTTAGGGCTTTTCCTTCCTCTTTATGTCGTAAGTTTCCCCTCTGCTGTTGTTTCTAAATTCCAAGGGCAAATGGTGGTATCGTTCCAACAAGTATACAAGAGATCACATCCTCAATCGCACAATGGCCATTTACTTCCAGCAGCTCAAAGAGAATATGCCCATGAGAGGTAGCTGCTCCAGCATCGTCTCCTAATGTTTAGATTTAATTGAACTTCTCGCCGCCAGTGGTGAGTTCGTTGAGGAAGTGGAAATACAAGAGACCGATCAGGAGAACTGCACCAAGCTCTGGGAAGCCATCAAGCAGGAGGCCGAGAAGGATGCTATGATAGTTGAGGAGCCAAGAAACGTAAGACATTTCCATCAACGCTTTTAACGGTTAGTTTTCAATGGGCTACTGCTACAAATCCCTAGCTCTCATCATGGCTCATCTTCTGCGGCTGCCGGTTAAAGACACCGACCTCACTGAAGGTGGGATGATTTATCGGCCTTAACTGACCTACTAGATCAGCAGATTATTGTACGGCGTGCTGTTGGACTAGTCCATGGGCTTCTCCAAATAACGCTATCGCAAAACTGGATTCATACCTCTATCATGTGCATTGATCTCTCTCAGGTGAGCTTTATTTTTTGCTTGCCTTAATTTTCTAGATGATTGTACAAGCCGTGCCCTATAAATCTTCTCCACTCCTGCAGTTGCCTAACATAACCAACGAGACTGTTCGGAGCATGCGTGGCAAGAAGCGTGACTTGAAGAATGTGCGTGATTTGATTAAACTGGATGAAGCCGAGCGTCGCGCCCTTCTCAGCTCCCTCTCCGATGCGCAGTATAAAGAAACTATCCAGGCTGGTCTCCAGTTCCCCGTGCTTAAGCTGCTCAAGGTTTCCCTGCGAGGTAAGGTGGTTACAGATCACATCTAATGTTTAGTGCTTGACGACGACGTTATTACCCCTAACGCTATTGTCACATGCGTTGTCAAGTTGAAGTTGATCACATTGGAGCAAGAGCTTAACAGCGAGTGCACAGACTCTCCTGCTGATCAAGCCGAGCCTGACTTGCTGCTTGGCGATGATGAAGACACACAAGTCCGTTCTTTCCTTTCAAAAGCTAGTCAAGCTTACTTGGTTCCCCCGACTTATTCTCCATACTTCCCAGCGGTAAGCCAAGCCATGTTTTCGTGACTCATCCTGTAGGACAAACGCGCCAACTGGTGGATTATGCTTGGGGATCTACGTAATGGCCGCATGCTAGCAAACCCCTCCAAGGTGACTGACCTTGCTGATGAAACCACCATGAAGTTCCAGTTCCAGGGACCTCCAGAGGAGGGGAAATTCTCTTTCAACCTGTTCATCAAGAGTGATTCCTATCTGGGTCTGGACCTGCGCGAGGAACTGAACGTAAGCTCCATTCTCTCGATATGCTGACATTTAGTTTACTGTTGAACCCGTCTCCGTCTTGCCTGAGGAGTCTGAGATTGATGATGACATATCTGAGCCCGAAACTGGCTCATTGGCTAGTCAAATGGCTCAAATGCGCGAAGGCGAAGAAGCCCCTGCCGCACCTCTTGGTGATGACGACACTTCGAGCGATGAGGAGTAGCCCATTTACTAATGCATGTTGATTCCTAAATAAAATTGGCATACTCTTAGAACCCATCTCTTCCAAAGCTTTGTCTAAACAAGAATTAACTTCTGCAATGATCCAAGATTATAAAATACCCCTTTTGAAATCCAATCTCAAGGATGCTGAACTCATCTTATATTGACAACACCGTCTTCTCAATCATCACTGAAAGCAGCTTTTGCATACATTTACTCAACTTGCCTGGAGCCCCAGGAAAGTATTCTTTCCGCATCACTTCCAACTATTAGCCACCTCAGCATAACCATGACGTATCCCATGTAATCCTCTTCTATTGCCCTGGATATCCCTACCAGGTACACCCTCTTCCAAGGCATGATCAAACCACACCAGCCATCAACATTTATGCTGATCAACCATCATCCTGAACCTTGTGATTCCAGCAATGATATTGATAAACCTACAGAACCCCCAAATGATACATGATCAACCGTTAAGCACACGATGATCAAGCTCCACACTACTAACCTTTCAAGGAACATAAGTATTCGAGCAACACCGCTTCAGAGCAGTTTACCACTAAGTTAACGACTCGGAGACATATAACTTTGAAGGCATATGAACCGTGTGGATACGGCCATCAGGCTCACCAAGACCTTTAATACCGCCAGTACCCCATGCATCCCAGAGAATAGATGGATGAATGGATGTAACTGAGGAAAATAGATCCATCTCCAGAAAAATGATTTACGCTTCCACCTTTATCAGCTTCATGAACCCTTGATCCACGAGAACCTCATTCCTGCGTTTAATGCATAACCCAACCAATTGCGACAAAAACCTTAACGCTAGTACGTCTAGGGGTTAAAGGTTATAACGCAGAGCCCCTTTTTAAATTATCATTGAAAGTAGCTACCAATATCTGCCTACACATCTAGGGCAACCATCTTGAGGGAATTCTATACCTAAAGTATCATAAACTGGCGAGCTAGTCAGATTCAAACCTGCCAGCGGACCGAGATGAGAATCATCAATTAGATATTGAACTTTGGCTACTCCAGCTAAGCTGGATTTATCAACATCCAGCGATATTCAGCCAGGCAGGTATAAATCATTTACCAGACCGATCATCATCCGCTGCAGGTTCAAGAAGCTCCTCTTAGATGGCTGTTACAGCTTGGTTGACGAGATCAGGCCCTCGACCAACTCCTAGGTTGAACATTTAGATGGGGGTTCCTATAGGGTTTAAACCCCAGATCCCTGGCCATTGATCTTGGTAAAGTTTGGCCCACATACCTTCATCTTAGCTCTTAAATATACTCCATGTTTGATTTCATGCACTGTGGCAAAGAATATCTTTATAGATCTTTTGGCAGTTGGGCAGTGAGGAGAAGCACCAGAAATGGTATCAAACCCAGATCCACATCCCCCTTATTTTAAAAAGATCAGGGTCAACACCCCTTTGATCTCCACCATCCCAATTTTCAGTCTGAAGAGCTTTGTATCCCATCAGTTTATTCTTTAATCCCTCCTTGACTTCTTATTGAAGCTGCCTTGCCTTAGACCCTCTATGAAATATTTACCAGCATTGCTTCAACCACAGCTTTGATCGTGTTTAACCCTTTAGGGATCTGGCAAAGATCATCAATCATGCGAAGATTAATTTCCCTCCCCCTGCCCTCTTTCTTGGGCAGCACTGCCTATTATCAACCTACATAGTTTCTACTTTAAGCTCATTTTAAAAGCTTAAAGTGACCAGATACATGAATTTCAGCCTTTAGATAGTTTTGAATAATATCAAAATTACAGGGCTAACCCTCTGGCAGGGGTTTGAGTCAGAAAACAAACCTGAGACTTTATTTAATCCACCAAGACCTGTAGTCAAGATGTGTCAAGATGAGTCTTCTAGCTAAGAAACCACATCTAAATAGATCTATATACAGGGTATAGTCAATTTTACAGATTTATCATCTCATGTAATAAGAGGCATATTTCCCTGAACATCACAGAATATACTGTACAATAACCTAATCTAAAATATAAAGCTGTTATCTAGCCCTAATGCCCTTTACCTGTTTCTGTAAATCTGCTGAACCATCACAGTTACAACATTGGTAGCAGAAGTGGGTTGTTCATCCTACCTTTTTCTTGTCAAATTCTCAGCCCATATCATACACACCACAAAGAGAAATACAAAAGAGCATCATGGCAGTTATTTCCATGAGATGGATACCCTACAGTATAGACCACTTTTTCTGACAGGTCTATTGTCTATCAAGAAGCAGCTGTACCCCTGGCTGACTTCAAAGTCTTCTTGGTACAAGGGTTCTTTCAGGCATCTAGAGAAACATCTTAACTATAAATTGAACTCAACCAAGACCAAATGCTAGCGCACATGGCCCAGCACCTATGCCTATTGAATCATAAAAAGATGGCCCAGCACCTATGCAGTGCTATCATCAAGAGATTCACAGTATCAACAATGATGTTACTTTGGCCTGGAAGCAGTCCACCCAAAGCAAACTCACCCAGATGAATCAACCTGAACGTGTAAATTCACTGCCACCTTTGGTGTCACAAGTGACAAACTCTTATCAACCATGCTTATCAAAAAACCCCAACTACGAAACTCAAACCCTGGCATCTTGCGGGCCGCCAGCCCGCAGGGCCAGCCGCCCGGCTGCCCGCAGTTTTTTGGGCTTGAATCAGAACAGGATTTGACTTTGGAAAATCCTTTTAAGCTTGACAAACCAAATGTACCTACACCAATACTCTCCACACTGGGGGTTCCTGTTAAGACAGCCAATCAACGGGCAGGCCCAGCCACTGATTCCAAAGTAACACGGGCCCGCACAGAAGGGGAAACAGAGAATTTCCCTATAGAACGCGGGCCACCCGGAGGCGGCCAATCCCCCAACCTGACTAGGGAATTTGAGCTTTCTCAGTTCAAAGCAGCCAACAAGATAACCCCTGATACTGAAGCCACCAAAGACTGGGAAGACCTGGTAATCAGGAAAACCCGGGCCAACAAAATTTGGGAAAGTTTTACCATGACAGATGGGCATACTTATACCCTGGGCCTCCAGGAAGATGCCCATTGCCATCCTTTCAATAAAGTGACATGAACCTTTAGTTTAACCAGATCTTACCATACTTGTTATTAGTTTTACTTCATCTACAGTCTACTCCTTGCGGCTCTGATCCCTGTGCTCACCTACCCCAAGAAACTGTGGACCAGCCGCCCAAACTTTACTGTCCACCAGGAGCTCCCATTGGTCCAGTACATTTTACCAAGTACCCACCCAACCCAGCGTATTCAGAGTTTACTCTGGAGGAGATCCTAATCCACAACCCGGAAGCTAGAACTAGAGAAACAGAAATCCTTTACAGAGAAGGCACCAAAATTATCTGGCCCCCTCTGCTATTCCGAGACAAGTATAACTTCCTGCCCGCATATTTGGTTCCAATGACGCCGCCCCACACCCCGCGGCCCAACTGCCCGCAAGAATTTGTTGCCACTGATGAGTCCACTTCCACCCAAGTATTTGGGGTGATGTATATCACCCTCACTGGATTGATTGATTCCATGGTGCCTACAAGCGGACCTTGGGCAGTCCTTGGAAAATTGTTATCTTATATTGTAAAGTTAGCCCCAATCCTGTGGTGGGCTCTCCCTTCTGGGCCCGCGGGCTGTCTGCCCGCGAGTTCTCAGGAACCCCCCACGGGTTGGATCCCTGACATTATGGCAATCTACCTCAAACACGGTAACCTGGGCCCCAAGATGTTGTTAACTCTTGGGGCATCTTGTATGCTATTTTTATTGATTTCAGCTTACTATGTGTACAAGTTAGCTACCAACTTGATCACCTCAGTGACCCAACACCAAACCAACCCCAAACAGAAAGACACACCGCCTGGTGAGGAGAAGACCAAGACCCCAAACTCGCAGGTGCAGAACGTCATAGTAAACCAGACCAGGACCTGGGTGGATATGCCCCAGATGGGGAAGCTCACCCTAGAAGAAGCCAGAAGAGCGATGCCAGTCCTCTGCCTTCATTTTCAAGCCAACGCCAACTCATACTCCAACGACACTGAGAAAGTCCTTGGAGTAGCCTCCATGATCTCCGGCGATGCCCTGGACCGGTTTGGGAAAGCAACTGCCGAGGACGTCAAGTTCTGCCTAGACTACTCCCAATTTGAGAGCAAACTGATGGCCACAGGCAACAACCGAGACACCCGCCACCACGCCCTGATCAGCTTACTGGATATCCAACAAGGACCACAAACTCTGCAAGCTTACACCAACAAGTTCCTGAAATTGAAAGCCAGAACCCAACTTGAAGATGAGCTATCGGCCATCCTGTACCTCTGAGGAGCCTGTCCTGCCCTGAAGGAGCTCCTCAAGCACCATCACCCTACGCTTGGCCTGGATGAACTACTCCTCTTGTGCAGAGGGTTGAGCCTCAACCAAGAAGGAACCCTGTCTTCCACCCAGCGCACAAGCCAAGCTCCCACGCCTGGCAGACCAGGAATGTCCCCCAATAAACTACAGCGCCACTACCGTGAAGACTTGTGTTTCTATTGCCAAAAACCCAGGCACCTCACCAAGGCTTGCCCCAAGAAGAGTAACCCCTCAGTTTCCTTGGCACAAATAAACACCTCTACTCAATTGTACAAATTTATCCAAGTTGAAGTGAAAACATCCACAACGTCCTAGACTGTCGGAGCCTTCATTGATACCGGAGCAGAGGAGAGTTTTATCAATGCCACCCTAGCCAAAGACCTTGGACTGGAGGCCACCAACAAAAGTGTCAAAGTAATCATGGGAAACAGCTCCCATGACTTGGGCTTCAGGTGCACAACCAAATTGCCCCTGAAAATTGGGCAGAACTTGTACCCAGCGTTCCCCATCATCTTGAAAGGGCTTCCTCACCACCTGATCCTGGGTGACTCCTGGTCCCAGAGACACAGTGCTATTCTGAACTTCCGTAACCAAACAGTTGCCTTGAAGGGAGACAATTTGTTTGATGTGGTGCCATTCCAGTTGGGCCCAACTATTAAGGAACCCAACACACTCCTGACCCTGAGAATGGAACCCAGCGTGGCTAGTCTTCCTGCCCCCTTGGAGAAGTGAAGCCACGTCTTCAGTGAGGAAGCAGCCACCCAGCTCCCCAGTCACTCAATCTATGACCACACCATTGACCTGTTACCTGGAACCCAACCCCACCATGGCCCCATATACAGCTGCAATCACCGCAAACAGGCAGCTCTGAAGACATACTTGGAGGACATGACAAAAAAAGGGTTCATCTGGGTGTCAAAAAGCCCTTGCTCCTCGCCCATGCTGTTTGTAGGAAAGAAAGATGGCAGAATGCGTCCCTGCATAAACCACCAGAAACTGAACAATATCACTGTAAAGAACCGCTACCCCATCCCCAACGCTGATGACCTATGTGACATATTGCTGGGAGCCCAGGTATACTCAAAAATTGACCTGAGAGACGCCTTCAACCAGATCAGAATCAAATAAGGGGACAAATACAAGACAGCCTTCAAACTAGATATGGGTTGTACGAGTACTAAGTCATGCTGTTCAGGTTGTGTAATGTCCCCAGCACTTTCCAAAGGATGCTCAACTCCATCCTTGGCAAGTACCTTGACCAGTTCTGTGTGGCGTACTTGGATGACATCCTCATATACAGCAAAACACATGAGGAACACCTCCAACACCTTGACTAAATACTGGAGAAACTCTTGCAGGCCAACCTACACGCCAAGCTGAAGAAATGCAAATTCTTTCAATCTGAAGTTGAATTCCTTGGATATGTGGTGAAGACTGGTAGGTTTGCAATAGCGCAGGACAAAGTAGAAGCTGTAACATCCTGTCCAGTACCCAAATGCAGAAAAGATATGAGAAGCTTTTTGGGCCTGGCAAATTATTGCAGGGATTTCATCCAAAAATTTTCTCACATCACCCTGCCCCTGACCCGCCTGTGCTCTGACAAGGTCGCCTTTGTCTGGACCCATGAGTGCACCGCTGCCTTTGAGACCCTGAAGCTTGCCTTCACCTCTGCCCTGGTTCTTGCCATGCCTGACCCTGCTAAACCTTTTGTGCTTGAGACAGATGCGTCCGACTTTGCGGTGGGTGGGGTCCATCTTAAGTAAGGAGGGGATGGTATGCTACATCCTGTAGCATATTACTCCAAGAAGATGCTACCAGCTGAAGGGAACTACACAATGTACAATAAGGAGATGCTAGCCATAATGAAGACATTGAAGCACTGGCGCAGGTATTTGTGCGGTGCTGAACATCCGGTAAAGGTCCTGACAGACCACAAGAATTTAGTCTACTTCTTCAAACTACGCCAGCTGAACCAACAACAAGCGAGATGGGCCTTGGAACTAGCCAACTATACCTTGACCATAGACTACAAGCCAGGAAAGGTTAACATAGTCCCAGACGCCTTGAGCAGGAGAGCTGATTTGACCCCCTCCTCTACGGAAATCAAGGACTGCAACACCCACACACTGTTAGACCCTGCCAGCCTAGGGATACATCTGAAGTACTTAAGGATTGCCGCCAGCAAACCCAAAGTGATAAAAGCCCAGAAACAGGACGCTTACTCAGTTGAGCTAGTTAAAGCCCTGTCAAAGGACCCGGAATGCCATCACTAAAAGAAAGGGTACTCCCTGAAAGGGTTTACCTTGCTGCTCCATAACAGAATCTATGTACCCAAAGGCCCAACCCAAACAAATGGGACATTATTTTTCTTGTTATGCCTAGGCGCCAGATTGGTTATTTTATAACTTAATCACATTATTCATATTCAAATTATTCAGAAAGAGTAAAATATAATCAATCCCAAATATTTAATTGATCTTGGGCTTGGGTGATTTTTTAAAAAATAATTCATTGATTTTATAATTGAAAATTGCAACTTATAGTACTACTGAAAATATCTTAAGTGCTACTACAAACCAAAAATATTTATGATGAGTTGCATGGGAGAGTAATAGCAGTCCCAAAGCTATAAATGCTATTACCCTATCTTTGGCTCATCATAAATATTCTTAGTTTGTTTCAGAAAAAAAGGTTGTTGTTTTTGAAAGACTGATAACTCTATTTAAAATACACCCTCTAGTAAGCTGCCCTACTTCATGAACTTGCCCCAATACACTACTAGCATCTTCTGATATTTTTGTTTCTCTGGTATCATCACGTGATTTCAAATGATAAAATATCTCAGAATATTCTGAGAAGCTTTCAAATGTTAAAGGTGAAGTATATAACTTCCCATCTTTCATCAAATATGAAAGATTAATGCGCAGATTTTTAACCTCAAGCTCTCTTTTTATAGGCCTAAATTTCCTTTCATAAATATAAAAAAATGCTTTTTGGGAAACAATTGAACCAGTTAAAGATGAATTGTATAATTCTTTTCTTCTTTCTTCTTTCTCACAAATATTTTTTAGATCATTAATGTTGTTAATATAAAGTACATTTTCTTTTTCCTTTAAAATTTTTGATATTACACCAAAGTGACCATCAACAATGCTTTTTCCATGGCATTCAACAAAACGGTTATATTTTATGGAACCCTTAATATATTTAGGTGCCTCTTTAAATAAGTAATATAAAAATTCATATGATCTAAAATGATTTCCATTATCTGTCCATACTTTTATATTTTTTATTTTTTTAAATCTATCTAATTTAAGAAGACTTATTAGACATTCACCTGAAAATAAAGAATCATGTGATAATATTTGAGACAAAAAATCATGATATTCATATTTAATTTTATTGTTTTCTTTAAAAACTAATGCAAACCCTAATAATGAGATTGGTTTTTTTGAATAAAAACAATTATTGGTCTCAATTGGAACACCTCCAACCTTTAAGTTTTCTTTATAATCTATAACTACAACACAAGACTCATCATCTAGTTCATTAATATCTTTTTTATATTCACAATTTTGATGAACATAAAAGTCTTGGTGCTGATTAATAGTCTTTAAGTCATTGTCTATAGATTCTGGTAATGGTAAGTTTTTACTTTCACATTCTTCCTTCTTTTTTTCTAGTGAATTTTTTAAATTACAAATATTGCACATATTGGTTTGTTTTTTACTTTTTATTATATTTTTAGGGATTAATTTATAGTAAGTGGAAATTGAAACTGAAATTTCATTTTTTATTTTCATATTTTCATATATTTCCTTTTTTGTTTTAAGTAGAGAGTATTTAATTTCAGTTGAGTAATTACTCATCTCTTTTTCTATATCTTTATAAATTTTTTCAGGCACTTTTTTTGTAAACTGGCTTGTTTCAAAAGAATTTTCCAGCAATTTTTTAATTATTTTTTTAGTTATTTCTTTTTTTAATGAATAGTTATTATTTTTTTGGCTTTTTTTGTTTAAGCTTACATTTTTATTTTTATTTATTTTTCTTGAGTATTCAAACTCACTTTTGGTTATATTAAACCCCATATCATTAAGCTCTTTTAAAGAGTAACTGGAAGTAACCAGAGATCGCAAGGCTGGGAGATGTTTTTGGGGAGAAGATTTCATGAGATCCTTTAAGTTTTCAATGAACTCATTGCCTTTTTGATTTTGAATAGTTGGCAGGAACTGAGCTTTCCCAAATTCAGTTTGAGTAAGGAAGTGCTTGATGAAATTATCAAGATCATCACCAGCAATAAAGAGGAATGCCTTTTTTAACATTGCAATTCTCTCTCTTTTTGTTGAAGCTCCCAAGGAAAAAAGGGTAGCATGGAAGAAGTAAATTTAACTGAGGACATGGTAGTATTTTGAATCTGTAATTAGGTCAGATCTTTGATGTGTGCCTTAATGATGGAGTAGTTATGATCAGAATGTGGTCTTTGAATTGGGTTATTTGGATTAGAAGCTCTGTGGTACTTTAGCTCTTATATACCAAGCTAAATGACACCATTCTGAAAGAAATGGTGTGATAGCTTTTATTATAGTTTGAACTTGAATTTATGTTTGCAGAAATTAATTAAATACCCAGTTTTCATGCACAAGTGATATATGTGAAGCAGCTAAGCATTATTATTACATCATATCCTCTTTGTAATCAATGCAAATCAATTAAAATGATGTATTCAGTTAATTGTAACTCTTCCGCATATTTTTAAATGATAAAATATTAAAGAATTCCATTTAAAGAATGCTCAATTTGAGGTTCAAAGCTCACTTGAACCTTAAAATCAATCTAAACAGTGATAAAAACATCCTAACTTCAAACTATCATAAAATCCTAGAGAATTGAGCTTTTTAAATAAAATAAAATGCGAAAATAAAGCTCTCAATCTTATCTTTAATTTTCTCAAATAAAAAACATCTGTTGTGTATTCAAAAAAGAGTATTTATTAGCTTTGAAGTGATCTACTTTATATCATTAGATATAATCATATAATAAAATCTGGATTATGCTCTTTTAAATTACTTTTGCTTTAATATTGAGCATAGTATACATATTAAAATTTTTACACCAATAGAAAGATAAGATTCTTAGCTTCATTTTGATAGTTTACAGTGTGAAAAAATATTAATTTTTCATTGAGTTATTAATGTTTTAAATATAAATTGTGTAATTAGTTACTTTTTCAAAATTGAACTGTGTTATGCTGCGACTTGAGCAGCATGTGCATTAGAAAATGGCCTAATCTCTAAAATAATGACCCAAATGTATTGATTGACCACCACAATTCAGAGATGGCCAGCCACCCAGGTAGACACAAATCCCTCTCAAGTATCAAGCGGAACTACGCATGGCCAGGCATGGACAAAGAAGTAGCTGCCTACATCAACGGCTGTGAAACCTGCGGAAGAACCAAGACACGTCGCTCTAAGCCAGAAGGGTTACTGAGACCTCTGGACATCCCTGCTACCACCTGGAAGCCAGTGTCAATGGACTACATAGTAGATCTCCCCCCTTCAAAATCCTTTGACGCAATCCTGGTCATGGTCAACCGTTTCATCAAAATGGCCTACCTTGTTCCAACCACTACCCACTGCACGGCAACTGAGACGGCCAGACACTTTCACGACCACATCTTAATACAACACAGCACCCCAGAAGAAATCATCACCAATAGGGGACCCCAGTTCACCTCCCACTACTGGACCCAAGTGATGAAAGACCTTGGAATAAAATGTTGCATGTCGACCTCCTACCACCCGCAGATGGATGGACAAACTGAACGGGTCAACCAAATCCTGGAACAATACCTCTGATGCTATGCCAACGCTAACCAG
Organism: Entomophthora muscae; assembly: GCA_014839935.2. NCBI lineage: Eukaryota > Fungi > Entomophthoromycota > Entomophthoromycetes > Entomophthorales > Entomophthoraceae > Entomophthora > Entomophthora muscae. Next base: position 92,827 of record QTSX02002261.1, read on the forward strand.
GACAATTGGGCTGAGATGCTTCCCGTGGCCCAGTTTGCATACAACAGTAAAGACCACGCCTCCACTGGAATGTCCACGTTCAAAGCCAATTATGGGTTTGATCCATCATGGGACCCTAGCATTGGAAGTAAGGAACAGAACACAGCAGGACAATCTTGGATTGAACAAATACATGCCACCCAGGAAACCTGTCTAAGGAACGTGACCCGCGCCGTTAAGACCTACAAAGCGTTTGCTGACAAGAAAAGAATCACTGGGAAACCTCTGGAAATAGGCAATGAAGTTTACCTCAACTTACAGAACGTTCCCCTGCACGTACCCAGCAGAAAGCTAGCCCACTGCCGCTGTGGCCCTTACAAGATTGTGAAGCAAATAGGGGAAGTGGCGTACAAACTAGAGCTGCCGCCTACTTGGAAAATCCACAATGTCTTCCACCAATCACTGCTATTCAAGAAAGAGGGAACCTCCCTTCCCCATCAGAAGATAAAGATCAACCCTCCACCCATCCAAGAGGGGTGCTCAACCAAATACAAAGTAGAGTACATCCATGGACACTGCCTCCACTACAAGACCCCACAGTACTACGTCAAATGGGTAGGTTACCCCCCCCCCAAAGAAAGCACCTGGGAACCGGTCTCCAACCTACCTAACACACAAGAAGCCATACAACAATACCTGGAAAAGGGGACCCAGAAGGAGGAGGGCACCGGGAGAGAAAGGGATGATGTCACAAGTGACAAACTCTTATCAACCATGCTTATCAAAAAACCCCAACTACGAAACTCAAACCCTGGCATCTCGCGGGCCGCCAGCCCGCAGGGCCAGCCGCCCGGCTGCCCGCAGTTTTTTGGGCTCAAATCAGAACAGGATTTGACTTTGGAAAATCCTTTTAAGCTTGACAAACCAAATGTACCTACGCCAATACTCTCCACACTGGGGGTTCCTGTTAAGACAGCCAATCAACAGGCAGGCCCAGCCACTGATTCCAAAGTAACTTAGGCCCGCACAGAAGGGGAAACAGAGAATTTTCCTATAGAACGCGGGCCACCCGGAGGCAGCCAATCCCCCAACCTGACTAGGGAATTTGAGCTTTCTCAGTTCAAAGCAGCCAACAAGATAACCCCTGATACTGAAGCCACCAAAGACTGGGAAGACCTGGTAATCAGGAAAACCCGGGCCAACAAAATTTGGGAAAGTTTTACCATGACAGATGGGCATACTTATACCCTGGGCCTCCAGGAAGATGCCCATTGCCATCCTTTCAATAAAGTGACATGAACCTTTAGTTTAACCAGATCTTACCATACTTGTTATTAGTTTTACTTCATCTACAGTCTACTCCTTGCGGCTCTGATCCCTGTGCTCACCTACCCCAAGAAACTGTGGACCAGCCGCCCAAACTTTACTGTCCACCAGGAGCTCCCATTGGTCCAGTACATTTTACCAAGTACCCACCCAACCCAGCGTATTCAGAGTTTACTCTGGAGGAGATCCTAATCCACAACCCGGAAGCTAGAACTAGAGAAACAGAAATCCTTTACAGAGAAGGCACCAAAATTATCTGGCCCCCTCTGCTATTCCGAGACAAGTATAACTTCCTGCCCGCATATTTGGTTCCAATGACGCCGCCCCACACCCCGCGGCCCAACTGCCCGCAAGAATTTGTTGCCACTGATGAGTCCACTTCCACCCAAGTATTTGGGGTGATGTATATCACCCTCACTGGATTGATTGATTCCATGGTGCCTACAAGCGGACCTTGGGCAGTCCTTGGAAAATTGTTATCCTATATTGTAAAGTTAGCCCCAATCCTGTGGTGGGCTCTCCCTGATGGGCCCGCGGGCCGTCTGCCCGCAAGTTCTCAGGAACCCCCCACAGGTTGGATCCCTGACATTTGGCCTTGGATCAAACTGCTTTTCCCTGCTGCACCAAAAAGGGCCAAAAAATAACGGCCAAGCCACTTAATTATCTAGGAGATTTAGCCCATACTATTGATGAGAGATTTGTCACAGCCTACCCTGCAGATCCCCCAGCTCTGGTTGTTCCAGCCTGGGAAGAAACACTGATCAATTTGGACTATTTGCTGGCATGGTATCACCCTCTCTTAAAAACTATCAGGAACACCCAATCAAACGACGCCACATCCAGGACCAGAAAGTCAATTAAATCTAAACTGGTTAGGGTGTCCTTCAGCCAATAAGACAAAGCCGCGGGAATTACTATAAAACCCTTCAGCTCCCCTGACTCTGGTCAGCAAATTTCCTCCTACAACCAATCAGATGCAAGCTAAAGGTGATCAGGTGATCATTTCTTAGTATCCCATTTCCTTTTAACAATGACAGGGGACTTTGATTCCCCTGCTTGTCAATTTTCAAGATTCATTAAACTTTGGTTACTTGCCCTGCAACTCTTCTGTTTTAGAAAATTTGGTTGACTCTGTTTGAGTCTCCTTTTGCTTTAATTAAAGTGTTAGTTGGTTTAGTATTAAGTCTTACCTTAAAGTTGTTCATTTTGAACTCGGCCGCCCTTTTGGAGCTCTATTCTTTTAGCTCTTTACTTAACTGTTACGTGGTTGGTTTACGCTTTTGAAATTTGAATTTGAAGCCTAAGATTTGTTTTAATTATCTTATAAATCTTACTTCAAACTTAAGATTAAATTTAATTTTCACAGTTTCAAAATTGCTTTCCAGTTTACAACCACCCAAGCCATCTGAGACCACTTCCAAGGCTCCCAAGTGTTCCCTCCTGTTTTCCCATTGGGTTTCCTTGCAGCTGCCTTCCCAACCCAAAATTGTACCTTTGGATTCCAAATTTTGTGGAGATTTCAATTATGATCCTCCCTGTTTTAAAATTTGTGGTGTTTTCTCTTACCCCATTTTTGCTTCTCCTTTGGACCACCTCTCCAAATTTATGGGACCAAATTTCTTCTTCAGTGCGCCTCATGGAGGATAATCCCTCTACTCTCCTACACATCCCTGGTGAACTTTTCATCTCTGGGGAGGCTGTAGTTAAGAGCTTAGCCTGCAATGACTTGGACTTCTATGCAGATGATCACGCTACACCTGTCCCCTCTCTGGAGGAGCTGTTGGCGACTACCCCCTAGCTTGGAGGCAAATCCCTTGGCCCCCCCTCCAGGCACCTGTGGAGTTGTCCTCTGCCCCCACTTGTACGCCCTGGTTGCTTGCTGGGCTAGCACTGATGGGGCTGAATGCCTACTTTCCGCGGCTGTCTCCTATGTCTTCACTTTGGTCCCCCCCTCTGAGCAGCCATCTCAGTCCTCCACTGGGTGGTATCCTGGTGGTTCATCTCACCGGGATGGGAGCCAAACTTAGTTAGTTTAGCCCCCCTCTCTCACAGAACGCTCCTGGATGAAAAGGCCTGTATTAAATTCACTCACAGTGCCTGGGCCTGGTGTGATCAACAGCACAGGAAAATAAAGAGAGGGTGTGGGATAGATTCAAGGGTAACTTTCTAGCCCACTTTGTATCAAAGGCCATCACACTCAGGGTTTTCTCAGGGGTCATAATATTTTTGAACAGGCAGAATTCAAAGGGGCTAACCTGAGCTTATGAGGGCCTGCATCAGCCTACCCCACCTGGTATTATCTTTGAAAGCCAGTGCACACATCTTAGCTACATGGTGTACCAAACCCTCACACTAGGCAATATAGGCCCCCCAGAAACTCTTCCAACCTCCAGAGCCTGTATAGAGAAGCGTAAAGAGTAGAGCAAAATTCAGCGCACTTCAAAAAGCACAGGGGAAGGGATAGGAATGCCTGGCCTTCAAAGACAATCATAGCCAAGCCAAAGGCTATTCTAAGCCTCATGACCCTGAAAATTGTTACGGCTAGTGAGGCTATCCCAGAGATCAATTGCCTTGTCTAAAGACAGAGATGATATGGCCCTTGATCTAAACTGCAAGAAATATCAGGGATCCCTCTCAAGCCCCAGACAACTCAGCAGTGAAAGCCATCTCAGCCAGAACCCTTGGGGCATCTGCTCAGTTCCAGCTAGCCATGCTCATGCACCATACTTTCAGCCAAAGCTCTGGGCTTGAAGGGCAGGTACTGTTAGAAGCTTTGTCCCATTCAATAAAGCAGCAGGCTTGAACCTTATCACTAACCTGGCCAGAATGTCTGCCCAGGATCTATCAAGCCTCTTGGATAGTATCTTTGGATCACCATTAATGGGCTCAGAGATAGACATCTAACCTGATGAAACCAACCATAAGCTGATTTCAAACTCAGGATTCCTACATAGCATCAAATCAGCAAAAAAAGATGACCAAACCATTAGTTATCTTTATAGGGAAACTGTTGTTAAAAAACACAAACCTTATAAAAAGATCCAGGTCTGAAACACCCATTGCTTGACTCTTGGGCCTGAGATTAAGCTATTGGGACCAGAAATAAAGCCATCTGTCACAAATGACAAACTCCTGTTGACTATGCTCGTAGGAAAACCTCAACTACGGGATTTGAACCCTGATACCCACTGGGCCAGCAGCCCACAGATTTTTGGGCTTGAACTAGAGCAGGATTTGACTTTGGAGAATCTCCTAAGGCTTGATGAACTAAAATTATCTGCATTGAGGCTCCCCACGTTAAAGGTTCCTGTTAACCCAACCAATGAAAGTTCAGGCCAAGCCAAGATCCTGGAATAACTTGGGCCACCGCGGCGGGGGAAGCAAAAAACTTCCTGTGGAATGCGGGCCAGCCAAAGATGACAAATCCCACAGCCTGAAAGGAAAATTTGAGTTTTCTCAGTTTGACCTAGCCAATGAAAGATCCCCTGTGCAAGATGCCACTAAGGGTTGTCTACTCCTAGTAGATGATACCACCTGGCCTAAAGGAATTTGTAAAAGTTTCTCCATGGCAGATGGGTATACTTATACCCTGGGCTGCCAGGAAGTTACCCATTGCCATTCTTGCAATAAAGTGACATGAACCTTTGGTTCAACCAAGTCATCCCATATTTGATTTTAGCTCTATTTTATTTGCAGACCGACTCCTGCAGGTCTGCGCCTCCCACTTATCCACCCCAAGAAACCACGGACCAGCCGCCCAAATTATATTGTCCACTAGGAGCTCCCTTTGGCCCGGTACATTTCACAGAATATCCAAAAAAAACCCAGCATATTCTGAGTTCATACTAGAGAAAATCTTAATCTATATCCCAGAGGCTAGAACTAGAGAGATAGAGACCACTTACAGAGAAGGGACCAAAATCACCATACCTCCTCTGCTATTTTGCAACAAGCACAACTACTTGCCTGCCTATTTAGTTTCAATGACACCACCTCTCAACCTGTGGCCCAACTGCATGCAGTAATATGTTGCAGCCAATGAATTCACCTCCACTCAGATATTCAGGATGATGTATATCACTCTCACTGGCCTGATTGATTCAATGATACCCGCAAGCAGACCCTGGGCCCTTCTGGGTAAATTTTTATCTTATACTGTAAAGTTAGCATCAATCTTATGGTGGGCCCTACCTGCAGGACCCGCGGTCTGTCTGCCCGCAAGTTCCCAGGAACTCCCCACAGGCTGGATCCCTGACACCGTCCAGGCTCCCAAACAAATCCAAACATGGTATCACATCACTGGAGGATAGCCATCACAACAAAGGCCAAAGGTTATCTGGAGAAAAGAAAGGAAGGAAATAAACTGCCCAGGGTAAATAAACAGCTTATATAAGCCAAAGCAAATATTTCAGCCCCAAACTATCAATTGGAGCACCAGAATGATCACATGGCAACCAGGATAGAGGAAAGGGATAGTACCCACCAAAGCTGAAACTATCCACATAAACCAGTCCAAATAACAAGGCAAGATACCCAAGACTTTTATCAAGACTGGCTGTTATCCAACCATTCTTTAGTGCTGGCTGTGGGCAGCATCTTAATGTATGCCTTACAACAAGCATTTCTCACAAAATCCATAAGCTCTTCAGGATTCAGTAAGTGATGCAATCTGAATTTCCATCCTGAGAGTGTTTAATGAGTCCCAAAAAGGGTTCAACAATTGGTCTAAATGTTGCAATCAAGATATTTTCCCACCTGCTAATGTATCTCACAACACACAGGGGGCGCTAGAGAAGACGCCTCATGACGTGACTAATGGTATGTTTTAACCTGTGCAAAATGGAAAATTACAGGCACATCTTCTTTTTAGGAGCTTAGCTAATTTGACACACTGATCTTGTAAGGTCTGAAGGCTTGGGGTAAACTATTGTAACCAAAGGCCTTTAAATCAAGAATTTTTATATTTTTTAAGTATAAAAAAGTAGGCAAGGTTTGCAACAATAGCTGCAATAAGGCTCCTAAAAGCTTATATGAAGTGAAGTAGGGACTAAGGAAATTTATTAAACCTAAGAAAACAAAATAAAGACCAGTCTTAATGACTGAAGATTTTGTTAAAAAGTCAATCTCTAAGTCTGGGAAGTGATCAGCACTAGCTGGGGGATTGAACCTGTCAAAAATTAAAGTGTGAGTACAACTATAAAAATTGCCCAACTGATGAAAGATGTAGTCAAATGGAATCATACAACTAAGCTGGAAAGGATACAAGACAAAAAATCAAAGAGAAAAAAGACACAAGCCACAAAACCAACAAGTACCTTTTTGGGGTGCAAGTCAAACAATCTCAACTTAAGTTAAGACTGGGTAAAATCAGGCTTTTTATTGAAGTCTGAATATTGAGGTGAAGATAAAGGGGGAAAACTCTAACCAAAGGTGGTTAGGTTTGCTTAGTAGGTAAAACAAAAGTACAGCACATGTTTCTGATAACTTAACCTTAAAAAGTTAAGTAGAAATGTAAAGGAAATGAAAGGAAGCAGTGGATTTTTTTGGCAAACTCAAGATTGAGCAAGAGAGCAAGCAAGAGGACAGAAAAACAGAATCCAAACTGCTGGCGTAAGCCAAAGAAAAAAGCAAAAGGTAAGTGGGTTTGAACTAGTTAAAACTAGCCCTAGTGTTAGGTTCTGGGCTTGAGAATTGTCCAGGGATAAAGGTAAGCTTTGAAAGCAAATTTTAACGTTGAATAGATGTAATTATCTGGTAGAAGCAAGGGAAACTGAGAGGTGGGGTGTTGGAAAAAACTTGTTTTAGATGACCAAAGATGGAGGCTAAAACCAAATTTTGATGTTCCTGGAGTACTAGCAGCAATAAAATAAAATAAAATAAAGAAAGGAGAATCCTGGCAGATCTCTTGCTCAAGATATTCCCAACCCAAACCTTATGTTGAAACTGCCATTGTGCCACCCCCTGGTGGGCTTGTGGCTTCTTTATATAGTATATTAATTACTCTATTCTCCAATGAACTACATATTTTTATTCCTTCTCTTTCTATTTTTACTGCTGTCTTCCCCAATATAAATAGTGGACCATTATTGGTCCAGTTGTGGCATGAAAATTTCAAATAGTTTATCAATTAAACTGATTATATATTTCCTACTATTTCTGATCATTTTAATTGGGATCAAGGATTCACTACTTTCAAAATACAGCAGAAACCCTTTTGCTGGTGCTGGTTTAAAATTTCTTTTTAGCTTAGTTTTTTCTGCAGAGAATTAGATACCAGTTTCAATTCTTTATATCCTACTAACTATCATCTATGAGGCTATCTATATAAGAAAGTTAGGCTGCTGGTAGAGAAACCTGAACCTGTTTCTCCCTTGGTTTGCCTTAATGCTTTGTGATGCATAATAAGTTACTATTATATATACTTCTTCCTTTACAAGCTTACTTTTTTCCTAGAGAGTGATAAGATCTGAACCTATCTGGTGCACTTTTTTGATGTTAGATGTTCCATTAGGTCTATCTTGTTAGCTTTTAACCAACTTCTGCTTGTGCAATCAATGAAAGGTCTTATATTGCAGAAGTAGATCCCTGAAAGATGTGGTCACAGCAAGGTAAAAAGCCCTTGAACACAGCAAGAATTTCTGCATATAATATTCTCCCTAATTCTGGTCTTTTCCATGCAATGCTATTAGCATCATTGAGTTTGCAGCAGCCATATTCCCCCAAAAGATTTGAGCTCAATTAGCCAGATTGAAAGAAACTGGGTTCCAGCTGCTGGAGAATAGAATTTTTTTTGGCAAAAAGCCGCAAGAATGTCAATCTTGCTATATTATGAAATTTGCCCCTGGATCCCAGGCCTTAAATCTACCAGAACAGTTTACATAACTTCCTGAAACCTGAGTTGGCACCCTCAGAAACAAAGTATATGAGTTAATGGTTGTGAATGGGCACATATAGAATGTTTTGGTTTCATCTATGACGTTTCAGATTGCAATGACAAATTTGGAATACTATCCTTCTCTTTTGCTCCTCAAATATTCAATGTTTCCTTAAAAAAGTACATCAATTTCTCTTTTCCCTGTAGCCAATATGATATGCAGGCCATCTATGCATATGCCTAATAATCTAACTGTATAACCATTATTTTGTGATTAATCAAACACATTATAAATTTTATTTCAAACTCTCAAAAAAGTTCAAGTTTAACTTGCTCTCTTTATTATGTGTTTTATGTACATATGTGCACTTTTTCACCCTTGTCTAGAGAATAATATTATAAGTTCTTCTTTCTCATGGCCTTGAAGTTTATTCCTAATTCATTCCTGAAGACTAACCTTTAGCTTAGTACAGTAGTTTTCAAACCTGTTGAGATAAACACAAAATCTCAGTCTAAAAATGTGTACAACTCAGTCTAAAATGAAATAAAAAATTAAAGAATTTATATTAAATTACAACAGATTTGGATTCACTTTGTTTTTGTTTTTAGACTGAGTTGTATTTGTTTTTATACTCAGATTTTACATTTATTTCAACAGGTTTGAAAACTACTGCACAAACCCAATTCTAAGGTTAGGATCTTGCTGCTGTGTTATTTAGCCAAGCCTAAATTAGCATACAACAACTGTTTAGATATGATTTGCTTTAAACAGCTTACTATCTCTGCTTTTGTGTATCCTGGTTATTTATAGCTTTTGGAGTGTTGATCTAGAACCACTTCAAACTTTCTGAAACCTTTGCCTAAAAAAATATCAGAAGTATATGGCTGCTTGGTTTTTTGGGCAAGATTGTCCCAGTTTAGTTTCTTTGAGCTCTTTGCACCCAGATGAATCAGTTATCCTGACTCTGATTTCTACAACTGCTATTTTGCCTATTTAAATTATGCCTTTTATTTAAATAGCAGGGTCAGCCCCCAAAAAGACCTTGCCTCAACCAGAACAATCTGTAACCTGACTTAACCCATTAAAAGGCAACAGTGACAAAATTGGCTGTAGGGATGTAAAAGTGAGAATTCAAAAGCGAGAATCTAAAAGTGGCCAAGTTGACAATTTTTCTTTCAAAATTAAATTTAAACAACTTAACCCATTAAAAGGCAACAGTGGCAAAATTGGCTGTAGGAATTTAAAAGTGGGAATCTAAAAGTGGCCAAGTTGACAATTTTTCTTTCAAAATTAAATTAAAACAACTCAACCAAAATCAAAATTTATTATGACCATATAAAATGCCTTTTATTCATTCTCTCAACTAAAAAAGTCAAGAAAAAGTAGTTACTTTATTATAAAAAGGCATTTTGAAAATTTAAAAAGTGTCAAATTGGCCACTTTTAGATTCTCACTTTTGAATTCCCACTTTTACATCCCTACAGCCAATTTTGCTGCTGTTGCTCCTTAAAAACTCAAAATTGAGACCTATTAAGCTAATTTTATCAATTGAGATATCACAGCTAATAGCTTTTAAATAAGTACTGCCTGTAAATTTACTTCTCCTTTAGCCTTGGATAGATTCATCTTTTCCCAATGAACCAAGAAATCCCTTCAAAATCTGGATAACCCCCTGAATCTGTTGGAGGATTTAACTCACACAATTGGTGAGAGATTTGTTCAGACTTACCCTTCCCAAGTTCTCATCACACCACTTCAGTTTTCACTTCATCCATAGAAAAAACACTGATCAGCTTGGACTGTCTTTTGGCCTGAGCTTGCCCTCAACTGGATTTGATTTTTTCCAACCAATCACCTGCCCCTGCATTGATAAGCCTTTTTGGCCTAAATCCTGAGAAATTCTCTAGTCTGCTCACCTGGACATCCACAACTAATCAGAGCTGGCTCTAGAAATTATGATGAACCTTTCCAGCCCCCTGGCTCAGGGTTGAAATTTTATCCTCCACTCAATCAGATTTGCCCCCCACGCAGGTGCCCCAGAAAGGGGCACAGATTCTTAAAAACACCCTTTAAAAAGGAGAAGCAGGTTGCTCTGGGCTCCTGCTTGTGTTGAGTTTATACTTCTGGGAAGTATAATAAACGAAATAAAGGGGAAGATTAAGAAGAGAATGATACTTTATTGAATATGAATATAGGTTAATATATAGTATCATGATAAGCCACATGTTGTCCACATATGTCATGGCGGTCACGGGGCTTATCTGAGTAATGCTCCTCTTGAGTCACAAGGCTTAATCAAGTTGTGTTCCATTTAGGACCTGGATTGAGGGATCCCTGTCATAGATGGTTAACTGATAAAGGTGCCACTGGCTTATTGGCTAGACAGTGAACCACTCAGTGAGCTGCTTGGTGATTTACTCAGGGTGTTAATTCTCCAAGAGGGAGTAATCAAAGATGTTGCAACATCTCCCCCTGGGGTGCTGGAAGGCGGAGCCTTGGGAACCTTCTTGAGGGTATCTGGAATATGGACCTGGTATTGATTCAGTTTGACATTAGGAACAGGGAGTCTTGAGTTTTGCTGGGCTGCTCTTGCTTTACATAGGCGGAGTCGGTCATGGTGCATCTGTTTCAGTTCAGTTCAAGCTCCAATCTCTTTGATGAGGTACGTGTTATTGGGTTTCACCTCCATGACAATGCCTGGTCTGCGCAATCCTGGGTCTAATTTGTGCTGGTTGTGGTTGACAACCCAGATCTTGTCTCTGACTTGGAACCTTTCTTGTTGCAATGGGATTTCTTCCCGCTGAACCCTTTGTTGTTCCATCACTTCTTGGTCCTTTCTGGCTTGTAGTACCTTTGGGTCATTACTGTCTGGTATCTTCTTTGGAAGTGGCAGTTGTAGTCCCGTGGTTGTACTGACAAGTGAAGGTTTCTGACCATAGACAAGTTCATAGGGGCTTTTGCCTGTATTGCGGTTGACTTGTGTTCTGCAGACCATAAGGGCGGTTGTCAACATGTCAATCCAGGCTTTTGGATTGTTGGCAGATAGCTTACTAAGGGCTTCCACTAGAGAGCCATTTAGTTGTTCTACACGTCCATTTGCCTGGGGGTGATATGGGCTGGCTGTGATGTGTTTTATTCCATTTTTGGCAAGGTATATGTTGGTGTCAATAGCTTTGAGTTCAGTGCCCCCATCTGTGATTAAGAGGTCGGGGTTTTCAAACTTAGCTATGATTTCTTTGCCAATGAATTGTCTCACATTGTTGCCTTTGTGCTCTTTTGTAGCTTGTGCTACAGGCCATCTGGTTGCATAGTTGATGGCTGTGATAATGTACTTCTTGCCCTTGTTTTCACCAGGCATAGGTCCCACAATATCCAACAACCATACCTTGAAGGGTTGTGTGCTGGATACAGGTACTACTGACTTGGGTGGTGCTTTGGTTTGGGCATACTTTTCACAGACCTTGCATTGTTCTAGTACTTCTCTGATATCATCTAGCATGTTGGTCCACCAGTAGTGAGTCTTGAGATATTCATGCAAGTTTCTGCTACAGGTGTGTCCCAAGTCTCTGTGATATCGGAGGATTGTGTCAATCTTTTGTGTTGATGGAACGTAGGGTACTGTGTCACCATTTGGAAGGATTTGGTGGAGGGTACCATATACGTTTTTGAACAGGTGTTTGTTCTTGAGGACTTTCTCTTGGATGTCTATTGGTGTGCCTGGTGGGAACCCTTCCTGGAGATTCCCCATGATTAACATGGGCCAGTTGGGGTCGCCATCAGTGCGGAGGATGTGTTTATTGTATAGCCTTGATAAGGCATCTGCAGTAAGCATCTCTCTGCCTGGTTTGTATTCAATTTGCATGGGGTATCTCTGTATGAGACTCATCCATTTGGCTTGTCTTCTTGACAGGTGTTGTTGTGTTTTAAAGAATACCAATAACTTGTGGTCAGTGAGTACTTTGAAAGTCTGAGCTCCTTCTAGATAACATCGCATTTCATGAGACAGTGTATGATGGCAACCAACTCCTTATTGTGTATAGGGTATCTTTGTTTGCCGTCTGATAGCTTTCTAGATTCATATGCTACAGGGAGGAAGTCTTTATAGGCCGTTTGGATATGGAGGACTCATCCTATGGCATAATCAGAGGCGTCGGTTTCTAGCTCATAGATACCCTTGCGGTTTGGATATTGCAAGATGGGAGCGGTGACCATGTGCTCTTTTAGCTGGCGGAAATGTTGATCTTGTAAGGGTGTCCAGACAAACTTGGTTGTTTTCCCAGTGATGGCTGATAGGGGGCTGTTAGGACGCCCCAGTCAGGGATAAATCTGCATACATAAGCTACCATCCCAAGGAAAGTGCAGAGCTTGCTCTTGTTTCTTGGGGCTGACATCTCTGTTATAGCACATATTTTCTCTGGATTGGGCTTGATACTGTCCTTGCTAATTATGTGACCAAGAAAGGGGAGTTAAGTTGAGAAGAACTTGCATTTGGATGGTTTGGCAATCAGTCGGTTTTCCTGCAGGGTGCGGAGGACTGCGTGTATGTCTTCCCAGTGTTGTTGTAGGTTGGGGCTATAAATGATGATGTCATCTAGGTATATGATATCTCTTTTCCCAATGTGCTCCTTAAATACATCATTCATGAAGGTTACAAAGGTACTGAGAGCGTTTGTCATGCTGAAATTGAGGACAACACATTCAAAAGATCCGTACTTGGTCCAAAATGCAGTCTTTGGAATGTCTTCAGGTTTCACGCAAATTTGGTGATATCCTGCTGTCAAATCAATTTTTGTGAAGATTTGGGACTCCCCCAGGGCATCAAAAAGGTCATCAATTAGGGGCAGGAGATACCTGTTCTTTATTGTGACCTCGTTGAGAGCCCTGCAGTCTGTGACTAGGGGAGGCCTCCATCTTTCTTTGCCATAAAGAAGACAGCGGCACCAAAGGGTGATTTTGAAGGTCTGATGATGCCTTTCTTGAGTGCTTTGTCAAGGTAGGCTTTCAGAGTGTCGTCTTCTTGCGCTGTGAGGCGGTAGATAGGTCATGCTTTAGGCACGCTACCTTTTAGGTCAATCTCATGTTGGATACCCTAATCAGGGGGCAGTCCGGGTAGTGATTCTTGGAATACGGAGGGAAACTCATTGACTAGCTGGTCTCTAATTGGGTTCTGTTTGTGTTGAATTTTTGTGTTTTTAAGTGGATGACTTCATACGTACATGTGCTCCAATTGATTTTCCTGATGTCAGTTTCTTTCTCTGTTTCCATGATCTTTACAAATATGTGGTCCCTCATGAGAGTGTCAAGGTGTGTTGGGTACATGTGATGGTGGACTTCTCCTCACTGGATTGTAAGGGTGGCACTGTCCCAGTCAATGTGAGGCTTTGTCTTTTACATCCAATCTAATCCAAGTATGATATCATATTTTGGGATTGGGATGATGGGGCCACTAATTGCCGTTTGGATGTCTCCAATTTGTGCCCGGAAAGGTTTGGTCTCACAGGTAACTGGTGTGTTATGGTTGTCTGCCATGACAACTCTCTTGATGTTACTTAAAATGGTAGGTAACTTCATGAGGTCTGAAAAACTCTTGTTAACAAGCAATTGATTGGCTCCAGTGTCAAATAGCGCTGTGCCCTGGTATCTGCAAAAACAGAAAGGATAGGTAAGGAGTTTATTTCCAGATTGGGCGGCAAACAGGAGAGGATTGCTGGAGGGAACTTGGATCATGGTGATGGAGTCCACGTCTTGTTCTCTGTACAAGTCTTGTGTAGAGGGGGGAGGGTGGCTTGCCTAAGCACTCCCCTGAGCTTTTTCCTCCTCATTGGTATCTTCAGTGCTGGCCTGGTTGGCTTGTGCAGTGCAATTCCCGTGTCAAGGTTGGGTACTGTTGGCTCATTTGTTTTGCTTATTGGGGTGAGGCTCTCTTTTAGCTGCAGGGTTGTCCTTGCGCTTGTTGGAGGTGTGCAGATTGCTAGACTTCTGAGCTGTGTGTTTTCCTTCTAGGAATACATCCTCAAGATTCTTGCAGCAGGTCATGTCAAACTGATGTTTGATATGTGTAGGAAGGCCATTGTAAAAGTCCAGGTGTGGTCCAGGTTTATCAAAATTGATGGTGTTGGGCGCACAGTTGTGTAGTCCTTCATATGCGGCAATATATTCCTTGATGGTTTCTGTCATTTTGAAGGTCCAGAGTTTGGTCATGATTACTATGTCTGAATTCTTCATGAAGTATCTTTCAAGGAATGCGGCTTTGAACACTTCCCAGTTTTCCTTCTGGTCAGGGTGTTGTGCTAGCCATTTGGTAACAAAACGTGAGGCAGTTCCTGTTGCATGGAGGGCAACTTCACTAACCCAGAGTCTTTGGGGGTACTCTACTTGTGCAAACTTACTCTCAGTGCTGTTGATCCAAAGAGAGGCGTTCTCACGGCGTAGTCTTGCAAAGGCGCCAATCTCAGCGGTTCATAAGCGTTGAAACACAATGTTGGGTATCTCAGGTTGCGTAGACGTTGCTGTGGTTGGCGTGGTAGAGAACAGACCGCAGGTTTTGAGGGTGTTGTACTGGTTGATGGGCACAAGGAGATTATTGTAGATGACAAGTCCAGGGGGGACGTCTTGTCCTACTTTGTAATCTCTCCATACATTGGGGAGTGACATTGCTTGGGTTCTTTTCTTGGGAGGAATTTTTCCTTTGAGTTGGGTAGGTATGGATAACCTACCTGTGCTACCACTGTCGTGTATATACTTCTGGGAAGTATAATAAACGAAATAAAGGGGAAGATTAAGAAGAGAATGATACTTTATTGAATATGAATATAGGTTAATATATAGTATCATGAGAAGCCACATGTTGTCCATATACGTCATGGCAGTCACGGGGCTTATCTGAGTAATGTTCCTCTTGAGTCACGAGGCTTAATCAAGCTGTGTTTCATTTAGGACCTGGATTGAAGGATCCACTTCATAGATGGTTAACTGATAAAGGTGCCACTGTCTTATTGGCTGGACGGTGAACCACTCAGTGAGCCGCTCAGTGATTTACTCAGGACAATTCCCCGAGAGGGAGTAATCAAAGATGTTGCAACACTTGTCTATTTTTTCTCAATAAAACCTTTGAAAAGTGTGCCCCAGCTCTATATCCTTGGTACTCTTCCTCATAAATATTTTAGTAAAAGCTCCCCTTGTCTTACCTTGTGTTTTGCCCCCCTGGTCCATGACCTCCTGCATCTACTTTCTGAAGTGGCAGTTAGAAATTTTTGGCAAGTGTTGCCATGTACGCTTTTGTGTTTGGTTTCAAAATTTAATATTGGGGTGATATGTGATATAAAAACTTTCTTCAAGCTTGATTTCCTTGGTTTCAGAAGCAAAGGCACCCTTTGGACTGGGTTCCAGTCTCTTATCTAAATCCCTGAGGTACTCACAGTTTCTGGTGGCCCTCTTAAGCACAGATTGGTCCAAACCTCTTGCTTGAGCTGCAAAGCCCATATCTTTAGCTGGTTTGTGTCTTGGAACCCACCCACAGTACTCCAAGTTCTTCAGGATCTTCAATAATGCTGCTCCATGGACTCAGATTTGTGGGCCTTAACTTATTTTCAGCTCTGTCAATTCTCTGATCTACCTTATCAGAGTTGTGGGCACAGATATCTTCTTTGAACAAGGAAGAGAGTCCCCTCCCTAGATTCTTTCTCAAGACAGAGTGCCCTCCCCTGGGCACACATTCTGGTTGCTTTCTGACATATTGCTGTAATACCCAAGTATTGAGGGCAAAACCTTAGTAACATAATATGGTAGGTTAGGGGCTGAAAGCTGTTTAAGGCGTAGGCAATTGAATAGAGGTTCATTGCCTGTCAGAAGGCTTTGGCAAGGATGTTGCATTGTCTAAGGCTGCTGGCAAGGTACAGTGGCGTAACCGCAGGAATCACATAATTAGCCAAGTCAGAAGTCGGGCAAGATGAAGCCAGAGGTGTCCACAGGTTCAGATCCATTGAGTTGAGTTGTGTTGGCTCATGGTATGATATCTTTTTGGGCCCTTATGGTTCAGGTCTGAACTGAGCATAGGCTGGCTGGTTGCCCTCTATCCCAAGGTAAGCTGTCAAGACAGCTGTGAAGATAATATAATTCATCTTCTGACTTGGGGAGGGGTAATGAGTTTAGTAAGGTTACTTGCTTAGCCTGGGTAAAGGATTGATTAATGTGATAATATTGAGAAGGATATTCACTCAATGATAGCACAACCTATCATTGGGGGTTTTGTCTTTATTTATACTAGTAGAACTGCAAAGTATGATTATTGGAAGGCATGACATTGGGGAACCAAGAGTCTGAGTTACATCTGCTATTCCCTTTTCTGGATTAGCTTGGGTGGCTGGCAATTGAGAAGGTTTGGCTGGATCCCAGTTTGCATTGCATAGTGCAATTTGGGCCTTCTTCATGCATCCAAATCCATTTACTGGATTCAGAGCATGATTTTTATTGTTGGAGAGCCTGTCAGTTCATTCCTCATATGATAGGCTCTCAACTTGGGCAGCAGTTTCTCCCAAATTTGGCTTTGGAAAATTGCATTTCCTGGTTTCCTGATTTGGCTATTTCCCAAAAGAGTGGATGGGGACTGGCCTTCTGGCATGAGAGGGCAAAGGCTGGCAGGTGGCAGGCTGGCTCATGGGTGAATGGTTTGCGGATGACTTGCAGGTGGGGCTGGCAAGAGTGGTGGGGGCCTGCACAGTGGCTATGTGCATCTGCTCAATGGCGGCAGGCAATGGCTTGATGGTGCTGGGCTTTTGCGTGGTGGCAGCAGACATCTGCTTGGTGACAGTGGGTATCTGCATGTTGGTTATACAACTATAAGTGTCAGAAATATTCTTGAAAATTGCACATGAGAGTAAATACCTATCTTTCTCAAGTGTTAACCTCTTTGTCCTTGTAAACACCCCTTGGAGCAGTCATTTCAGGGGTTCACTGGATAGCATCCTGGTGGACTCTTCCCCCAAGATGAGAGCCAAAGTTAATTAGTTTAGCTCTCCTCTCTCACAATGCCAATCTGTGTTAGGATGATGCCTCAACTAAAAGGAAAATCCCTTCCTGAAAGCTATATAAACTCTTGATTAAAAAATAAAATCATTATCTAGTCAAATTTGTTTATTTTTCCCTTGTGTAACTTTGCAAAAAACAGTGTAGTTACAATATTTTGGAATCTTATTGAAGTTTGTGATCACTTTGCAATTGTAAAAGAGGGTTACAAGCTTAAATTAACTATGATAATGATTTAGATGAATATAACAGATTGCTTATAATCATGATATAAAAAAGGATTGGCTTTGATGATTAGAATCTTTGATTAAAAATATTGCAGTGACTTACCAATTTATTTTAAGTCACATAGCAAAAAGCTATATCTGATGATTTAGGATACTAGCATTATTCTTGACCTCTTTAATTCTAAGAACTGAATTCTGACCAATTATCATCATTCATACACTCTTCCAATATCAGCACAATTTAAAAAATCAAAGCAATGATGCCATTTTGGTGGAATTTGGTTTCTAGAAATAAGAGTTCAGAAATAAGGCAGTTGTAGATGTTTCTTGATCAGATCCCAACTTTTACCTTGGTTCAGATAGTTAAATCTGATCCAATCCAGAAATGTGGATTCTCCTGATTTGGGAATCTGACTTTTTTATCTGGACTCTGGGTAAATATATAATCTTATCCTTACAGAAACTGGTACTACCCGCTTGATATCTGGTGGGAATCACAGGTTAAAACATAGGGTATGTGGTGTATACAGCATAGTATTATCCTTGCAATACATTTTATGAATTAAAGTGGATATATATCGTTAATCAAAATGGTTTTTAAAATGACATAATTTAAATAGATTTCTTGATTGCAGCGTTTTTCAGAGCCCGCTATCAGTAAAATTGGATACCACCCTAATCCACTAGAACTGGGCTGATTTTTTCTGGTGGCTGCTTTACAGGAAAGCAGCCATCCTATTAGAAATAAGGTGGATACTAATTTAAAAACAAATATCAATCCCTGTAAGGATCATTAGGAGTCAAACAAGATGACCCTGCAATTTTTAAAAATAATTTTAAGCATACATATTTTAAAAAGCTATAGTTGATCTTATCAACTTTTTAGATGAGAATGTTAAAAAATATGGCTTTTTTGTTTATGACATCTAGGGCTCTAAGATGTTTAAAACAAGTGTTCTCTAAAAATGTTAAAACCCAAAATGGAAGCCAAAAAGGTATACTTTAACAATATCCTTAGTTAACCAGCAAATTACTACAGAAAGAAAGTCATGTTCTGAAAGTTTGATCGAATTTAGGCAAACTACGATTCGTAAGAGGAAGGATATACATTTTAGAAATATACCAACCAAATAGCACAATTTAAACATGAGATATACTTTAAATTAAACAGCTTACAAAAAACCTAAAAATCAAGCACAGGGGTATGAACCTACTAATCTAGCTTTGATAGTCATGATGATAAGCTTGCAAATCCTTACTTTATTCAGAGATATCTAAAGCTCGTCAGCTTCTTGGGTTGTCTCCTTTTCATCTTCTGTGGCGGTAAACTTGGAAAGAACGTTTAGACGCTTAGTGAAGTCATCCTTGGTTTTGGAGGCAAGGGAAGAGTTTTCAAGCATCTTCTTCAGACGTTTAGTTTCAGTTTCGGCATAGTCTAATCCCTTTTCAATAATTCTGGTGACAGTCTTTGAATAGTATTCAGCATCTCTTTTGAAAAATGAGCAAATGATTTAAATACAAAGCTTACTTGCTTCCAAGTGTTTTAGCGAGGGTCTCAACTTCTTTAGCAATTGTTTTTTTCAGATCAATGTCACCAACTGCTTTAATAAAACGACTGATAATGCCATCGAATTGACTGATAACACCTGCCTTGAAAGCTTAGAGACATAAAACGCAAACCTTACCGTTGAGCTAAGTCCACCTCCAGGGATCCTCTGTGTTCCAGCCTTCTCGTTAATGAATTCTAAGATATCTTCTTCAGTACGGCCGGATTCATAATCGACAGCTTCTTGGCTATCTCCCCGAGGGAAAAATTTAAGGGTGGGAAATCCAGAGAAATCAACTCTTTAAATATTAGAAAAAACCTAAACATTGTTGTACTTATCCTTGATGCTCTTGTGTGCATCGGCATCGATTTTCGCAATAACAACCTTGAAGCTAGTTAGAGAGCGAAAAAAACTATAGCTTACGTTCGGTTCATTGGCGAAATCTTGTGCAACTTTTTCGTAGATGGGAGCTATTTGTATTAGAATCGATAGAATCAAGTAAAATACCAAGGCTTTTGCAGTGACCACACCAAGGAGCATAAAACTTGACAAATACATCCTTTTCTTTGTTATAAACGATCTCATCAAAGTTATCGGGGGTAAGAACCACGACAGAAGAAAGTGCTTTAGAAACGCGAGCGCCTGTAGATAGGCTAAGTAATTTTTTAAGGCAAGAAATACCTGTCTTCTCTTTGATAAAGTCGGTAAAGGAATCCAAGTCCCGGCCGCTTGAGTAAGGTTCAGCTTCTCCCGAGCCCTTCCCGAACCACTTAAGAGTAGGATATCCAGAAACTCCCTGCTCCTGGCAAAAATCCTTGTTATCATCGCAATCCAAGTGAGCGATTTTCACTTTGTCGGTTTGCTTTGAAAGAGAAGCAGCAAGCTCATCGAAGATCTTTCCAGTAACGTTAAAAAAATGCTTTCGCGAGAAACTTACAGGTGCTAAAGACTTGCAGTGGCCACACCAGGGGGCGTAAAACTTGACCAAGACGGGTACTTTACGATCTGCGGGAACATGCTTTAAGAAAGGGGTTGGTCAATGAACGAAATGCGCCATACCTCGCTAAAGTTATCAGCAGTCAGTTTGAGCACGTGCTTGCTCTCAAACGCAACCAGCGAAGGGATAAGTAGGGCGACAATGGTTGCCAGATTTTCGAATCTCATGGTTTTCAGATGGAAAGCTTTACAGAAGACAAACAATTCACGAAACTTTCTGCCAGTCTTGGTCGGCATCGATATGATCAGCTGTCTGTATTTACAACATTTTTTCATGAACTTATGACGTGTCAGTACGAGCCGATATATCTTCAAGATTCTATTTGCCACTTGATGACAATGCCATTAGCTCGGGACGCTTGACAGTATAAGACGGATCCACGTTCACCTGAGAGATATGAGGAATCCCAATGGGATTCGAGTGAAGTTTGGTGGCTTTGTTAAGGCACTAGGACTTGATTGATTTAAAAAATATATTGTAGATTTAGAACCTGCTGGGCAAAATGTAAGATTGTCAAATCCTACAAGCAAACTTCAAATCGAAAATGCGAGCAACTCAGCTGAGTTACAAATAAAATATTTAATAAAACCAATCATTTTATTTAACATTTTTTATTTGTTTAAACTTGCAATTTTTAAACCCCAACTGCAAGCAATTCAACTAAAGACAAACCCTATCAAGCAAATACAGGATTGTCAAGTATATACTTCTGGGAAGTATAATAAATGAGATAAAGGGAAAAATTAAGAAGAGAATGATACTTTATTGGATAAGAACATAGGGTATTATATAGTATCATGAGAAGCCACATACTGTCCATGTACATCATGGTAGTCATGGGGCTTATCCAAATGATTGTTCCTCTTAAGTCACAAGGCTTGTCCAAGTTGTGTTCCACTTATGCTTCAAAATGTTTGATCCCTATAATAGATGGCCAAATGATAGCAATGCCACCAACTTAATGAATAGTTGGGGAATCATTTGGCGAGTTGCTCAGGGAATCAATTCCCCAGGAGAGAGTAATTGTAGATGTTGCAACATCTCCCCTTGGGGTGCTAAAATGTGAAACCTTGGGAATTTTCTTGAGAGTGTCAGGGATTCAGGCTTGGTATTGATCCAGTTTAGTGTTGGGTACAGGAAGCCAGGAGTTACGTTGTGCTGTTCTTGCTTTACATAGGCAGAGGCAATCATGGTGTATACACTTCAGTTCTATTCAAGCACCAATACCCTTGATGAGGTAAGTATTGTTGGGCTTGACTTTCATGACAATGCCTGGTCCGCGCAATCCTGGGTCTAATTTGTGCTGGTCGTGATTGACAACCCAGATCTCATCTCCGACTTGGAACCTTTCCTGTTGCAATGGGATTGCTTCCCGCTGAACCCTTTGTTGTTTCATCACTTCTTGGTCCTTTTTGGCTTGTAGTACTTTTGGGTCATTACTGTCTGGTACCTTCTTAGGTAGAGATAAATGTGGTCCTGAGGTAGTGCTAACAATGATGGGCTTATGTCCATAGACAAGTTCATACGGGCTTTTGCCCGTATTGCGGTTAACTCGTGTTCTGCACACCATGAGTGCTGTTGGCAGCATGTTGACCCAGGCTTTTGGATTGTTAGCAGATAACTTACTGAGGGCCTCTACTAGCAAGCTGATTAGTTGTTCTACTCTTTCATTTGCTTGTTGGTGATAAGGACTGGCTGTGATGTGTTTTATTTCATTTTTGGTAAGGTAGATATTGATGTCAATGGTGTTAAGTTCAGTTTTTCCGTCTATGATCAGGAGGTCAGGTTTCCCAAACTTAGCTATGATCTTTTTGCCAATAAATTGCTAAATTGTTGCCTTTGTGTTGTTTAATGGCTTGTGTACAGCCCACTGTTACCATGAATTGCACAATTCATGCTATTTGATATTCCCTTTAAATAAGAATATGCTGCAACCAAGATCACCACCTGCCTGCTAACATATCTCACAATACACAGGGGCGCTCAATGAGTTGCCTCATGATGTGACAAACGGTATGGGTCAATTTGATCACAATGTTGAATTGTGGTCACTATCTCCTAATTAGGAGCACTGCCAATTTGACACGCCAACCCCTTGCTCAATTTATTCCCAGCTCAAACCTTATGTTGAACCTGTCACTGTGCCACTCCCTGATGGACTTGTGGCTCCACAATATGATATATTAAGTACAATATTCTCTAATAAACAATATATTATTATTCTTATTATTGCCCTTTATATTTGGACTTTTGTCTTCCTCAATCTAAAAACTGAACTATTATTGGTTCAGTTGCAACAACAACTTCAATGGGTTTTACAAAGTTCACTGTGGCTGCAACCTTACAAGCCTGTTTCAATGGTGGTCTCTCTCCCAAAAAGACACCAACTGGGTCCTGTACATTGACTGAAGGTTACAAAGCTCATCCATACATAATTAATATATGTAAAAGTGAGTCTGTCTGTCTGACTGGATGCAATGTTGCCTTGAGTGGGCTCAAGCTGTAAGGGGTTTGACTGAATTGGTTTTCTGTAAATTTATTTTAAAAGTTGATTATCAAGCCAAAAGCTTGATTTGGTTCTGGCTTACATATAATACCTTGCATGCCTTTTTGAAAGTACAAAGGTTAAATTTAGGGGAGTGTGGTCCAAGTTATGTTAAACTGAGAGTATAAGCCATGTGAACTAATACAGTAGTTTCCAGAGCTGTGGCGCTAAAGAAAACCAACTCTGATTTAAACGAAACAAAAAACCAATGAATTTATATTGATTACCAATAGATTTAGGTTCACTTCTATTTTGTCAAAATCTGAGTTGATTTTGCTTAGTGCCACAGATTTAGAACTCACTGCATAAATTTGTATTTAATTGCTTGATTTTGAAAATGTATGGCTATTTTCATACAGCCATATCACAGAGGTTTATCTGTATAGATTACCTAAAACTAGAATGAGTGGGTTAAAATTAGAAAAAAAGCAGCAATTGTTTAAGATCATTTTATATTATTAGATATTTAAACTCTGCTGAGGATTGAATTGACTGATAAAAAGAGAGCTTGATCAGTTTTAAAATATTGAATTGAAAAAAATGCATAAATGTTATTTTAAGTAAAGGGTGGTTGGCTTGGAAATTTTGAATTTATCTATTCCAAAGTGGAGTTATAGAAAACTCCACTCAGATGCATCAGCTGATCCAAGCGGCTGCATATAGTTTCAGGTTAAACCTTGCTTGCCATAGCTTCATTTCAAAAGAACATCAGTGAAGTAAACTGACAATGATAAAATTATGACTCATTAAAATGATTTCAATAAATATAAAGTACCTAAATATGTTTTTCTGATAATTTCAATAAAAATGGTACCAAACATGATAGCTCAGGTTGTCCTAGATGCTGAGATACATAGTGAAAGGCTGGAATTGATCTTACATCATAATCAAAGCATAGACTCAGCATGATTTATCTAAATTTACTAAGAACACATATAAACCTAAAAACAACATATCTTTGAGAATACTAAGCCAATCTTAATGCCCAATAGCTTACTTTAAAGCTACAGATCAGTTCTACATTTTTTATGGATTTAATAAATCAAATTTAGTTTCAAAATTATTTTTAGCTTTACTAAACTTAATAATGATACTTGCTTACTTATGTTTATTTTTTATTTATACTTGAAATATGAAGTTTTAATTTTAAATAAATATAATTGAAGTTACTTTTAAGAAAGCATTTTAAATAGAAATTTAATTAAATGTATGATAAGTAATCCCAGCCTAAAAATACAATAGATCATATTGAATTGATTTATTAAATCCAACTTTGTATCTGTCCTTGGACAGGGCAACCACCTAGTACATAATAACAGAGGGCGCATCTTGTCTGAGCCAATAGTCAAAGACAAAGGAAATATGATGCCAATTCTGATTGACTGCTCATTTTTACTTGTATTTTCTTATGTGCTTTTGAATTTATCACTGCAAAAAGGTTAAGTTTATAATGTAAATAGATACAGTAGTTTTAAAAGCTATGGTGACAAGCAAAAATTCTTCAGATTTAAACAAAATCCAACTCTCAGGTTAAAATATATACTCTGTTAACAGGGTTTATTGGCGTTAATGGGCAAAATGGGTCAACACAGCAACAAAAGGCTCACACGCAAAGTGAAACCATTCAAAATATAATCCAAAATACATTGATTCACAAACAAAATGATGTGAGTTGACTTTTGGTGTACATATGGGACATTATTTTTCTTGTTATGCCTAGGCGCCAGATTGGTTATTTTATAACTTAATCACATTATTCATATTCAAATTATTCAGAAAGAGTAAAATATAATCAATCCCAAATATTTAATTGATCTTGGGCTTGGGTGATTTTTTAAAAAATAATTCATTGATTTTATAATTGAAAATTGCAACTTATAGTACTACTGAAAATATCTTAAGTGCTACTACAAACCAAAAATATTTATGATGAGTTGCATGGGAGAGTAATAGCAGTCCCAAAGCTATAAATGCTATTACCCTATCTTTGGCTCATCATAAATATTCTTAGTTTGTTTCAGAAAAAAAGGTTGTTGTTTTTGAAAGACTGATAACTCTATTTAAAATACACCCTCTAGTAAGCTGCCCTACTTCATGAACTTGCCCCAATACACTACTAGCATCTTCTGATATTTTTGTTTCTCTGGTATCATCACGTGATTTCAAATGATAAAATATCTCAGAATATTCTGAGAAGCTTTCAAATGTTAAAGGTGAATTATATAACTTCCCATCTTTCATCAAATATGAAAGATTAATGCGCAGATTTTTAACTTCAAGCTCTCTTTTTATAGGCCTAAATTTCCTTTCATAAATATAAAAAAATGCTTTTTGGGAAACAATTGAACCAGTTAAAGATGAATTGTATAATTCTTTTCTTCTTTCTTCTTTCTCACAAATATTTTTTAGATCATTAATGTTGTTAATATAAAGTACATTTTCTTTTTCCTTTAAAATTTTTGATATTACACCAAAGTGACCATCAACAATGCTTTTTCCATGGCATTCAACAAAACGGTTATATTTTATGGAACCCTTAATATATTTAGGTGCCTCTTTAAATAAGTAATATAAAAATTCATATGATCTAAAATGATTTCCATTATCTGTCCATACTTTTATATTTTTTATTTTTTTAAATCTATCTAATTTAAGAAGACTTATTAGACATTCACCTGAAAATAAAGAGTCATGTGATAATATTTGAGACAAAAAATCATGATATTCATATTTAATTTTATTGTTTTCTTTAAAAACTAATGCAAACCCTAATAATGAGATTGGTTTTTTTGAATAAAAACAATTATTGGTCTCAATTGGAACACCTCCAACCTTTAAGTTTTCTTTATAATCTATAACTACAACACAAGACTTATCATCTAGTTCATTAATATCTTTTTTATATTCACAATTTTGATGAACATAAAAGTCTTGGTGCTGATTAATAGTCTTTAAGTCATTGTCTATAGATTCTGGTAATGGTAAGTTTTTACTTTCACATTCTTCCTTCTTTTTTTCTAGTGAATTTTTTAAATTACAAATATTGCACATATCGGTTTGTTTTTTACTTTTTATTATATTTTTAGGGATTAATTTATAGTAAGTGGAAATTGAAACTGAAATTTCATTTTTTATTTTCATATTTTCATATATTTCCTTTTTTGTTTTAAGTAGAGAGTATTTAATGTCAGTTGAGTAATTACTCATCTCTTTTTTCTATATCTTTATAAATTTTTTCAGGCACTTTTTTTGTAAACTGGCTTGTTTCAAAAGAATTTTCCAGCAATTTTTTAGTTATTTTTTTAGTTATTTCTTTTTTTAATGAATAGTTATTATTTTTTTGGCTTTTTTTGTTTAAGCTTACATTTTTATTTTTATTTATTTTTCTTGAGTATTCAAACTCACTTTTGGTTATATTAAACCCCATATCATTAAGCTCTTTTAAAGAGTAACTGGAAGTAACCAGAGATTGCAAGGCTGGGATATGTTTTTGGGGAGAAGATTTCATGAGATCCTTTAAGTTTTCAATGAACTCATTGCCTTTTTGATTTTGAATAGTTGGCAGGAACTGAGCTTTCCCAAATTCAGTTTGAGTAAGGAAGTGCTTGATGAAATTATCAAGATCATCACCAGCAATAAAGAGGAATGCCTTTTTTAACATTGCAATTCTCTCTCTTTTTGTTGAAGCTCCCAAGGAAAAAAAGGGTAGCATGGAAGAAGTAAATTTAACTGAGGACATGGTAGTATTTTGAATCTGTAATTAGGTCAGATCTTTGATGTGTGCCTTAATGATGGAGTAGTTATGATCAGAATGTGGTCTTTGAATTGGGTTATTTGGATTAGAAGCTCTGTGGTACTTTAGCTCTTATATACCAAGCTAAATGACACCATTCTGAAAGAAATGGTGTGATAGCTTTTATTATAGTTTGAACTTGAATTTATATTTGCAGAAATTAATTAAATACCCAGTTTTCATGCACAAGTGATATATGTGAAGCAGCTAAGCATTATTATTACATCATATCCTCTTTGTAATCAATGCAAATCAATTAAAATGATGTATTCAGTTAATTGTAACTCTTCCGCATATTTTTAAATGATAAAATATTAAAGAATTCCATTTAAAGAATGCTCAATTTGAGGTTCAAAGCTCACTTGAACCTTAAAATCAATCTAAACAGTGATAAAAACATCCTAACTTCAAACTATCATAAAATCCTAGAGAATTGAGCTTTTTAAATAAAATAAAATGCGAAAATAAAGCTCTCAATCTTATCTTTAATTTCATTAAATAAAAAACATCTGTTGTGTATTCAAAAAAGAGTATTTATTAGCTTTGAAGTGATCTACTTTATATCATTAGATATAATCATATAATAAAATCTGGATTATGCTCTTTTAAATTACTTTTGCTTTAATATTGAGCATAGTATACATATTAAAATTTTTACACCAATAGAAAGATAAGATTCTTAGCTTCATTTTGATAGTTTACAGTGTGAAAAAATATTAATTTTTCATTGAGTTATTAATGTTTTAAATATAAATTGTGTAATTAGTTACTTTTTCAAAATTGAACTGTGTTATGCTGCGACTTGAGCAGCATGTGCATTAGAAAATGGCCTAATCTCTAAAATAATGACCCATATGTTTACTATGTGAATTGGTGACAAAATACACCCAAGTAAGGTGTGTCAAAACTCAATCCAAAAGCAAAACACAATAGCAACTCACAATGTGAACAAAATCACTCATGCAATGTGTGCAATGGATTGCAATCATGAATGATACCAAGGTATCTAAAATAAGACACAAGATCTGAAACATAAATTTTAAAAATATTGTGTTGGGTGTTTGAATTTGGTAGTAAAATCTAGGAAAATGGGTGTATTTTTTTGAGTATTCTAAAATGGGCGTTGTAAAACCAAAAACAACTAAATAAGAAATAAAAAATCTATAATTGGGATACTGGGTGGGAAAAAATATTAATTGAATATCCATAAACCAATAAAAGCAAAAATTAAAAATAGGGAGTAACTTAATTAAGTTTTATTTAATATTTTATTAAATTTTAAAATGGAAGGAACACAACAACAGACTAACATTGCACCCGTTCTGTGCTGCGGTTGCAGTTGCCCCCGCGGGTCAAAGAATAGACTTAGTACAACACAAGTGCCTACTCAGGAGGGAGGCGGGAGAGGAGAGTTCCATAGTGACGCTGCACTGACACAGCCAGTTCAAGGAGCACAAGCTGCTAGGGTGCAGAGCATAAACCCTCGGGTCCCAAAGCTGACCTGGAAGCCAACCAAGGTCACCACTACCAAAATAGTTAGAAACAAGGAGGTAGAACTTACTTTGTATGTGTTTGACGTTGTGTACCAGCAAGAGTCAGTCCCGTCAGCCATGCTGGAGAAGGTGAAGCCTGTACTTGATACTAGCTATGAGCCCTATGTTAGTGATGGCAATCAGGAGGATGACGAGGAGCCCCAGTTCTACCAAACCAATGAGGGACAGCTGGTGCTAAAGAAAGTTGCAGCCTTCTACAACAAGGTGCCCATGCCTTGCAAGCCTGTCATCAATCAGGATCCTGGCTTGTCTGAACCCACAAAGCCCGCCCAGAAGCGCATCCCCAACATCAAACGCATCATCCTGTTTAAGCTAATGCGGGAATTGGGTGACTACAAGGCGGCCCCGGCCATTGTTGAAGTGGATCCCAAGTACGCCAGCAAGACCTTCCATAAATTCATTAATACTGGTTGTGTTCTTGCCGCGGAGAAATCCTTGTGCGTGTCAACCATGCTCACCAAGGAGCACAAATGGGCAATCCACCAGTGGATAACCCAAGATTGCAATCTTGAACTGGCAAATATACAGGCCATGGTCAAGTCTGCTTTTGGGATTGAGGCCTCAATTTCCTTCTATTATCATTTGGTCAAGGGAATGTGATTTTCCTGGAAAAAACTCGGGGTATCCCCATACAATTGGAACAGCCCAGCCAATATTGAGACCCAGAAAAATTACGCTGAGGCGTACACTTCCCTCAAAGCCAAAAGGACAGTGAAATTCTATTATATCAACAAATCAGCATTTGCCTTGTCAATGCACAATGAGTATGGGTATGTCCCCAGAGGCTCCAATGACGGGATGGCTTGGCGTGCTGCAGTCCACACCACAGCATACTCAATGGTGGCTCTCCTTGGTCCAAAGGGGGTTGAGCTCTAAAAAATGATACTAGGCTCTCGCAATAGCCGGACCTTTCTATCATTTCTCCAATTGGTCCAGGAGCACCTGAGGCGCACGAGCCTGGGCTTCACCAACGTAATTGTGTTGGACAATGTTGGTCTCCACAAGGTGGCTGACATTCTTGAGGAATTCCCAATGATTGACACAAGCATTGCAGTGGGCCCCCAGCAATTGGCCACAGCAAATATGCGCCTTCTCTTCCTCCCTGCCTATTCACCCTTCCTAAATCCCATTGAGGAAGTCTTTGGGTGGCTCAAGCAAGTTGTCAAGCGAGAAACCCCAACTGAGGACCTGTTTGATTTGCTGCAGGCCGGGATCCATACCCTCTCAGCTGAGACCATGGCCGAATTCTATGGCCACGCTGATTTGTTTATCCCTGCGTGCCTAGCCAAACAGCCAATCAATTAAAGGCTTAGTGTATCCAACTTTTTTATATTCTCTAATTTTTTATTCAACATTTATTAATTATCATTTTATATTTAGATGTTTCCATGCCGTAATCACATTCAGAAGATCCATCAATAGATGTAAGTGATTTATTTATTTTATTGTATATTATTTTATTATGTCATCTGAGGTAATCCCAAATGCTCAGTATTGGATTACGCAAAAATATTTAAATCACTTTGGTCAAATAAATGTAAAAATTAATTTTAAAAAATTAAACGTAAAATGTACAAGTTAGAATTTATTTTATTAACGTATAATTTTATACTTTTATGAAACCCATTTCCGCAATATATTTTGCAAATCTTGTTTGCTAAAATATTATTTGAAAAATTAATTATAATAAAAATATTGTAGAGTATAAAGATGTTTATTAGAAGAGAATTTATTAAGAACACCTGTAGTGAGTTTGGCGGTATGTACCCACCCCACAATGAAGGTGGTGCACAACCTCCACTGCAACACCATGGACAGTGGATACACCCATATTGAAATACTCCCTCCTGCTGGTGAAGGGGAGTAGGGTCAGGTGGGAGTGAAGCAGCAGCTTTTCAGGCGGGGCTGCAAACCCGTAGATACCAGCCAGGACCAGGGCGTCCTGGATCACATTATCAACTGAGTTGTATCCAGGGGGGACCTTCTTCCCGTCAAGTACAAGCCAGGCCAAGTCAATCCCCAGAAGAATCCTGTCCAGGTCCTCAACAGATGTGCCCATCCCAAAGAAGAATAAGAACCCCAGGTAAACAACCAGATGAAGCCTTTGCCCTGCAAAGGCTTCTGTGAACTCACACAGTTTATTATAGACCGTGCTTATCTTGTTGTTGTGCTTTGTCTTAGCAAACATGAGCTCCATAGCTGCTGGGACCCCCGTCTTGTTGGCACTCCAGGCCAGCCCAAAGTCTGCCAGGAGAATCTTGTTCTTCTTTATGGCTGTTGCGTCTGCAACAGCCAATTTGCTCACCGCGCGCCCAAAGTTCTCAAGCAGGTAAGACAGGGTGTGCTCCACTGGGAAGCAGAAGCAAGCAGCCGTGTGAGCCTGGACCATCTCCGGTACATTCTTGAATGAGAGTGTCACCAGGACGTCCCAAAAAGCTCAATGGAGTTTACACAGTAAACTCCATTGAGGAATACTGGGTCCAGGCAGACCAGTTGGGCATCCTTGTAGGCAGTAACTGCCCACTCAGATGCCCCCTTGGCATGCGTCAGCCTGGCTAGCGCGTCCCTTGTCATTGGGAAGGACCTGTGAATTCTGTCTTTAAGCTCCTGCACAATAAGGGGGACAGATAGAGCTGCTTAGCCACGTGAGTGGCATAATTAGCATAAAAGGTGGCTGGGACAAAAGGGACCAGGACCTGGCAGAGTTCACCGTCTACGTTTTCTAAGAAAAAAGGTAAGTTTTTTAAACTTTATTAATTTTATTTTTTAGGTTACCTTCTTGTGTTTCTTTCTTGCCCGCAGCCTTGACCGGCTTGGCCATTCTTGGCGCAATCAATTGCGCTGGCAATTTGGTGTCCTCCGCCCTGGCGCGCTTTGCTGGCTTGAGATGTGCATACATCTCTGGGTCATCAACCCAGACGGACGGCGCGGAAAGATTGTAGGCCTTGAATTGAAGTCCTTCCACGACGTGCTTCTGGATATTAAGTAAGCGCTCAATTGTTGTTTCTGATGTGTCAGGCATTTTGGTCATTAATGCCTTGGATGTCACCCTGTCAAGTTTCTTTCCTTCAAGGACGGCAGACTTCACCTTTGCTTTGACCTTACAGTCAATGTCTTTGATTTTGGCAATTGCCAAGTTGAGGTCCTTTAGAAGCTTTTCAAGTTCTCTCATTTTATTTTTTTACTAACCTTTCCATATGTTTTTATAGCTTTTGCCCCAATAAATTCTGTATTATTTTGATACTGTTGCCTCTTTGTTTATTCCTTTTTGTTTTCCCATCTACTACAGAATCTCATCTTTTTACCCATTGTGTATATGTTTTACACTCATCTCAATATGTGTGTTGTTTGCTTTGTGTTGGCATTGTTTCCTTGATTACCATATTATTTTTAGCACTTAAACACACCCCTTGTGAAAATATTAACAACAATTTGGTGATCAGCTAAATTTGAATTAGAAAATTATAGTTTTAACTGTTTTTAGATAAAGTTGTTACTGATCTGAATTCAAAACCTTAATGATAAACTTATAATTTTCTAATTCAAATTTAGCTGATCACCAAATCATTGTTAATATTTTCACAAGGGGCTATGTTTGGGTGCTAAAAATAACTGTGTTCAGGATCTAAATACACAACATAGTAAATATATGATTTTATAGAAATAAGCTGAACATAAAGAATAAAACCAACTATAAACAAAGAGAACACAAACAATTGAAATTCAAAATAAAGATAATATAAATAGAAATTTTTTGGGACCAGGGGGTTTATTGAGGCGGGGAAGAGTGATGCCTAGTAGGCAGAATGGCGCGGGAAGGAGGACGTAGAGGCGGTGCTGACCTGGGAGGTCTGGGATTGGATGGGTTGGGTTTGCGGGCGGGAGGTGTTGGTGGCAGGGGTGGAGGCAGGAGGATTGCATGTGATGGCCTCCATATACTGCTCATTGTACTCCTCATCAGTCATTGGCTGGATGGGCTGGTAGGTGGCTGTGGCACGGGGTGGGAGGCGCTTATCCTTGCATGATTGGTTGCCCATGTTCACATGGAAAACCATTTGTGTGAACAAGTCAGCCACCATTTGGTGACCAAAGAGAAAATTGTGGTCAAGGACCCCAAGATAGAGGTCTTTGAAAGCCTGAGGGCGGCGCTCCTGTAGTGTATCTCCAATGTTAAAGAAGACAACATCAGCCAGATAGACGTCTGCATGGCTGGCGGGGTATACTGAGGCCTGGTACCCGTGTCCCTGGATGGCCTTGAGGGCGGTGGAGCTTCCCTCCATCTGGTGGCTCAAGAAAACCCAGTATTTGGAATTTGAGCCATCCCAGGAGTCAAGCAATCCACCGAGGATGTGGCCGTATGAGTACTCATTGATAAAATCAGAGTTTGTCTGATAGTAGACAAAACCCTTGGCTGAAACAGCCAGAAATGCACCAATGAAAGTCCCCTTCTTGACCTTCTTTCTTCCATTCTTGGTGACGGCTTTTCCTTGCTCACTGAAATTGTCAAATGCAATTGATAACTTGTAATACAAGACAAACATGATGTCATCTGTTAGACTTGTCAAGCATCTGACCAGGGTTGATTTGATTGTGGTGTCATATGGGGAATCCTTAGCGCCATCCCATTGGTTGCCGGCAAAATTTGTAAGAACCCTAATTGAAGCCATCTTTCCGTGCATCCAGAGCTGCACCATGCACTCAGACACTCAAATGCCATGGTGTGCAAGTTGCTTCTGGACCTGGGTCAAGGGAAGCTTGGGGCCCCGCTGGAGGAGGTCAAGCATTATTGGGTAAGCCTCGGTTATCTGGGACTCCATGGCCTTCTTTGGCTTCTTGGCTATCCCAATCAGATTTCCCTTGTTCATTAGGTTGTTGAACTCCCGCATTATGGTGGCTTGGGTAAATTGCAACTGGGCGGCAATCTGGTCCCACGACAGACCCTGTAGGTTTAGTGCCACAATTTCCTGAAGAATTTAGGCAGTGATTATTCTGCGTTTGGGGTGCTGGGCGGCGGGAGCTGAAGCCTGATTGGCTGTAGGGGGCAGGTTGGCTGGTGGCAGGAAGTTGTTCTGGATTGAGGTTGCCATCCTGATTGATTGGTTGACAGGCAGCTTGTGCAGGGGTGGGTGTGGGAGCAAGGGCAGAGCTAGACGCTAAGTGACTCTTGAACAAGTCAAAGCCATATGGGTCAGGGGACAGTAACAGGTCAGCTTCCTCGTTACCCGCCTCAAAGGCTTGGGTGTAAACGGGTGCCTCCACGTTCTGAGCCTTGCCTCCATTGCAGCTGGCTTGGCTGCTGGCGCTGTCAAAGATATTGCTTGTAAAAAACATTGTAAAAAAACCTAGTATAAAATCACTAAAAGTAGAAAATTTAAAATTTAATGAATTATTTTTATTGTAATCTTGTGTCCATATTTGGAAGGTTCTCAAAACCTTTTCATACAAATCTGGAGCCATGAAAATGGATAAAATGCCTTTGGTCCTAAATTGGATAGCTGTTGATTGGCTGTTAAATTGATAGTTTTCTATTTTAGGCTGCTCATACTACACATCTTGTGTGAGTTCATTTTGTTTTGTGCTTGTGTAATCTTGCTTCTAGATTGCTCAAGTTTTGTTTCACTTTAGTCCTTCTGTTGGTGCCTCATATTAATCCTGATTGGATTATAATATACTCTGGAATAGCATCCACTCATTTCACTTGTTGTGTCAGTTCATTTTGTTTGTGGTTTGAACTACACCGCTTGATGTTTGATATAATTTTGTATGATGGGTTAGTGAAATTTTGTTTTTGGTTTGACAGTTCATTTATTAACCAAAGATATTTAAATTAATTGAATCCTGAATCTTGCCAACTTGGATTTTGTTTAAATCTGAAATCATTCCGTTTAAATCTGAAGAATTTTTGCTTGTCGCCATAGCTTTTAAAACTACTGTATAGACTTGACTGTGGTGGGGATTTAGTTGGATAAAACCTAGGGGTTGGTCATGTGCTAGATGGGTTTGAGCCACTGGATACTTGGACAGTCAGGTGATATTGCTTGGTTATCATTCTCAGTATATCAAACGGTATATTAGAAGGGGACTAAATCAGGCAATGGCTGGATGTTAAGTAGGTTGGCAGTAGCCAGAATGCTTGTTCATCCAGACCCTCGACACCCCCCTTAAGGGATTACTC
This sequence comes from Entomophthora muscae, assembly GCA_014839935.2. Taxonomy (NCBI): domain Eukaryota; kingdom Fungi; phylum Entomophthoromycota; class Entomophthoromycetes; order Entomophthorales; family Entomophthoraceae; genus Entomophthora; species Entomophthora muscae. The sequence continues at coordinate 126,868 of QTSX02002261.1, forward strand.
TGGTGCATTAGGAGGGGGCTTTGTTTTCACAGCTGCCGCCTGATGCTCCTGGAGCTGTTTAATAGTTGGAACCAGTCTGGTCCAGTGCTCTCCTTTACTGAGGCAGAGAAGGGTTCTGTGGTATTTCTTGACAATTTGGTTTTTGGCACTTTTGGAATTTCACTAGGTAAGTTTTGTGCTCTGGTCTGTATTTGATGACTCTTTCTGGTCCCCGGTGTACTGAGTCTAGTTTCTTTCTGTTGCCAGCTAGAATCCAGACAGGGGAGTTAATGGGAAGTGGTTCCTCTGTGGAGGTTACCTTTTGTGTCTTGAGCCTCTTCATTTCAGCTATTTTAGCTTTGAGGCAGAAGTGTTGTAGGTTTGGTGCGTGCTCTACTGTTGCAACATCTTTGACTACTCCCTCTTGGGGAATTAACACCCCAAGTAAATCACCAAGCGGCTCACTGAGTGGTTCACCGCCCAGTCAATAAACCGGTGGCACCATTATCAGTTAACCATCTATGACAGGGATCACTCAATCCAGGTCCTAAATGGAGCACAACTTGATTAAGCCTTGTGACTCAAGAGGAACATTACCCAGATAAGCCCCGTGACCACCATGACGTACATGGACAACATGTGGCTTATAATGATACTATATATTAAGCTATATTCATATTCAATAAAGTATCATTCTCTTCTTAATCTTCCCCTTTATTTCATTTATTATACTTCCCAGAAGTATATACACGACACTACTGTGGGAGGTTTCCCCAGGGGGATCTTTATTTAGGGCTGTTTGTTGCAGGTGATTACTTCCAGTTTGTACCCGTAGGTTAGCTCAAACGGTGAATAGCCTGTCCCTTGGTTGGTGCGGACTCAGGATACTAGTAATGCATGTTTTACGTATAGTGGCCATGTGTCTTTGGCTTTGTCATCCATTATTTTCTCTATGGTCCTGATAAGCTGCTGTTTAGGCGTTCCACTCTACCGTTGGCCTGTGGCCTGTATGGAGAGGTTGTGGAGTGTTTAATGTTTTTGGATTTCAAGTTGACATTTACTACGTGACCTGATAACTCTGTTGCTCCATCAGTTATGATGTAGTCCGGAGTGCTGTAGTTGGCTATGATTGCTTTGTTAACAAAGCGGTTGATGGTTTCTGCTTGGTGGTCCTTTGTTGCCCAGTAGATGGGCCAGCATGTGGCAAAGTCAATAGCTACAATTAAGAAATGTTGGTTTGTCTTTGTTTCTGGGAAGGGCCCCACTACGTCTAGCCCCCAAACCTTAAATGGTTCAGGGTCTGGTACTGGGTTGACCGTTGGCTGAGGAGCCTTTGTACTGGTGCATTTCTTGCACACTGTGCAATTTTTCATAACATCAACTATATCCTGTTTGAGGTTAGGCTACCATACTATCTCTTTTAGTGTGAGGTATAGGTTGTTAGCCTTTGTATGGCCTAGTAGGCAGTGATGTCTTAGTATGGTGTCAACTCTTTGTGCTGGTGGGATGTACAGGAAATGTTTGTCATTAATAATTCAGTATAATGTGCCATTTGATACATGGAAATTCTTTTTGTTTCTTACTAATGTATTGTGGATCAGTTGATGTGTTGAGGGGTCTTTCCCTTTGGTTTTATACTCAGTGTTGTACAGGTTTGGCCAGTCAGGGTCCAGGTGGTCAGGGTGATCCTCTCTAGGCTGACATAGTCTAGAGAGAGCATCAGCTGTGACCAGCTCTGCCCCCTTTTTGTAATGGATGTCCAGGTTAAGCTGTTCCAGCAAGGACATCCATTTGGCTTACTGCTGTGCGAGTGCGTTCTGAGTTTTGAAATAGATTAAGGATTTATGGTCAGTTAGTACCCGGACGTTTAAATGTCCTTTGAGGTAACATCTCCATTTCTTGCATGTGTGATAAATTGCTAGCAATTCCTTATTGTGTATTGGGTATCTCTGCTCAGTATTAGTAAGTTTTCTGCTTTCATAAAATACTAGCAGGAAGTCTTACTGCCCTGGCTGGCAGATGCGCAGGACTGCGCCAATGGCGGTGTTGCTGCCATCTGACTTGAGCTTGTAGCACCTGTTGTTATTAGGGTATTGTAAGATTGGCGCTTTGATCATAGCTTGTTTTAGTAGTTGGAAATTCTTGTCCCATTCTGGAGTCCAGATGAATTTCTTTTTGGCATTACCCTTGGTTAAGTCATTGATTGGTGTGGTGAGTTTCCCGTAGTCTTTGATGTATTTCCTTAAGTAAGCTACCATACCAAGAAAGCATCTAACTTGTTTAATGGAGATGGGGTGTTGTATGTTATTTATGGCTTTTATTTTATCTGGATCTGATTTGATGCTAACTTCAGAGACAATGTGGCCCAAGAACAGGAGTTCCTTTTTCATAAATTGGCACTTACTTGGTTCTGCATAAAGTTTGTGCTTTGCAAGTCAATTGAGTGTCTCACGGACATACATGAGGTGTTCCTCTTTTGTTTTTGAGAATATTATGATATTGTCAAGGCAGCATAATGTATTTGAGAGACCGTTTAGTGCTTGGTTCATCATAGTGACAAACGTTGCAGGAGCGTTGATTATCCCAAAGTTCATTACTCTACACTCAAAGGATCCAAATTATGTACGGAACGCGGTCTTTGGTATGTCCTTTTACTTTACTTCAACTTGGTTGTAACCTGAGATGAGGTCAATTTTGGAGAAAAATTTGGCTCCTGAGAGTCTTGCAAACAGATCCTTTATAAGTGGAAGAGGGTATTTATTCTTTACTGTGCTTTCATTTAGTGCTCTATAGTCAGTTACTAGACGCAGAGTGCCTTTCTTTTTCTTTACAAAGAATACTGCTGCCCCCATGGGGATTCTGATAGGCAGATGAAGCCTTTAGCTAAGTTGTCCTCAATATGGGTTTTGAGGATTTGGGTCTTCATGGGAGAGAGTCTGTAGAGGGGTAAAGATTTGAGAATTGCTTTACATAAGTTGATGCCATGTTTTACCTCCAGTTTGGGGGGGTAGCTCTGTGAGTTCTTCTTTGAATATGTGAGTGTATTCATTTAGGAGTGCCACAAGTTCTGGGCATTGGATTTTGGTTGTTTTTATGTTATTGAACTCAGTGTACCTCATTATGTAGAGGGTACTATCTTTGGTTAGACGCTCTGAGTTATCTTGGTTTATGACCTGGACAAATACTATGTCTCTTAGAATGAGGTCGTTGGGTTCTTTGAGGATGTTAAAATTGACTCTGTTACATTTGATGGTCATGGTTTTTATTTTCCAACATACGCTGGGGTTCACTTGGGTGAACCAGTCCATGCCTGCTACAATGTTGTAGTTTATGTTGTTCATGACAAGTCCTTTGATGGACGTTTGTATGCCTTGGAGGTCAATTCTGAAGGGAGTTGTTTTGCCTTCAAGTAGAACCTTTGATTTGTCTGCCATTCTGGTGTATTTGAAGTTGGATTTGACAACTGGTATTTTGTACTTGGTTACAAAAGGTTTGCTAACCATAGTGTGTTGTGCACCAGAGTCAAATAAAATTTTATATGTATGTGATTTGTAAGTGCATGAATAGACAAGAAGTTGTGAGAAATCTTTAATTTTTACGTTCATAAAAATGGGGGATTGCGGGACATGTGGGATGCGAGCAGCAAAGTTTGTGCCTTGGTACAATTTCTTGTCAAGTTGGGGGGAGATAGGGGCACTTAAGCCTGTTCCCCCTTCTCCTTTCCCTGTTCTTCTGTTTCTAGACCTTTGAGGTCAGAGAATGTTGGGTCAGATTCATAGTGGGTTGCTTCTTCAGCGTTGTTAACTTTGGCGGTGTCCTCTTTCTTGGGATGGGAGCAGTTTGCGCTTTGGCTGTGATTGCCATTGTTGTGATTGGAGTTGCTGTTGTTATGGTTGGTATTTTGGCGTTTGTTGTCATTGGAGTTTTCTCTGCCATTGCTGTTTTTGGAGCAATTGCTGTTGCATGCAGCATATTCCATGTTTGCGCATTTTTCAGTGTGCTTGGCTTCTGCAATGAGCGCAGGCATGGAGATGTTAGCCTCTGGGCGGATGAGGGCAGCAACAGAGGGTTTCATTCTGTTGATGAATGAGGCTCTGGTATGTATGTTGTCAGCTTGTGCTGGGTTTTGGATTTTGCAACATATTTCTTCAAATTTGTTGGCGTAAGCTGCAATAGTGGTCTTCTGGGGAAGATCACTGAGCTGTATTACAATGTCTTGGAGGGATTTGGTGACGCAGAAATTGTGCGTGATGTCTGCTTTGAACTCTTCCCAGTTGTCAAGCTGGTCGTCAGTTTGTGAGCCAACCTGGGTGGCAAACTAGTTAGCTGCAGCCTCGTATAGGCACTTGCTGGCTTCTTGGACCCATTTTTCATGGGGAATGCAGCTGGCGCAGAGTTTGGCAGCTGAGTGGTATAGCCAGTTGATGACGTTTTCTTTGTTTTTACCAAAGAACTTATCAATACCAATGTATTTGGTGTTGGTCACTTCACCTGTGATAGGTGGTTTTGCGTTTGTTTGTGGTTGGAGAGAGCAACTGTATTGAATAATCTTGGCACATGCTTTGGGCATGACCAGACCTTTGAATACAGTGCATCCACTAGGTATATCTTTGCCAATGATGTGGGTGTGAAAGTACGTTTTCCAGGTCTCTTGAGATGTGGCCTGGTTGAGTACGTGAGCAAAGGTGGGCGGGTTTTGGTCAGTCATTTTCTCTCTTGTGGGTGTGGTCAAAAAACCGTAGCTGCTACCAGTGATAAGGAGTGCCTTTTGGGGAAGCTTCAAATATGGAATTAAGAAAGAATAGAAGTATATTTTATTGGATTTTACTTTATACTTATATAGACTTGACTGTGGCGGGGATTTAGTTGGATCAAACCTAGGGATTGGTAATGTGCTAGATGGGTTCAAGCCACTGGATACTTGGACAGTCAGGTGATATTGCTTGGTTACCATTCTCAGTATGTCAAACGGTATATTGGAAGGGGACTAAATTGGGTGATGGCTGGATGTTAAGTAGGTTGGCGGTAGCCAGAATGCTTGTTCATCCAGACCCTTGACACTGTCTATGGTTTGTTAGACTTACAGAAAATACCAAACTGTACATTAGAGTCCCACATTTTTGATCTGTGTACCCTACATCTGTTTGATGTGTTCTGTCTTTAGTTGGATCTTTAGCAGTGGGGATTTGGAATCTTCAAACTTAAATTAAAAAATATCATATTAAACAAGGATTTTGTTTAATATTTTAATTTTTGCTCAGCTGAGTTGCCGCAAATGCGGTTTGAACCCCAACCTAGGATTTGACAATCCCACATTTCCACCATTGGGTTCTGGATCTACCAGATCAAAGATATAGCTAAGAAATCTGTGATTGGTTAGGAGCACCTCTCCTTTAGATTGAATAGGAACCCTGTTTCTAAATTGGCGGGGCTTAGCTTGGCAGAAACTTTGATGATTCAAAAGTAGCTAGCAAAAGCGTGGGAAGATGGAATTGGTTCTTACCTTTATTGGCAAGATATATTCTCTTGACATATATTAAATATACTTTGTTACAGAGTAAGGATCTTAAAACTAGCCACATGTTAATTTGGATTTAGGTTTGTTTGTTTGCCATAGCTGTATGGTTATTGGTTACCAGATCTTAACTATCATTGACAGTAGTATAGATTTATTGGCATTCTTTATCATGTTAGATGTGTGGTTTCTTTGAGCTTTTGTTTTATCCCCCAAAGGAATTAATTGAGTATGTTTCAACCTGACGGGATGTATCCCAAGGACTTGCACCTTGAAACACTCAATTGCTGCGTGAAGCAGTTTCCCACCCACAATTGAGATAGCTCACACTATCTCTAACTTACATGTTCTTATCTGTTTGGATTGCTAGTCTGCAAAGGCAGACAAGCCGGACTCAAAACATGCATATCTGTTTCCGCTGTGAAACAAGATACCAGACTGACCTGTGAGTTAGTAGACTCAGCAGAAAGAGGATTGTCCTTGCTACCAACAGCTGCAAGCAGCCGTTGCTTCACAAAGTCTTGAGTTGGACGCGCTCTTTGGCCAGGACCTAAAAAGGTTCTCTTGTTTCTGGCAAGCCATAAACCAAAGAGGGATTCACCCCCACTCCAAACCTTCTCACCATCCACATTAGCATAAAGCACCTGTGGTAGGATTGCAGCCAAGAGTTTGGGCCACTTCCAAGTGACCCAAACTGCTTCCTTCTCAAGATGGTACCAATTGTACCAGTGGAACACACATGACCATATTGTTCTCGCTTCTGAGAACTCTAGGAATATGTGTTTTGCCAATTCCACTTCCCCACAAACCTTGCAAGCAAAGTTTTCAGGGTCCTCTTTGTTGTGCCACTTTTGTAACACCTTTCCTGTGTGAAGGATTCCCCTCTGAGTTGGTATAGAAAGTTCTGAACCGCAATGGCCCATCCCACTCCTATCTTCCCCCAGAGGTTGACTAGCCCTTGTTTCACCTCCTTTTCCGTCATTAGCTTCAGCATGTATCTCAGAGCAAATTCCTTGGATTGGTTTTTCCAATAGTCATGGTTAGAGAATTCAGCCAGGAGAACCCTGTCATCTTTCCCTACCCTCAACATTCTTCTTAACCTCTCCAAACATTCAGACCGCGTTAACCTTGGTCCATTGTTTTGGTACCACCCTTGCACTGCTTCTGCTTCCGTCAAAATCCTGTTTCAACCATCACCATCTAAGTTCTCATATGGTTTACAGTATTGGCTCAATTTCACTGGCCAGTGACTTTGATCCTCCACTATATCCCACACCTTTTTAAAGTAAACTTTGTCCAAGGGTTTAGAGTTCTTTGGTGGTTCCAATCTCCTTAGTAATCTGCCTTTGCCTGTAATGATATTGCCCCAGTGTGTTGCCCCAGTGATCTTAAAAAAGGCCTTCTGGGTCCGAGCATCTATTTCCAATCCACAGTCCCCACCCCACAAGGGAATGGCTCTTGCTTTTTGTAATGTCCACTTGTCCACCAAAATTCTACCATTGTTTTTTGTCCAAGTTCTAAAAATGTCCTTCCAGCAGCCTGGTAGGTATTTTGCTGCTACCTTAGTGTTCTGGCTAATCCCCCAGCTCAAACCTTGGTTGTCCTTTGTTTTGGTCAGTTGTGCCTTGTTCAGATAATCTTCCAATATAGGTAACCACACCTTTGGCTTCTCATTGTCTGCAATGCGCGCTAACCACTGTAATTGAATTGCCTCTAGCATAGTCTCAAAGTTGATTAGTCCAAAGCCCCCCTTTGTTGTCTCCTGGCATAGATCCTCATATCTGATTTTTGCTGCTTGGCCATTCCATATGAAATTTGTTATCATCTTCTTTATTGTCCTAGTTGCTGATGGTGTCGGTGGAACCACCCCAGCCAAGTACCATAGTTTGGATAATACAAAAGTGTTGAGAACCAAGGCCCTTCCGTGGTAGGAAAGATTCAGAAACTTCCACTTTCCCACCTCTTTAGTTATCTTGGTTACCTGGGAGTTCCAGATTTTCTCTGGCAACATTCCTCCCTGGATGGGACACCCCAAGTACTTATACTCCTCCTTGTCTGCCAAACAAGGGATTTGCTGGCTTGAGTTGTTCATCCATGCCGCCGTCTTTCCAATAGTAATTGATCAGGATTTGGAAAGATTCACCTTTGCATTACTCGCCCTCTGGTACTTATCTAAGACACACATTACCCTTGCTTTGTCCTTGTCTCTACAGAAAATCCATGTATTGTCTGCATACATTGAGTGAGAGTAACACTTTCCGTTGATTTTTAGCAATTTTTGATCAGCCTTTAGAAGGGCCGCTGACAGTGATTCTATTACAAGGACAAACAACAATGGAGAAAATGGATCTCCCTGACGTACACCTCTTTTAACCTCAAATGGCTGTGATAGATTCTCATTCACATTAATATTAGATTTTGCCACTCCGTATATTGCTTTTAACATGCTCACAACATTGTTTGGAAACCCAATCTTAACACACACTTTCCACAAAAACTCATGACTCACTCTGTCATAGGCCTTCTCCTGGTCTAAGAATATCATCCATCCAGTTTCCCGGATAAAGTTTTTCTTAGTCCATTCCTTGATTAAGAAGTACTGCATTAGGTTATCCGCTATTGATTGTCCGGGAATGAATCCCGTCTGTTCTTCACTGACAACATCCTTCAGCTGGTTCCTCAAGCGCCTAAACAGAACTCCCATGAGTATTTTTTAGTCTACATTTAATAGCGTAATAGTTCTATAGTTTGCAAGGTTGGTCGGATCACCCTTCTTATACAGCATTGTCACTATCCCCCTCGCCCATTCTTTGGTTGTGACACCTATGTCTGGGTCCAAGATCTCATTGAAAACTTTGCATAATATTGATGACGTCTCTTCCTTGGAAAACTTGTAGAACTCCATTACTATTCCGCCAATTCCTGGTGATTTTCCATTCTTTGAATTTTGAATCACAGTTGCTACCTCTTGCCATTCAATGGGCAAACCCAAGGACTGCTTTCCTTCTACTGATAAAACCTGTAAACCTTCAATGAGCTCTTCAGCTGCTACCTTGTTTCTTTTTGCTTGACTATAAAGACCCGCATAGAACTCCTTGGCCGCCTCTGTCAAACCTTCCCTTGTGTCTACTGTGGCTCCATGAAATGATAGTTCTACAATCCTAGCTGATGGTCAGAATACTCCAATTGCGCTCTTCAGGAGCGCTAGGTCTGTATTGGACTTCTCATTCTATTTTGCCTTTGAAGCCTTCAATCTATATGCTTTGAAATCTCCAATTGCTTTGGCATATTGAATTGCTTGTTCCGTGAAAACTGATGTCTCCATTTCACTTGCTTTCCTACATACCTTGGCAAATTTGGACTCCCTAGCCTGATATCTTGTCATCTTTGAATTCATCAGTCTCTCAAAGTTCTCACAAGTCTGTTTGATTTCCTCCTTGGTCATTTTCCAGACATCATAAGCCCTTTCCTCCTTCATTTTTTATATGTAGTGCAATCTGTTCCAGTAGTAATTAAGTTTCTTTGTAAGGAGATCTTGTAGTGGAGACCACTCTAAGAGTCTAGGATTCATCCTCCAGATTCCTTTCCCTGCTTGCGCCTCTCACTCCTTCTTCACCAGCAGTTTCAGTGGTCTGTGATCTGAATCCGTTGACACCAAATTTCTGACACTTATCTTACACCTTCACAACATTACTTCAGGGACCGTGAAGATGTCAATTCAGGAGAAGTGTTACTCTCTAAAGAAAGATCACCCTTCAGCCTCCTCTAAACCTCCTCAATCACCCTTTCTCCACACATCTACTACCCCCATTGATGCCATTAACTGTGTTAACTCTGTTGCTCCTTGATCTGCAGACCAGTTGCTTGATGCACCAATTCTGTCACACACAGAGATCACACAGTTTAAATCTCCCCCATTATCACATTCCCGCCTATACCTAACTCTCCCACTTTCCTTTGGACCTCCTGGAAGAAGGCTCTCCGTTCTTTAGGATTGTTTGGTGCATATAGGCCCACTACCCATTGCCATCCTGACTTCACCTCAACCTGGATGGCTGATGCTCTGTTGGGTACTATTTCTAATTTTTGTATTACTTTAACTTTCTTCTTCCACCAGATTATTACACCTCCTTTGGTTTCATTGGTCCCACCCTTTCAGATGTTTCCTCTGTTTCCTCCACTAAGTGAGAGTAAAATGACTGTGCCGGAGCAAGTTGATATCTCCACTCTTCCTCCACACCTGGTTTGGATTTGGTCTCCGTGAATACTCCTATATTGATATCATGTTTTAATAATCTATATGTAAGCCTCTGTCTTTGTTTAAGTTCCCCCAAACCTTGGACATTGGCAAACTCTAGCTTCATACTCATTTAATCAATATTGTTTGCAGATGGGACTACCTGTATGGTTTTATCCACACTGACAATCACATTGCTGGGCACAGTAGATTTCTCCTTCTGACAACCTTGTGATCTTGTTTGGCCTCTGGGCTTCCCTTGACCTAGGTTGTCTTCCGTTTCCATCTTTTCCTCCTCTCTGATTTCCACTTTACCGGGGTCTCTGTTTCCGTCTGAGCATTGGATGTATCCTTTTCCTTCAGACTTGTGTTGACAAAGGATACTTTGGCCAAAACCACCGCATCCCTTAGGCACTGCTTCCTTAGGATATCTGCATTAACTACAGTAGCGTGCCGCTTCCTTTCACCATTCTCTGCTATCAGTGGTCCTAGCTGAGAATCGCTTTGGGTAGCATCTTTAGTGACTCTGAACCCTCAATAGCCAAAGTTTTGGCCACATTCAGCTTCCTTGCCGCTTTCTTACTTTTGTTGTTAGGGACAACTGGGTTTTTGCTTAAAGGAGCTAGGTTCTTTGCCTGTGTCTCTTTCTCACTCAACTCCTTCAACTTCGCCAAAGCCATGGCTGATTGTGCCCCCAACTTCTTTCCCTCCTCCACTCTCTTCCTTCTCTCCTCCTCAGCTGCCATATTTACTGGGCATTTTGCCCTGATGTGTCCCTTTAGTCCGCAGTGGAAGCACCTGTCCAAAGGGCAGAGTTGGAGTTTCCAACCACCTACACTCAATGAACGTGGCAGCTCATTCACTGCTTTCACCAGTTCCACCTTCAAGACATAATCCCCAGTTCCTGTGACAAACTTCTTCTGCGTTCCATCTGATTGCTTAATACTCAATGACTTTTAGTTCTCTACACAGCTGGTTACCCTGCTCAAGACTTTTGCCTTTTCTTTGATTTTCATTGCGTTTAATACCAGCGGTACATTTTGTATTAAGAATTTCCTGACTTAAGTCCCCATGTCGCAAACCGTGATTTCCTCCGTTTTTGTCCCAAATTCCGTCCTCATGGCCTGCTCCTTCTGTGCCTTTGTCTGAAATGTCATTAGTATTGTTCCCTTACCTAGTCTTGAAATATGTACAGGTGTGAACCCACACTTTTCCACCACTCTGCAAAAGAGCCAATCTCTATTCACCACTGTCATTACTTCTACAGTGTGTAGCCTGCGTAAACTTTCAATCACACTGGCCGGCAGGTTCCTGGTGGTTCCCACGTTTCCACACTCTATTTGTCCTTCCTTTGGTATTGCCGCTGCCTTCTCTGCCCACAATGAAACCATTGTTTGAGAGAAAGATGCAGTTTTTTCCTTAGTCCAGGGTCCGTTCATGTTGTCTGTTGTCCCTTGGGAGCGAGGAGCATGGCTCCCCTCTCTTGCTTGTCTGATCGTTTTTTCTGGTCTGTTAGAGGCGGAACTGTTCCCATTTGATATTGTATTTTTTGCAGGCTATGGTTATTCTTCCTAGTGGCACACCCATACCGATCTAGAATATAGTAAATTTAAGGCCTGAACTTACCACCGCATTGTTAATACACCCGTCCTCTCAGAGCAAGCAGGAGTGTCCCCTCCTTGTCGCTGGGCAGCCTACGCACATTCTTACCAGGTCTAGTTACCGAAGTAACTGTACAACCCAGCCAGCCTCGTAGCAGAGCAGTGTGACAGATGATGTGCCCGACTCTCACTCTCCCCTTGACAAACTGTTGCTCCTTCACCCATTGCTGAGATCCAGAGCTGCAACACCCTCGAGTTGGTAGTTCATGCCCATATGTTACAACATTCCGCCTTGATTTGACCATTACCCGATTGCATCTTAGCATCACCCCTTGTTTCTGCTTGTTTGCCAGGAATCACCCTGTTATCAACGGAGACCACGGGAAGGTCATGCAGCTAAACTATCAACTCCACCGATGTGTGGCTTCTTAGCGTTGTCGGAAACGGAGGCTGTGGAGTTCGTTATGGAGGGTTTTAAAACTTAAATAAAGATTTGTTTGCATAATTGAATAATATTTATATTGTCTTTAAAATAGCGGGGGAAATAAGCTGACAAGGATACAGATATGAAGATTTGATTATAAGCGATATATGTAAATTTAAGCTGATTAAAAACTCAAATCCTCAGCTTCCGTCACCTTGTTTTCCGTCAAGTCGATGGGAAAATTGATGGCAGGAATTAGGATGACGGAACATAAAGTTGAACCTATACACGGGTACAGATTTCTGAGTATGTTTCAATCAGGTAGATTTCCTAAATGGTATCTAAGCTACTTAAAAGATTGAACGGCAGTGAAGCAAAAGTGGACTTGGCTCTTGCAAACCAGGACAAGGGTAATTTAAGTTGTTATGGTGAAGAACAGATATCACAAATTGAAAGGAGAGGGGTGCTAATAAATCCTTGTTTATTTATTTACTTCATTAGTATTGATGGAGGTTTTTGATGAGAAGGATTGGACCCTGTACAATAGTTTTATCCACAGCTACAATTACACAAGCCCAAAATGCTTCCATGGGGAAACAAGTGGCCTACAGATAGTGTACGAATGCCTCTAGGGGTTTGGTCTTATTAAATGGATTAATCTTGACAGGGGTTACGGTTAAGGTTACGGTTATTGAGGATGATTCTGGGGGCGCTGCATCTGCTGACGTTGCATCTGTTGGAGTTGTTGGATCTGCTGCGGGTGCAGCTGCAAGCCTTGGGCCTGTATCTGTTGAAGCTGTTGCATGGCGGGGGCGGAACTCATGAACTGGGGTGCGGAAGCTTGGGCGCGGCGGAGAGCTTCCAAGTTGTACATGCCGGGGATATTCGGGTTCATCAAGCCAGGGTTGGCCATAAACATGCTTGGGTTCATCATGTTCATGTTAAACATGTTCATAGCCATGGGGTTCATCTGGCCATTCATATTCATGGGCATACCTTGGTTCATCATTGCACCGCTGAGGGACTGTTGCTGTTTGAGGGCGGCTATTTGCTGAGGAGTGAGCTGCGGGCGCATCATGCCAGGGTTGTGATTCATAGCCTCCGGCTGTACAGCAAACTGCTCGTGATTAGGAAACGACGTCTTCAGAAAGGCAATCCCTAATACATGCATGTGGGCCTTGAACAGATAGATCCCATGGCTATTGCTTTCGCCAATGTTGAAATCAACCACAAGCACCCCCTGCTTCTCGGGGAGTTTGGTCAGAACAGCTGAGTACACCTTGACATTTTTGGGGGAGTCACCGTCCGGTGCTGGGTGGAGGATGAACGAGGGTGCCTTTGTGTTGCGGGCATGCTCCATCAGGGCTGTAACGTTACAGGGGAGGAAGCTTGAGATCTGTAGGCGCTGTGGCCATTTGTCGAGCATGAAGTCATCAATGGTGATGCCTGGTTGATTCATGGGCTGCACAGTGACAGCACCAATGGCATCCTCATTGATATTCACATTGGTAAGTCTAAATGTGATCTCACCTGCCCAGATGCGTGACTCTGCATTGAACAATGGAGTGTTTGGCATACTTTGGTTGTGCGCCATCATCTTGGAAGCTTCGATGTTTGGCGTAGAAATGGGTGTCTGTTGGTTGCGATTTGGGTTTAACCCAGATCTGGCTGGGCTGTGATCTTTGCTGGGGCTATTGGGCATGTGGCTGGGAGAAGGAACAGCAAGGGAGGACTGGTTCATAGCCCCTGGCCTTGTACTGGGGCTTTGGAATATGCCAGCAGGATTGATGAAGTTCGGATGGTTGTAGTTAGCCATTTGTCCATTTTGAGAAGGCGAGGCCCATGCTGCCTCGGGATTCGGAATCAAATTGGTAGGCGCAGGGCTCTGGATGTTTTGTGGTGACTGCAAAACGGGCATGGTTGGCTGCTGACTGCTCAGCTCACTGGCAGTGAAAAGAGGAGTCGATTGTCCAGACTCACCTCGTGTTCTATCCATGCTCTCTACATGGGAAAATTGGTTCGTTGGAGCGGGAGTAGAGTCTAGTCCAGTCAGTTGGCCTGGTGTGGCTGAATCAGGTGAGTTGAAGTTTGATGCTGCATTGGCTTTGGCTTGCGCTTTGAGCTGAGCCTTGGTGAGCTTCTTGGGACCAGCTTGCTTTTTAGCAGCCCCCTTAGCACTCTTGTTGGAAGTTTGGCGTTGCATAGCAGCTCCCTCCATTGATTTAGGAGATTCGATGGCGAAGTTGTCTTGGATTTTGGTGAACTTTCGCTTGTTAGGCGAAGAGATGTCCTGGAATTCAACAGTCTGCGAGGCTAAAAAATAAATTTACGTTTCAAAATAAATGTCTTACCAGGTGAAGCTTGGACAGTAGTTGGAGCAGAAAAGGTGGCGCTATCTGGAGGGTTGGGATCTTCTTCTTTCAGGGAAGTGGCAGCAATAGATGGAGTTGACGCTTGGTCTTTCGGGGTAACAGTTTCTTTGATGCTCAGTGGGTTGGGTTCAGGGACAGCCTCATTGGGTAAAGAAGCGGCACCAGTCTGAAGCGGTTCAACCTTTGCCTTCTTCAATTCTGCCAAGACGCCAGGATCAAAGTCTCGGATCTTCCTTTTGTCTTTGAAATTCATGATCATCAGCCAGCCCGGGCCTTTAAAAGATTCACTTGGGAGTACACCAGCCATTCGAGCAACATAGTTTGATAGATCAGCCCGGACATAATCCAAGATGCAGGTCTCTTCAGAGTTTATCATGGCGGGGATCATGTGCAACGGCTCCAAAAGCTTATTGGTTGACATGACAGAAAAATTCACTTGATACTCTTTTAATTTGCTGCAAATGGAGGAAATAGGCAGATCATCATATTCCTCCTTCAAATTAAGCGAAGTGAAAGAAGAGTAAGGCAAAGAGTTACCAATAAGAACACAATGGCGAATGGGGTCGATCGCTTTTGTATTTTCTTGATAGAGATCAAACATCTCCAGAGCTGCACAAAGGCCTTCTCCAACAGCACTAAAGCAGGGACCACCTTTTTCAAACTTAACTGAAGCCAAGTTATCCTGTAAGACTTGAAAATCCGAAGTAAAATAATGACTTCTAAGAGGGGTCGTGGACTTGGGCATATAATCTCCATACACTACAACCCCAATCTTAAGCAAAGGAGTCATTTTGGTCTTCTGCCCATCAATCTCAACTGGGACAGGAAGCCTCAGCTGGGACAAGAAAGGGTTTACAAAACTCTGATACATATTTTTAAAATGCTCAGCCATATTTTCTGTGCCATCAATTATTAAAACACAAAGTACATCTCGACTCGAGGGCTTGACTGATGGGACAGCAGGGCGAGGTCCGGGATTAGACGGGGGTGATAAAAGGCTATGGGACATGATAAATCCCGCTATAGGATTATGGGCTGATGTTAGCTACTAAGATATGCTTGCTGAAAGTCAGTAAGTATAAGAAAAGACAGCACAGTTTTTCGTTTGGTGACGACCTAATGTAGGCTATGACGGGTATATATTTTAGTCGAAAGGGGTGATTGCAGACAATTTGTCCGCCTTTTACTCTGGTGTTCGGTACGCTCTTGACAGACAAGGCTGTAGCTAGGTTTTTAATCTAGTAATTTATTGACTCGAATTAAAATACTTGTATATATGGTAAAAAGTATGGCCATTTTAACTCGTGCTTCGGTGGGCCTCCATGACTTTAATTGCATCGTTTGAAAAGAGATATTTTAATCACGCTTTATATACAACGCGGTGAAAATCGGCACCTCAAGGCTGCAGACGCTTTTAAAATGGATGTGGATGCGATACATCAACTTTCAAGAAACGATTTTGAGCGAAATTTTCCAACCATCTAACTCTGATTCGCTGGACAGAACTCAGAAGCTGTCATCTGTAACCTTCAACTGTAGCAAACTGGGCCAATCAAATGGCAGCTAAAATCAATAGATCAAGTTAATCAGGTAAAAGTCTGGATATTTTAAACTAAACCTGCCCAATCCAGATATACCATTGGTTTGATTGGTCGATACTTTCGGGGGATCTAACTCGGGTAAGTTACAAGCTTACACAGGTTTCATCCTCAAACTGTGAACTTTGAGAAAGAGTTTGGGCAGGTCTGAGACGGGTTTTTTGTTGGTGCAATGTGAAGTAGGAAAAGTTGGGCAGAATAAAAATAAGTGAACATTTGGGTCATTATTGATTTAATATGCCTAGGCACCAGATTGAATGTTTTATAACTTGATTGCATTGTTTTACTTTCAAGTTATTCAAAATAAGATCAAATTTTTAACCTTTGAATCTTTGAATTGGATGAAAAAAGTAAAAATTATTACTCCATAGGGTTAAACCTACAACCTTTAATATAACGAGAATATCTTAAGTGAACCATACAAGCTAAAAATAATTATGTTGCAATGAATCAATGAGGATTCAGCATTTGAATCGGGGAAGACAACAGTCCAATAGAAAGGACATGAATAATAAGAATAAGGTGTTGTTTATTATAGAATACTGCAATTAATATACTATATATGAAGCCACCGGGCCACAAGGGGGTGGCATGGTGGCATGTTTCATGTAAGGATTGGAGCCAAGGAATAACTTGTGCGGGATCAGCAGGTCAAATTGGTAGCACTCCTAATTAGGAGAAAGTGACCATCGTTCGACATTGCCATCAGATTGGTCCATGTTGTTAGATACGTCAAGAGGCGACTCATCGAGCGCCCCCTGTGTATCGTGAGATACATTGGCAGGCAATTCTGGAGACTTGGTTGCAACAATTATTGTCACAACATCTACAGTTACTCCCTCTTGTTGCAACCAAGTTTCTGGACTCCCCTGCTAACGTATCTTACGATACACAGGGGGCGCTTGATGAGTTGCCCCTTGATGTATCTAACGTTATGAGTTAATCTGATGGCAATATTGAATGACGGGTACTTCATCCTAATTAGGAGCACTGCCAATTTGACTTGCTGATTCCCGCACAAGTTATTCCTTGGCCTCAAACCTTACCTGGAACTTTCCACTATGCCACCCCCTTGTGGCCTTGTGGCTTCCCCCATATAGTATATTAATCACGATATTCTACAATAAATGATACATTATTCTTATTATTCTGTCCTTTCTATTGGACTGTTGTCTTCCCCAATTCCAAATACTGAACTCTCATTGGTTCAGTTGCAACAGTGGTAGCAGCGGTAGGTTGTCAACCTACCTAGAACAAAATTTTCCCCAAGAAAGGACAGAGTACGGGCCATATGGCTACTCCCCAACAAGAGACCTTCCTGCCAATTCCCGAGGGGGACATCCCCAACGGGTACATCATATATTGAGACCAGTTAGTTCTCACCAGTGTGTACAATTGGCTCCGCCTCGGGCAGCGTGATGCCAGCGTCACCCTGCCCCAGTCAGACCTGTCCCAGCGCATGCTCAACCTTCAGTTAGAATCCTTCGCTGGTGGCGTCGAGGGGGCCAACATTGTCAGTTGGCTCCAGTCTACTGAAACCTGCCTTTGCATCTGCCAGGTTCCTGAGCCCATGTGGGTTGCCACCACGTCTGGGCGCCTCACGGGGCCCGCCGCTGTGTGGTTCACCAACTGGGCCAGCCAAGAACTTGATGTTACTTGGGCGGCATTTTGAGACGCCGCCAAGTCCCGCTACAGCAAAAAATTCTCCCCCCATTGTCGTGAGAACTCCTCTTCTAGCAATCAAACAAACTGGTTCCATTCCTGAGTACCTTGCCGCCTGGCAGCAAGCTCTTGCTGCCGCCCCAGAAGCTGTGACCAACGGGAACACAATGTTACTCACTCTGATTGTCAATGGGTTAAAACGCCATATCTGCAAGTGGGTCCTCATAGGACACTGTACCTCCATTTATGACTGCTATAAGGCCATTGTAGAGGCTAACAACCAGGCCTCAATGGGCTTCCGCCGTACCAGCAACGCTCCACCCCAACCATGTACAACATCAGGCAATGGCCATAGTCAAGTAGGCCGCCGTCAACCGTGTCAGCAGGATAATGGGGCCAAACGCCCCCGCAAGGGGGAGCTCCAGCTAGCGCAGGTTGAGGACCCAGAAAAAGCCTGGGGTTTATAATGAAAAGAGACCTTACAACCCCACCTGACCCATCCTCTCAATTCTTGCTCGCAAAAAACCCCTGTGATTACAACATTTGCGAAGTTGAAACCCTGGACGTCTTTCAAGTCCACAGTGACAACCCCGTATTACAAGCAAGCCACTCCTCAAATAAAGTAACACACTTGCCCTACCCCTTCTGTTTCCGTGGGAACACCCACAAACTACTGGTAGATACCGGGGCCAACCACACTATGGTGGATCAGACTTTTGCCGACTCTCAACAGTTAGACCAAGTGCCCAGCAGATTCAAAGCTGTACGAGTAGCTGACTCCCGCAGGGTGGCCATCACCCACGAGACGATACCCTTCTCTGTGAGAATGGTGAACATCCAGGTTAAGCTCTCTGGACCAATCATGGCAGGGCTCAGCCACGACGTGATTGCTGGTCTCAACTGGCTTTGGCACAACCACCCCTACATTGATTGGGATACCTCTGTCATCACCCTCAACAGAAACGGGGTGGGGTTACAGATTTACCCTGTGGAAATGAGCAAGTTACTCCATGATATTGTGTTTGTCAGAATAACAGAGACGGGCTCATATGATTTCAAGGGAGGAAAACTAGACTTCAACCAATGCTCAGTTGAAGTTATCCGTGCTGAACCACCAGCGGTCCCTCCCTTGACATCTTCACCATTGCCAGCGCTGGCTGCACTCCTTGAGGAGTACAAGGATGTATTCAGTGAGACACTTGAACAACTACCTCCTCCCTGGGAGATCCAGCACGCTGTACAACTTCAAGGGTTGTTACCTAAAGCACAACCATTATACTGTCTCACACCAAAGAAAGATGAAACCCTCTGCCAGCACCTTGTGGACGCGCTCAATAGGGCTTCATTTGCCCCTTGCTCTCTCCATACGGGGCGGCAGTCTTCTTTGTAGCCGAGAAGAATGGGTCCCTCCGCCTGGTCACAGACTATTGCGCCCTAAATGAGGTGACAGTTAAGAACAAGTACCTCCTGCCGCTGATTGACAACCTGTTTGATACACTTGCAGGTGCAAAGGTCTTTAACAAGATTGATCTCACTGCAGGGTGCAACCAGGTTCACATTGCACCAGGGGATGAGGAAAAAACTGCCTTCTGCACACACTATGGGTTGTTTGAGTGTCGTGTCATGAACTTTGGAATGATCAACACTCCCTCCACCTTTGCCATGTTGATGAACAAAGCATTTGAGGAACTGATTGGGAAATGTGTGGTTGTGTACCTTGACAACATTATTGTCTTCAGTCAAGATCAAACCATACACCTCCAACACCTTTGTGCTGTCCTTGACACCCTTCAAAAAAACCAGCTAAAAGCTAAACCCTCCAAATGTGAGTTCCTCAAGTTGGAGCTATTATTCCTTGGGCACATCATCTCTGCTCAAGGGATAAAGCCTTACCCTGCCAAGATCAAGGCAATCACCAGCATGCCACCTCCCACTGATGTGAGCCAGGTGTGTACCTTCTTGGGAATGGTTGCCTATGTGCGCAAGTTTATCCCCAATTGTGGAGAACTAATTGCACCGCTCACTGAGCTCCTCAATACCAAGCAGCACTTCCATTGGATCCCTGTCAGAGATTGAGCCTTTGAGACGTTGAAACAAAGGCTCACAACTGCACCAGTCCTGCAGTTCCCCAATTGAAACCGACAGTACAAACTAGAGACTGATGCCTCTGACAGGGCCATAGGGGGCGTGCTAAGGGTGGAAACTAACAATGGTGTCTTTCTCCCCGTGGCCTATGAGTCCAGGAAACTCACTGACTCAGAACAACACTACCCCATCCATGATAAAGAATTGGCAGCTATTGTACACTGCGTCAAGAAGTGGCGCTGTTACCTGGAAGGTGCTACCTTCCCACCCCACGTTCTGACGGACCACAAGTCACTTCATTACTTCAACACACAGTCTCACCTGACACGCCACCAAGCAGGATGGGTGGAGCGCCTATCCCCTTACCAGTTACGCATTGAGTACAATCCTGGGAAGGAACTTGTCACAGCTGATGCTCTTTCACGACTCTACGTAGTATCCATCACCAGGGACAATGGGTTAGATCCAGATTGGCCCATGCTCTACCTCCGCCCTGAGGCAACCTGCTATGAGGGCCTTAACTTTGTCACCATCTCCAAGTTGAAGGACAACAAAAGCCAGTTTACCACCAATGCTGGTAACGTCTGCCGCCGGGCAGAGACAGGTGGGAAGACGCCTTACATTCCCACCACGCAACGAGGGGACACAATATTGCACTATCACCGAGCCCTGGGTCACATCAGAGGGTGTAACCTCTTTGAGATCATGAAACATAAGATTTGGTGGCCGCGCATGCGTCAAGACATCTTGGATCTCCTCAAAACGTGCGTGTTGTGCGAGAAAAACATGTCCAAACCCGCAGCCCCCAAGTCTGTCCTGCCCATTGAGGCCATGGAACCCTTCAAGCAATGGGCCCTCAATATTGTGGGGCCACTCCCTGAAGACAGACTGGGAAAGAAGTACATTATTACTGCCATCAACTACTTCATTTGTTGGCCAGTGGCCTGGGCAACAACCAACCACACTGCCACCACCATTACCCGCTTTTATTGGCAAAGAGATTTTGTCCTGCTTTGGGCGGCCAAAATGTCTCATCAAAGATGGCGGTCCCAAACTAGTTGGGCATGTCATGAAAGCATATTGCGCCAAGAACGCACTCCAACGTATAGTTACGACCCCCTACCATCCTCAAGCCAATGGACATGTGGAACGGTTAAATGGCTCCCTGGTTCAACTGATTGCCAAGCTCTCACAAGAGCACCCCAACACCGCGTGGACTGAACACCTGCCCACCGCTCTACTCATCCTTTGAGCAAGGATCAACAGGGGCACAGGGTTCAGCCCCAGCACCCTGGCCTTTGGGACACCTGAAAGTCTGACAGGGGTTGAACAGGGAAAGCTATGGTCCAGGGTCCCTGACAAGCCTCCCCTAACAACAACCCTATCCTTGAATCAATGGTGTGCAAAGGCCTGGGAAATTGAACACAAGCGGATTGAAGGAAGGACAAAGCACCTCAAAGCTAGGTACGCCGTGGGTGACCCCGTCTACACCCTCAATCCCAATTCCGCCAAGTTGGAACCCAACCACCTAGGGCCCTTCAAGATAGCTGCAGTCTATGAAAATCACACCTATCAACTTGAGGATGCCCAAGGGAACACCAAGAAGCTTCACCATGATTGTTTGCGCCCCTGCCGCGCCATCCCCACACAAAGGTTGTTTGTGTGGACCTTCCCAGACCTTCTGCAGACCCCAGTCCTGGTGTCTGACAACAAGCAGGGGGCAAGGGGGGTATTGCAACCAAGTTTACAGACTTGCCTGCTAACATATCTTACAATACACAGGGGGCGCTTGATGAGTTGCCCCTTGACGTATCTAACGTTATGAGTTAATCTGATGGCAATATTGAATGACAGGTACTTTATCCTAATTAGGAGCACTGCCAATTTGACTTGGTGATTCCCGCACAAGTTATTCCTTGGCCTCAAACCTTACCTGGAACTTTCCACTATGTCACCCCCTTGTGGCCTTGTGGCTTCCCCTATATAGTATATTAATCACAATATTCTACAATAAACAATACCTTATTCTTATTATTATGTCCTTTCTATTGGACTGTTGTCTTCCCCAATTCCAAATACTGAACTCTCATTGGTTCAGTTGCAACATTCTTTGGTAAAAAAATTCCCCAAGAAACATCCCAATTGATGAATAGTTGGTCACTCTTATCAGGTGCTCATGTTGTACGGGATCAAACATTCCAAATCCCAAATGGAATATTAACTGGACAAGCCCCATGACTTACATGACACACATGGACAGTATATGGCTTCTCATGATACTGTATAACACTCTAAAACCCATATCCAATAAAGTATCATTCTGCTCTCAATTTTCATATTATCTTATTTTATATACTTCCAAGAAGTATATACTCAACAGTGGTAGCATAAGTAGGTTATCCACACCTACGCAACTCAAATATAAATTCCTCCAAAGAAAAAACCCAGCAGATGGCACTCCCCACTGGCCAGAAACAATACAAAGAAGGGCAGGAAATCCCAACAGGATTCACTGTCTTTGATAACATCCTTGTACCAACCAAAAAGTACAATTTTCTAAGTACTTAAGGAGTCCTGAATCCACTGCCAGTTCTTGACGCAACCAAAATACCCAACACTGTATTCCAACGCCTACGCTCAGCAGAAATTGGAACGTTCTCAGGACTATGGCAAGAAAATGCCAACCTCTGGATTCAAAGTACACAGAACAAATTTACACAAGTGGGCTACCCCCACAAACTCTGGGAAAGTGAAATTACTTTAAGTGCTATTAAGGCTGCCTCATGTTTTGTAATTGAATGGTTTGGCCAACACCCTGGTCACAACAAAGACTGGGACATGTCCAAGAATGCCTTCCTGGAAAAATTTGGCATAGAGGACTCTGATGTTGTAATCATGACAGAACTTGGAACCTTTAAGATGACTGGGGACATCAAAGAATATATTGCATATATATGGACATACATGACCAAGCCCCTGACAGCACCAACTTCAATTCAACTGGTCCACATCTGGACCTCTAAAACAGACTCCCAACACACATCAAACCTCATCTTGACATGAGCAGATGCAACAATATCCAAGAAGTCTTCTTGAAAGGCAAATGAGCTTCCCTGAAATCTGAAAGCCTGCACATACTGTAGCTTTAAAAGCTATGGCAACAACCAAAAATACTTCAGATTTAAACAAAATGATTTTGGATTTAAGCAAATTCCAACTATCAGGTTACAATATACACTCTGTTAACAGGGATTTTTTGGTGTTAGTGGACAAAATGGGTCAACACAGCAACAAAGTGCTCACACACCAAACAAAACTATTCAAATACAAACCAAAATACATGGATTCACAAACAAAATGGTATGATTTGGCCTTTGGTGTACAAATGGTTACTATGTAAATCAGTGACAAAATTCACTCACATGTGGTGAGTCAAAATTCCAACCAAAACAATTGCAACTCAGCATGTAAACGCAACCGCTAAATTGTTGTGTGCAATGGATTGTAAACAAGAATGATACCAAGGTATCTAAAATAAGACACAGGATCTGAGACATGAATTATAAAAACTTTGTGCTGGATGTTTAAATATGGCGTAAAATCTGGAAAAAGGGGTGGAAATTATTTGGGTATTCTAAAATGGGTGCTGTAAAACCAAAAACAACTAATTAAAAAATAAAAAAATCTATAATTAGGATATTGGGTGGGGAAAACTTCAATTAAATAACCATATTGTCAGAGATCCAGTCTTGGGCGGCTGTCCCGGCGGCTTTGGGGATCACTTGGGCCAGGTTTTTTACGGGTAAAGCCCATCACAAGAGAGGAGCTAACTTAAAGAGATAGGAGAAGGACTTTACCACCCAGGACCATGGGCTAGTGGCCAGGATTATACTGTCAATCACCCCTGTGAGGGTGATGTACACAATCCCAAACAGCTTACCAGTGTGATTGGTTGGGAGGTTGGGTGAGGAGGCAGGCATTGGCTTGGGGGTCACAGGTGGTTCCATGTGGAGTTTGTAGGCAGGCAAGTAGTTGAATTTGACTCTAAACAACTTGGGTGTTGATAATATCCAGGGGCCTTGACGGTTGTATCTAACTGCAGATTGTATGCGGGCCAAGGGATCTGGTTTGAGGATCTTTTTGGGGTATACTCCTTATATTCAGACTTCAGAGTGTATTCAGTAAAGTGGACGGGTACAAAGGGTGCACCAGGAGGACAGAAAACAGCGGGCAATGGGGCAGGCGGGCCAGGAGATCTCGAACTGAATTGGTAGACAGCAAATACAAAATAAGGCAATAGCTATATGAGCCAAATTAACATAACCTTTATTCAAAAATGGCAATAAGTTTGGAGCATGGGGTCCTTTGGTCAATATAGTACCCCACTTCCAAACTTAATATTTTTCATGGGGGTTCATCAGGGCACAGGAAAGGGCAGGCCTGGAGGTTCTGGGTGCGCTGGTTCAAAGGCAGCAAAATGGCACCCGGGCTAGGAGTTCTTTCATTGATCAGCAATCTCAAATTGCCTACTTGATTATCTTGCTCTAGAGTTGTGGTCATGGGGTCAGGCTGCGGGCCCGTGCCTTCTCCTGGGGGTGACTCTTGATTGGCTGCTGGCATAGCTTTCAAACTCATGAAGCTAATGGTTGGAATTTTGTCACCTCCATTAGGCACCTTGAGTGTTCCCTTATTTGGTGCAATTATTCCTTTGGTTTGGATTGCTTCATCATTTGGGCCATCATTCTTGTCTTCAGCTCACAAGAGCTCAACCCCAGGAAAATGCGGGCAGGCAGCCCCTCAATCCTTAGGGCCAGTGGCCTGCAGGGATTCAGATTCAGGGTTTGAATCCTGCCCTTGGGCTTGGGTTTCAAGGGGAAAAGAATTGTCAATCCTGATACATATTCAGATAAAAAGCAAAAATTAAAACCAGGGAGTCACTTAATTGAAATTTATTTAATATTTTATTAAATTTTAAAATGAAAGAGACACAAGAACAGAGTAGTAATACACCTGTTGTGCGCCACAGTTGTGGTTGCCCTGCGGGTCAAAAAAATTGAGTCAGTGCAACACAAGTTCCTACTCAGAAAAGAGACAGGCAAGGAAAGTTCAATAGTGAGGTTGCACTGACACAACCAGTTCAATTAGATTGAGGTGCTAGGGTGCGGAGCATCAATCTTAGGGTCTTCAAACTGAACAGAAACCCCAATAAGGTTACAACTACCAAGAAAGTTAACAACAAAGAGATAGAGCTTACTTTAATTGTGTTTGACCCTGTCTACTGCCAGGAGTCAGTCCTGTCAACCATGATGGAGAAATTTAAGCCTGTACTTGACACTAGCTATGAGCCTTACGTCAGTGATGGCAATCAGGAAGAGGACAAGGAGCCTGAGTTCTACAGAGCTGACGAGGGAAAGTTGGTGTTAAAGAAGGTTGCAGCCTTCTACAAGAAGGTGCCCATGCCTTGTGTGCC
Organism: Entomophthora muscae; assembly: GCA_014839935.2. Taxonomy (NCBI): domain Eukaryota; kingdom Fungi; phylum Entomophthoromycota; class Entomophthoromycetes; order Entomophthorales; family Entomophthoraceae; genus Entomophthora; species Entomophthora muscae. The sequence continues at coordinate 151,811 of QTSX02002261.1, forward strand.
AGTCCCTGAGCAGGATCCCAGGTCAAATGAACCCACCAAGGCCGCCTGGAAGCTTATTCCTGATATCAAACACATCATCCTTCTCAAGCTAATGTGTGAATATGGTGACTACAAGGCGGCTGTGGCCATTGTTGGAGTGAATCCCAAGTACGCCAGCAAGACCTTCCACAAATTCATCAATACTGGCCATGTCCTTGCCGCAGAGAAATCCTTGCGCGTGTCAACCATGCTCACCAAGGAGCACAAATGAGCAATCCACCAGTGAATCACCTGGGACTGCCATCTTGAACTGGCAAATGTACAGGCCATGGTCAAATCTACTTTTGGGGTTGAGACCTTAATTTCCTTTTACTACCATCTGGTGAAGGGAATGTACTTTTCCTGGAAAATCTTGAGGTATCTCCCTATAATAGAAACAGCCCAGCCAATGTCAAGACCCAGAAAAAATACACTGAGGTGTACACTGCCCTCAAAGCCAAGGGTAAAGTGAAATTCTACTATATTGACAAATCAGCATTTGCATCATCTATGCGCAATGCATATGGATATGTACTCAAAAGCTCAAATGATGGGGTAGCTTGGTGTGCTGCAGTCTGCGCAACAGCCTATTCCATGGTGGCTCTCCTTGGTCCAAAGTGGGTCAAGCTCTATCAAATGATACTAGGCTCCCACAACAGCCGGACCTTCCTATTGTTTCTCCAATTGGTTCAGGAACACCTGAGGCGCACATGCCTGGGCTTCACCAATGTAATAGTACTGGTCAATGTTGGTCTCCACAAGGTGCAGATATTCTTGATGAATTTCCAATGATTAATACAGGCATTGCAGTGGTCCCCAACAATTGACCAAATTCAATTTGTGCTTTCTCTTCCTCCCTGCCTATTTGCCCTTCCTAAATCCTACTGAGGAGGTCTTTGGGTGGCTCAAGCAAGTTATCAAGCAAGGGACCCCAACTGGGACCTAGGACCTCTTTGATTTGCTGCAGGCTGGGATCTGCACCCTTCCAGCTGAGAATGTGGCCAAATTCTATGGCCACACTGATTTGTTCATCCCTTTGTGCCCCTTCAAGCAGCCAATCAATTAAAGGCTTAGCTATTCTGACTATTTTTCATATTCTCTAATTTACTGTTTAAGATTTATTAATTATCATATTATATTTAGAAGCTTCCAAGCCCGCAATCACATTTGTTGGGACCATCAATGAATGTTTGTAATTTATTTATTTTATATTAAATTACTTTATTATGGCCTCTGCTGGCTATCCCAAACACTTAATACTGGATTACACATATAAATTTATATCACTCTTGTCAAATAAATATAAAAACCAAATTTAAAAAATTAACAGTAAAGCTCTCAAGGTATTTTTAATTTTTATTAATAGTGTCAGGATACCAGGAGTACTGTGGGGCTCCAGCAGGTGAGGGAGGAGTCAAAGAAGGTACTGGCATGGCCCACCAGATGATGAGACCTAACTTTGCCAGGTAGGAAAGGGCCTTTCCAGCCACAGCCCAAGGTCCAGCTGCTGGCAAGACAGAGTCAATCAATCCTGTGAGCGCAAGGTAAAGCACTCCCAGGAATCAAATACTCTGGCCAGAGGCATCAGAAGTGGGGGGCTGAGATGGTTGGTTTGGGTGTTGGGGGCGGTTCCATGGGGACCAAGTAGGCAGCAGGATTGTTGTACTTCCTGTTGAAAATCAAAGGGTAGATGGTGATTGCTTTGCCGTCTTGGACAATTTGGTAGGGTTCCTTGGGAGCATTTGGGCGGGTGTACCACTGCAAGTCTTCCAATGTCCAGGGTTTGTGGTCAGGATTGGTGGGGTACTCAGTGAAATGCACAGGGCCAAATGGATCCTTGGGTGGGCCGTAGTAGTCAAAGGCTTTGGTTTTATCAACTGGAGTCTGACTATCTATCCCAGTAGAGGGGTACTGACACTTGGCTGTATGAAGATGGAAGAGTATCAAAAATAGGTATGGAAACAGATTGGTGAACCAAAGGTTCATAACAACTTTATTTGGTAAGGATGACAATAAAGAACTTTTTCAAGTGCTTCTGATTTATATACTTAATCACATGCAGGTGCCTCTGGGTATTCTTCTGATGCTATCTGTATGGCAAGGCTTGGCATTTCAGGTCCTGCTGTTTGGTTGGCTGCTTCATGGTTATTTTTGGGGTTTTCATGAACAGTTGTTTGGCTTTTTGATGGTCCATCTTGGCTTGGCTGGTCATTGATTTTGGCAGGTTTGGCTTCTGGGGTTTTAGGGTCTTTCTCAATTTGATCACCATTTTTGGACTGGCTTGACAGGCTCTCTTGAGCCCAAAGAACTTGATTAAAAAAGGGGTCCCCAATTGGGGACCCCAAATTACTTAATGGAGGGTGGGCTTGGTCTGGGTTTACTGGGCAGCTAAAAATAGCCTTCCCAGGCCCAGCCAAACCCACCAAGGCTTGGGCGTAGCTTTTGGGGCCCAAAGCGGGTCCCTCAGCTGCCACCAGGGTGGGAATGGTTCCTGCACCTGGATTTGCTTCAAAAAGCAAAAATCCAGGTGCAGGCAAATCTCTCCCACCTTCTAGCCCTGCCTGGTGGCTAGGAGCAGGTTCAATTCCCGCCTGGGGCCTCGAAACTGTTACTTTTGTAACAAATAGATTTTAATATACAGGTATAAATACCTCCTATAAGATTTTTTTATGTAATAGTTCACTAAAATAAAAAATTTAAAAATTAATTGTAATAAAATAATCTTAAGTCTAAATATATTTATTTGTATAGAGAATATATCAAGAGCACCTGTAATGGGTTCTTTGGTATGTACCCACCTGGCAATGGAGGTGGTGCACAACCTCCACCACCACACTGTTGACAGTGGATGTACCCTGATTGAAGTATTCTTGGTAGCTTGAAAAAGGCAGTAGGGTCAGGTGGGCCTGCAGACCTGTAAATCCCAGACAGGAATAAGGTGCCCTGAATTATGTGGTCAACCAAGATGTAACCTGGGGGATCTTCTTCCGGTCCAGGGAGAGCTTGGCCTTGTTGATCCTGAGAAGTACCCCATCTAGGACCTCCACATCAGCACTCATCCCAAAGTAAAAGAGATTTCCAAGGTAAATCACCAGATGAAACCTTTGTCCTGCTGTCAATATTTTGGGGTCTTGAAGAAATATATTTATTATTGGGCATTGTATGGGGTTTTTTGATAGAGATTGTATAGCAACAATCTATAGCTACCAATCAGATCTTGGGATACAGCTATGGCCTGGCAGTGTCTAGTTGGGCCATAGGAGAAAATACATGGGGTCTTCAAGTAAACAGCAGAACACTCTACTTGGATACTTCTGAATACTAGGCGTCAGCTAGTAGTGATACACTGATAGAGATCTGTACTCTCTATCTTCAAGGGTGAATATTCTGCTCAATCTCTAATTAGGAATGCACCTTTTATAGGGTGGATAAGCCCTCTTTACAGCATGATTTCTGGCGCTTCTAACTCTTACTAGCCAGTCTATCTGTTCCCCAGTTTACTAGTTTCAGCCCCCAGAGTTAGGCAGCCATGCTGGTCTGGCATGGGACTTTGATGGATTACTGACCTCAGCCTATTGTAACAGCGTCTTGGCAGCATCCTGTCTGCAATTTATGCATATTCAAGGTCTAGTTACCCTGTCAATAAGTTTTTGCATTATGCATTATTATAATTGACCTTCCATATTGATCATAGGTTCCCATGCATCTCCTGGCGCAAATGGTTAGCAGCAGAACACCCTGCATTATTATTCAGGAATCATCAATCTTATTGATAGAGGCGCATTCTGTAATCATAATCAGGAATCATCAAGATTAATTGTTTAGATTCAACCCAATGAGAAGTCTAGTAGTGAAACACAGTCAATCTTTGGGGTAATTTTCAGTGTACTGATTACCCAAAGCTATGATTGAGATCAGCTGATACTTCCTGAAGCTTGGCAGCTTTATGGAAATTGGTTGTCTAAAGCCAATCAGTCAGGAGAATGATGGTCAAGTCTACCATGTTATTCCAAAAACCTGACACCTGCAAAGGCTTCTTTAAACTCATAGAGTTTATTATACACGGTACTAATCTTTTTCTTTTTCTTATGCTTGGTCTTGGCAAATGTGAGCTCCATTACCAGATGGAGCCCCATCTTGTTGGCACTCCATGCTAGCCTAAAGTCTTCCAGGAGGGTTTTATTCTTCTTTGCGGCTGTTGTGTCTGCAACAGCCAATTTTGACGCTGCACACTCAAAGTTTTCTAGGAGGTAGGAGAGTGTGTACTCCACTGGGAAGCAAAAGCAAGTAGCTGCATGGGCCCATCCCATCTCTGGTATGTTCTTGAATGGGAGCGTCTCCAGGACGTCCCAAACAAGATCAGTGGAGTTTACACATTAAACTCCACTGAGGACTACCGGGTATAGGCAGATCAATTAGGCATCATTGTAGTCAGTAACTGCCCCTTAGATGGCCCTTCCTCATGTGTCAGCCCAGCTAAAGCCTCCTGCAACATTGGGAAAGTACTGTGAATCATATCCTTGAGCTACTGCAAAACAGGGTGGTAGGGCTTGCTGCTTGCTCATGTGGCCGGCAAAGTTGCTATAGAAAGTGACTGGGATGTAGGGGACCAGGACCTGGCGTAGTCTGCTGTCTATATTTTTTAAAAAACAGGTAAGTATTTTAAAAAACTTATTTATTTTTATTAGGTTACCTTCTTCTGTGATTTCCTTGCCCACAGCACCTGTTGGTTTGGCCATTCTCAGAGCAAGCAGTTGAGCAGGAAATTCTGCATCCTTTGTTCTTGCTTGTTTGGCAGGTTTGAGGTGGGCATACATTTCAGGGCTGTTGACCCAGACAGACGGCACAGAAAGGGCATAGGACTTGAATTGTAAGCCCTCTACATCTTTCTTCTGGATGTTAAGAAGACACTAAATGGTCTTCTCAGGGGTATCAGGAATTTTGGTCATTGGGGCCTTGGTGAACACCTTGTCTAATTTTTACCTTTCAAGGACAGCAGACTTTACTTTGGCTTTGGCCTTGCGGTCAATTTATTTGATCTTGGTGATTGCCAAGTTGAGGTCTTTGAGTAGTTTTTTGAGTTCTCTCACATGATTTTTTACTAACCTTCACATTTTTTATAGCTTTTACCCCCAATGAACTCTGTGTTATTCTGATACTATTGCATCTTTGTTTATTCCTTTTTGTTTTCTCATTTACTACAATATCTCATCTTTTTACCCATTGTTTATATGTTTTATGCTTATCTCAAAATGTGTTATTTGCTTTGTGTTGACATTGCTTCCTTAATTGCCATATTATTTTTAGTACCTAAACACAGCCTCTTGTAAAAATACTAACAAAAATTTGGAGATCAGCTAAATTTAAATTATAAAATTATAAGTTTACTGTGTTTAGATAAATTTATTGCTGATCCAAATTTAAAACATTAATGATAAACTTTAAGTCAATCAGGAGCCAGGTGATAAAGTGATTGTTGTGACATAAAGGGTCATTTGATAATTCTTTGGTGCATATGTGCTTTTTATCTGATTGGCTGGGTGCTTTGCCATTGTGCGCCATTGCCACTGTGGCAAGTTGTTTGTGGACTAGTGCCCAATCAGCTGCTGGGTTAGCACTAGTCCACCAACAACTTGCCACAGCGGCAATGACGCACAATGGCAAAACAGCCAGCCAATCATATTAATTAGCGCACATGCATCAAAGAATTATTGAATGACCCTTTATGTCACAACAATCACTTTATTACTTGGCTCCTGATTGGCTTAAAGTTTATCATTAAGGTTTTGAATTCAGATCAGTAACAACTTTATCTAAAATAAATTAACTTATAATTTTCTAATTCAAATTTAGTTGATCACCAAATTGTTGTTAATATTTTCACAAGGGGCTGTGCAAAGCACCAAAAATAATATGGCAATTAAGGAAACAATGCCAACAAAAAGCAAGCAACACATATTGAGATGAGTGTAAAACATATACACAATGGGGAAAAATGGGATATTGGAGTAATGTGAAAACAAACAGGGATAAACAAAGAGGCAATAGTATCAGAATAATAAAATTTTATTGGGATGAAAGCTATAAAAACATATGGAAAGATTAGTAAAAAACCAATGAGAGAATTGGAGAAGCTGCTAAAAGACCTCAACTCAGCAATTGCTGAAATTAAAGAGATTGACCGCAAGGTCAAAGCAAGAGTTAAGTCTGCTGTCCTTGAAGGGGACAAAATAGACAAGGTTTCTGAAAAGGCCCTTATGACCAAATTACCAGACACCCTGGAGAAGACAATTGAGCGCTTACTAAATATTCAAAAAACTATGGTTGAGGGCCTCCAGTTCAAGTCATTTTCCCTCTCTGCGCCGTCTGTCTGGACTGATGACCCTGAAATGTATGTCCATCTCAAGCCAGCCAAGCGCGCCAGGAAAGAGGACACAGAATTGCCATACTCAACTTCTTGCGCCAAGAATGGCCAAGCAGGATGAGGCTGCAAGCAAGGAAGAAACACAATAAGGTAACCTAAAAAATAAAATTAATAAATTTTCAAAATACTTAACTTTTTTTCTTAGAAAATGTAGACAGTGAACTCCATCTGGTCCTGGTTCCTTTTTTTTCCCCCCACCTTCTACGCCAACTACGCCACTCATGTGGCCAAGCAGCTGTATCTGTCCCCCTTGTCTTGCAGAGGCTGGAGGACCACATCCACAGGTCCTTTTCTATGTTGCAGGAGGCATTGGCCGGGATGACACATGGCAAGGGGGCATTTGAGTGGGCAGTTACTGCCTACAAGGATGCCCAACTGGTCTGCCTGGATCCATTATCCCTCAGTGGAGTTTACTGTGTAAACTCCATTGAGCTTGTTTAGAACGTCCTGGAGACGCTCTTATTCAAGAATGTACCAGAGATGGGTCAGGCCCATGAGGCTGCTTGCTTCTGCTTCCTGGTGGAGCACACAATATCTTACCTGTTGGAGAACTTTGGGCGCGCGGTGTTAAAATTGGCTGTTGCAGACGCAACAGCCATAAAGAAAACCAAAATCCTCCTGGTGGACTTTGGACTGGCCTGGAGTGCCAACAAGACGGGGGTCCCTCAAGCAATGGAGCTGACCTTTGCTAAAACCAAACACGAGAAAAAAAATAAGCGCAGTATACAATAAGCTGTGTGAGTTTACTGAAGCCTTTGCTGGACAAAGGCTTCATCTGATGGTTTACCTGGGGTTCCTGATTTACTTTGGGATGAGCGCTGATGTGGAGGATCTTGGCAGGGTCCTCCTAGGGATTGACAAGGCCAGGCTCTCCCTGGATGGGAAGAAGGTCCCCCCAGGTACATCTCAGTGGACCACGTGATACAAGACGCCCTGTTCCTGGCAGGGTTTTTGGGTTTGCAGCCCCACCAGAAAAGCTGCTCCTACATTCCCACCTGACCCTTCTCCCTTTTAATAGCTGCCAAGAATATTTTAACCAGGGTGTATCCACCATCCACAGTGTGGCGGTGGAGGTTGTGCGCCACCTCCATTGCGGGGTGCGTACATACCAAAGAACTCATTATAGTCACACACAATAAAAAATATGATTCCAATAAATTTTATTACAATTTATTTATTTTTATTATAATAAATTTGTATAATTTTAATTCAACAAACAAGTTTTGCAAGATATATTGCATAAATGGTTCCATAAAAGCATAAAATTATATGTTAATAAAATAAATTCTAACTTGTGCATTTTACATTTAATTTTTTTTAAATTTGATTTTTTATTTATTTGATAAGAGTAATATAAATATATTCACTTAATATAGTATCAAGTGTTTGGGATAACCTCAGATGGCATAATAAAAAAATTAATATAAATTAAATAAATTACTAACCTCCATTGATGGTCCTGCTGAATGTGATTTTAGGCTTGGAAACATCTAAATATAAAATGATAATTAAGAAATCTTGAATAGTAAATTAGAGAATATAAAAAAGTTGGACACACTAAGCCTTTAATTGATTGGTTGTTTGAGACAGCGGAGGCTATGGCATTCATAAGTTGGTTCTGGGATCCTAATGCAATTTGATGGTGAACCAGGGCGGGTTGGATGAACTGGTTGACTAACACAACAATTGTATTCATGGAATCCATCAGCGCAGTGGGAGACCAAAGTCCAAGAGGAGGGAATAAAGGTCTTCAGAGGCATACCTGGGACAAAGAACAGGGATGGTATGCATTGCCACAGTGCCAGAGTGGAGCAGGGAGCAGGCAGCAGCACGAGCTTGCTTGTAATTGAGAGAGAAAGCTAGAAGGGGGTCCATGCGGGCCCAGGGGACAGAACCAATACCATGGGAGTTGTGGGGGCATTGGTGATGTCTTCTTCTAGAGAAGGACATGAAACTTTAGGTTGCTTGGGTACTTCAGAAACAAAGGGATAAGGACCAGAGAATGTGCATGGGAACAGGGTAACCAAGGGGCTTGCAGCCCCTGTAGTGAGCACCATTTTGTTGTGTTTGGCTCCTGGGGACAACATCCAGGAGGACACGGCAGGAAATCTTTATAACAAAAGATTTTAGGTTCAAAGCTAGCCTTGGGTTAGCCTTCAGGGAAAAATTAAGGGCATATACCTTAATTTCTTGGAATACAAGATGTGAAAGTCCTTTTGGCAAAAAGGACAGGAAAAAGCTTTAAGATTATTAAAGCCAACGCAAATGTGGATAAACTTGTCTTTATTAGGAGATTTGATTCTACTTAAATAGTAGACAAGGGACGGTGATCACTCATTAGAAAGACAGAGTGGCTGAAGGGGTCACTTTGCGGTGAGGTCATACTAGGATCAAACATGGGAAGGTATGCTATTCTGGAATGGGTGGATACTGGCCCAGACCCATTTTACGGAAACAAGGAATTCCCAAACTTGAAAGCAAACCCAGAAAAAATCTTTGCAGTTATCATTTATTGAAGGCCATATCAAAATAGCATTAATGGCATGATTTCCAACAATCAACAACTTGCCACAGCGGCAATGGCGCTCAATGGCAAAACACCTGGTCAATCAGATTAATTAGCACACATGCTGTTGCAACTGAACCAATGAGGATTCAGTATTTGAATTGGGGAAGACAACAGTCCAATAGAAAAGACAGGAATAATAAGAATAGGGTATGGTTTATGTTAGAATGTTGTGATTAATATACCATATGGGGAAAGCCACAAGGCCACAAGGGGGTGGCATAGTGGTACTGTTCCGTGTAAGGTTCAAAGCCGAGAAATAACTTGTACAGGGATCAGCAGGTCAAATTGGCAGTGCTCCTAATTAGGAGAAAGTGCCCGCAATTTGATATTGCCATCAGATTGGTTCATGTTGTTAGATACATCAAGGGGCAACTCATTGAGCGCCCCCTGTTTATTGTAAGATACATTGGCAGGCAAGTCTTGAAACTTGGTTGCAACACCCCCCTTGCCCCCTGCTTGTTGTCAGACACCAGGATTGGAGTCTTCAGAAGATCTGGGAAGTTCTGCACAAACAGCCTTTGTATGGGGATGGCGCAGCAGGGGTGCAAGCAATTGTTGTGAAGCTTCTTGGTGTTTCCTTGGGCATCTTCAAGCTGATAGGTGTGATTGTCATAAACCGCAGCTAACTTGAAGGGCCCTAGGTGGTTAGGTTCCAACTTGGCCAAATTGGGTTTGAGGGTGTAGATGGGGTCACCTATAGTGTATATGGCTTCAAAGTGATTTGTCCCTCTTTTAATTTGTTTGTGTTCAATTTATTGGGCCTTGGCACGCCATTGGTTTAGAGATTGAGTCGTCAACAGGGGGCTTTCTGGGAACTGTATACTGTAACTTCCCCTGTTCAACTCCTGTCAGATTGTCAGGCGTTCCAAAGGCCAAGGTGCTGGGACTGAACCTGGTGCCCCTGTTGATTCTTGTCTGTAAAATAAGTAGATCAGTGGGCAAGTGTTCAGTCCACGCGGTATTGGGGTGTTCCTGTGAGAGCTTGGCAATCAGCTGGACCAGTGAGCCATTTAATTGTTCTACGCGTCCATTGGCTTGCAGATGATAGGGGGTGGTAACTATCTGTTGGAGAGCATTCTTGGAGAAGTATGCCTTTATGACCTGTCCAACAAGTTTGGGGCCACCATCTGTGATGAGACATTTGGGCTTCCCAAAGCAGGCCACAATCTCCTTACCAATGAAGCAGGTGGTGGTGGTGTGATTAGTTGTTGCCCAGGCCACTGGCCAACAAGTGAAGTAGTTGATGGAAGTTATGATGTACTTCTTTACCAGCCTGTCTTCAGGGAGGTGCCCAACCACATCAAGGGCCCACTATTCAATGGGTTCCATGGCCTTGATGGGAAGGACAGACTTGGGGATGCAGGTTTGGATGTATTCTTTTTGCACAGCACACATGCTTTGAGGAGGTCCAAGATATCTTGGCGCATACACGGTCACCAAATTTTTTGTTTCATGATCTCAAAGAGGTTGCATCCTCTGATGTGACCCAAGGTGCGGTGATAATGCAATATCATGTTGCCTTGTTGTGTAGTGAGAATGTAAGGCGTCTTCTCACCTGTCTCTGCCCAGCGGCAGACGTTGCCAGCATTGGTGGTGAACTGACTTTTGTTGTCCTTCAACTTGGAGATGATTACTGAGTTAAAGCCTTTGTAACAAGTTGCTTCAGGACGGAGGTACAAAATTGGCCAGTCTGGATCCAAGCCATTATCCCCGGTGATGGACGCTATGTAGAGTTGTGAGAGGGCGTCAGCTGTGACAAGCTCTTTCCCAGGCTTGTACTCAATGTGCAACTGGTAGGGGGATAGACGCTTGACCCGGCCTGCTTGGCAGTGTGTCAAGTGGGACTGTGTGTTGAATTACTGGAGTGACTTGTGATCTGTCAGGACGTGGGGTGGAAAGGTCGCCCCTTCCAGGTAACAGCGTCATTTCTCAATGCAGTGCAAAATTGCTGCTAACTCTTTATCATGTATAGGGTAACATTGTTCTGAGTCAGTAAGCTTCCTGGACTTGTATGCCACGGGGAGGAAGACACCTTTGTCAGTTTCTACTTGTAGTACGCCCCCTATGGCTCTGTCAGAGGTGTCAGTCTCAAGTTTGTACTAGCAGTTCCAATTGGGGAACTGCAATACAGGTGCAGTTGTAAGTCTTTGCTTTGACGTCTCAAAGGCCTGCTCTCTGGAAGGGTTCCAATGAAAGCACTGTTTAGTGTTTAGGAGCTTGGTGAGAGGTGCAATTATTTCCCTGAAATTGGAAATGAACTTACGCACGTAGGCAACCATGCCTAAGAAGGTGTGCACCTGGCCCACATTGGTGGGAGGCGGCATACTGGTGATTGCCTTGATTTTGTCAGGGTTGGGCTTTATCCTTTGGGCAGAGATGGTGTGCCCAAGGAACAGCAGCTCCAACTTAAGGAACTTGCATTTGGAGGGCTTAGCTTTTAGCTGATTTTTCTGAAGGGTGTCAAGGACAGCACAGAGGTGTTGGAGGTGCGTGGTTTAATCTTGACTGAAGACAACAATGTTTTCAAGGTACACAACCACACATTTATCAACCAATTCATCAAATGTTTTGTTCATCAACATGGCAAAGGTGGAAGGAGTATTGGTCATTCCAAATTTCATGACCTGACACTCAAACAACCTGTAGCGTGTGTGTAAGGCAGTTTTTGCCTCATCCCCTGGTGCAATGCAGACCTGGTTGTACCCCGTGGTGAGATCAATCTTGCTAAAGACCTTTGCGTCCGCAAGTGTGTCAAACAGGTTGTCAATCAATGGCAGGGGGTACTTGTTCTTAACCGTCACCTCATTTAGAGCGCGGTAATCTGTGACCAGGCAAAGAGACCCGTCCTTCTTGGCTACAAAGAAGACAGCTGCCCCTTATAAAGAGAGCAAGGGGCAAATAAAGCCCTTGTCAAGCGCGTCTACAAGGTGCTGGTGGAGGGTCTTGTCTTCTTTTGGTGTAAGACAATATAAGAGACATGTTTTAGGTAACAATCCTTGGAGTTGTACAGCATGCTGGATCTTCTGGGGAGGGGGTATTTGTTCTAGTGTTTCATTAAAAATGTCCTTATACTCCTTGAGGAGTGTGGCAAGCGCTGGTAAAGGTAAAGTGGTCAAGGGAGGGGTTGCAGGTGGTTCAGCGCAGATAACTTCAACTGAGCATTGATTAAAGTCTATTTCCCCCCTTGAAATTGTACGAGCCTGTCTCTGTTATTCTGACAAACACAGTATCATGGAGTAACTTGCTCATTTCAGCAGGATAGATCTGAAAGCCCACCCCATTTCTATTGAGAGTGATAACAGATGTATCCCAGTTGATGTAGAGACAATTGTGACAAAGCCAGTCAAGCCAGCAATTACATTGTGGCTGAGCCCTGCCATGATTGACCCAGAGAGCTTAACCTGAATGTTCCCCATTCTCACAGAGAAGGGTACTGTCTTGTGGGTAATTGCCACTCTATGGGAGTCAGCTACTTGTACTGCCTTGAATCAGCTTGGCATACAGTCTAACTGTTGCAAATCAGCAAACACATGGTCAACCATAGTGTGGTTGGCCCTGGTGTCCACCAAAAATTTATGGGTATTCCCACAAAAATAGAAGGGATAAGCCAAGAGGGTTACTTTATTGGGAGAGTGGCTTGCTTGAAGCATGGGGTTGTCACTATGAACCTGGAAGACCTCAAGGGTTTCAACTTTGTGTACACTGTATTTGCAGGGATTCTTTGCAAGGAGGGATTGAGAGTGTAGGTCAAGTGGGGTTGTAGAACTTCTTGTAGCTACAACCCCCAGGCTTTTCCTGGGTCCTCAATTTGTGCTAACTGGAGTTCCCCCCACAGGGGCGTTTAACCCCATTATCCTGCTGACAAGGCTGGCGGCGGCCTACTTGGCTGTGGGCACTGCCAGGTGTTGTATGAGGTTGAGATAGAGCATAATTTGTGCGGCAGAAACCCATTGAAGCCTAATTGTTGGCCTCCACAATGGCCTTGTAACAGTCATCAAGGGAGGTGCAACAATCTATGGGGACCCACTTAAAGATATGAGGCTTGAGCCCATTGACTATCAGAGTCAGAAGCATGATGTTCCTGTCAGTCATGGCTTCAGGGGTGGTAACAAGGTATTTGGGAACAGACCCAGTCTGTTTAATTGCTAGGAGGGGAGTTCTCATCACAATAGGCGAGAAGGTTTTGCTGTAGCAGGACTTTGTGGCGTCCCTGAATGCTGCCCAGGTAATGTCAAGTTCCTGGCTGGCCAAGTTGGTAAACCACACATCAGCAGGCTCTGTGAGGCGCTCAGACGCAGTAACAACCCACATGGTCTCAGGTACTTGACAGATACAGAGGCAGGTTTTGGTGAAGTGAAGCCAACTGACAATGTTGGCTCCTTTGACCCCACCTGCAAAGGATTCCAGCTGGAGGTTGAGCATGCGCTGTGACAGGTCTGACTGAGGCAGTGTGACGCTGGGGTCACACTGTCCAAGGCGGAGTCAATTGTACACACTTTTAAGAACTAGCTGGTCTTGGTAAATAACGTGCCCGTCAGGGATGTCCCCCTTGGGGATTGGCAGGAAGGTCTCTTGGTGGGGAGTAGTCATACAGCCTGTACTCTGTCCTTTCTTGGGGGGGTTTTCTTTAGGTAGGTCAACAACCTACCGCTTCTATCACTGTTGCAACTGAATCAATGAGGATTCAGTATTTGAATTGGGAAAAACAACAGTCCAATAGAAAGGATGATAATGAATAGAATAAGGTATTGTTTATTGTAGAATATTATTATTAATATACCATATGGGGAAAGCCACAAGGCCACAGGGGGGTGGCATAGTAGTACTGTTCCATGTAAGGTTCAAAGCCAAGGAATAACTTGTGTGGGGATCAGCAAGTCAAATTGGCAGCGCTTCTAATTAGGAGAAAGTACCCAAAATTTGATATTGCCATCAGATTGGTTCATGTTGTTAGATACATCAAGGGGTAAATTGCTGAGCACCCCCTGTGTATTGTAAGATACGTTGGCAGGCAAGTCTGGAAACTTGGTTGCAACAATGCATCAAAGAATTATTGAATGACCCTTAATGTCACAACAATCACTTTATCACTTGGCTCCTGATTGGCTTAAAGTTTATCATTAAGGTTTGACTTTGGATCAGTAACAACTTTATCTAAATACAATTAACCTATAATTTTCCAATTTAAATTCAGTTGATCACCAAATTGTTGTTAATATTTTCACAAGGGGGTGTGTTTGGGTGCTAAAAATAACTGTGTTCTGGATCTAGATACACAACATAGTAAATATATGATTTTATAGAAATACGCTGAACATAAAGAATATAGCCAACTATAAACAAAGAGAACACAAACAATTGAAATTCAAAATAAAGATAATATAAATATAAAAGTTTGGCAACAGGGAGCTTATTGGGGACAGAGAAGAGTGATTCCTAGTAGGCGGAATAGTGCGGGAAGGAAGGCTTAGAGGTGGTGCTGGCCTGGGGGGTCTGGGATTGGGTGGATGGGGCTGGCATGTGGGGAGTGGTGGTGACAGGGGTAGAGGTAGGAGGATTTATTGTGATAGCCATCATATGCCGCTTGTTGTATTCCTCATTAGTCATTGCCTTGATTAGCTGATAGGTGACTGTGGCACGGGGTGGGAGGTGCTTATCCTTACATGATTGGTTGCATATGTTCACATGGAAAACCATTTGAGAAAACAATTCAGCCACTATTTGGCAACCAAAGAGAGACTTGTGGTCAAGGACACCAAGATAGTGGACATTGAACTTCTGGAGGCAGCGCTGCCAGACTGTGTCTCCAATATTGAAGAACACTACATTGGCCAGATGAATATCTTCATGACCAGAGGGGTAGAATGAGGCCTGATGTCTGTGTCCCTGGATTGCCTTGAGGGCAGTGGAGCTACCCTCCATCTGGTGGCTCAAGAAAACCCAGTGAGTGTAATTTGAGCTATCCCAGGAGTTGAGCAATTTTCCAAGGATGTGGCTATAATTGTAACCATTGGTGAAATCAGGGTTTGTCCAATATTATACAAAACCCTTGGCCAAAACAACCAGGAATGCACCAATAAAAGCTCCCCTCTTGAACTTCTTCCTTTCTTTTCAGGTGATGGCTTTTAGTTGCTTGCCAAAATTGTCAAAAGCTATTGATAGCTTGTAGTAGAAGATGAACATGATGTCATCTGTTAGTCTGGTCAAGCATTGAACCAGGGTGGATTCAATGGCAGGATCATATGGGGAATCCTCACTTTCATCCCATTGGTTGCTGCTGACATTGGTCAACACACGGACTGATACCACTTTCCTGTGCATCCAGAGCTGCACCATGCGCTCAGACACCCAAATGCCATGGTGAGAAAGTTGCTTCCAGACCTGGGCCAGGGGAAGCTTGGAGTCCCGCTGTAGAAGATTGAGCATGTTTAGGTATTTTTGTTGATCTGGGACTCTGGGGCCTTCTTTGGATTCTTGGATGTCCCAATCAGGTCCTCCTTGTTCATCAGGTTGTTGAACTCCCGCATGATGGTAGCTTTGGTGGATTGTAATTGACTGGTTATCTGGTCCCAGGACAGATCACACAGATTGAGTGCCACAATTTTCTGAAGAATTTGGGCAGGATGATTCTGTGTTTGGGGCGCTGGGCGGGGGGGAGCTGAATCCTGATTGGCTGAGGGGAGGTAGCTTGGCTGGTGGCAGGAAGTTGTTCCAATTCAGGGTTGCCATTCTGATTGGTTGGCAGCTTGTGAAGGGGTGGGTAAGGGAGTGGGGTTTGAGCTGGGCACACAGTGAATATTGAACAAGTCAAAGCCATAGGAGTTGGGGGTCAAGTACAGGTCAGCTTCCTCATTACCTGCATCAAAGGCTTGGGTGTAAATAGGTGCCTTGACGTTCTGAGCCTTGCCTCCATTGAGGCTGGCTTGGCTGCTGCTGGCTTGGTTGCTGGTGCTGTTGATAAGGAGCTCCTTTTGGGGAAGCTTCAAATAAAAAAGTAGGAGGAGAAGAAGTATATTTTATTGGATGATACTTTAGACTTATATAGATTTAGCTGTGGCGGGGATATTAGTTGGACCAAGCTCAGGGGCTGGTCATGTGCTAAATGGGTTCAAGTTGCTGGATACCTGAACAGTCATGTGATATTGGTTTGTTGCCATTTCTGGTATGTTAAATGGTATATTGAAAAGGAACCAAATCAGGCAATGACTGGATTTTAGGTGTGATGGCAGTAGCCAGAATACTTGTACATCCAGACCCTTGACACACCCCTCCCTTAAGGGGTTACTTGGGTACATCAGGAGGGGACTTTGTCTTGACGGCTGCCGCCTGATGTTCCTGGAGTTGTTTACTAGTGGGTACCAAATGGGTTGAGTTTTCTCCTTTGCTAGGGTGGAGGCAAGATCTATGATACTTTTTGGTGATGGGCTCTTTGGTACCCTGGAACTTAACCAGGTAAGTGTTCCTGTCTGGTTGGTATCTGATGATTCTTCCTGGTCCCCTGTGTACTGAGTCTAGTTTCTTTCTGTTCCTGGCTAGGACCCAGAAGGGGGAGTTGATGAGGAGTGGGTCCTCTGTTGAAGTTACCTTTTGAGTTTTGAGTCTCTTTATTTCAGCCAGTTTGGCTTTGAGGAGTATGTGTTGTAGAGCTGGTTTCTGTTCTACTGTGGGAGGTTTCCCCGGGGGGGATCTTCAAATATGGCTGGTTATTGTGGGTTACTATTTCTGGCTTGTACCTGTAGGTTAGCTCAAACAGTGAATAGCCTGTCCCTTGGTTGGTAAAAACCCGGGATACTAGTAATGTGTGTTTCACATAGAGTGGCCATGTGTCTTTGGCTTTGCCATTCATTACTTTCTCCAGGGTTCTGATAAACCTGCCGTTAAGGCGTTCAACTCTGCTGTTGGCCTGTGGCCTGTAGGGCAAGGTTGTGGAGTGTTTGATGTTTTTTGTTTTTAGATTGTTGTTTACTACGTGGCCTGTTAGCTCTTTTGCTCCATATTTTATGATGTAGTCTGGAGTGCCGTAGTCTGTTATGATTGCTTTATTGATGAATCAATTTATTGTTTCTGCCTTGTGATCTTTTGTTGCCCAGCAGATGGGCCAACATGTGGCAAAGTTGATGGCTACAATTAGGAAACGTTGATTTGTTTTGGTTTCTGGGAAGGGTCCCACTACGTCCAGTCCCCAAACCTTAAATGGTTCAGAGTCAGGTACTGGGTTAACTGTTGGCTGTGGTGCCTTGGTGCTGGCGTATTTTTCACATACTGTACACTTTTTTTAGAACATCAATTATGTCTTGCTTCAGGTTGGGCCACCATACTATCTCTTTTAGTGTGAGATATAGGTTGTTAGCCTTTGTGTGTCCTAGCAGACAATGGTGTCTTAGTATAGTGTCAACTCTTTGTGCAAGTGGGATGTATGGAATGTGTTTATCTTTGATGATTTGGTATACTGTGCCATTTGATACGTGGAAATGTTTTTCATTCCTTACTAGCGTATTGTAAGTTAGTTGATATGTGGAGGGATCCTTTCCTTTTGTCTTGTACTCAGTGTTGTATAGGTTGGGCCAGTCAGGGTCCAGGTGGTCAGGGTGATCCTCTCTTGGCTGGCATAGCCTGGAGAGAGCATTGGCCATGACCAGCTCTGCCCCTTTTTGTATTGGATGTCCAGGTTAAGCTGTTCCAGCAAGGACATCCATTTGGCTTGGCGCCGTGCGAGTGCATTCTGAGTTTTGAAATAGATTAAGGATTTGTGGTCAGTTAGTACTTGGACGTTTAAGTGTCCTTTGAGGTAACATCTCCATTTCTTGCATGCGTGATATATTGCTAGCAATTCTTTATCATGTATTGGGTATCTCTGCTCAGTATTTGTTAGTTTTCTGCTTTCAAAACATACTGGCAGGAAATCTTGCTGCCCTGGCTGGCAGATGTGTAGGACTGCGCCAATGGCGGTGTCACTAGCGTCTGACTCAAGCTTGTAGCACCTGTTATTATTAGGGTATTGCAAGATTGGTGCTTCAATCAAAGCTTGTTTTAATAGTTGGAAATTCTTGTCACATTCTGGAGTCCAGATGAATTTCTTTTTGGCATTAAAGTTGGTTAGGTCATTGATTGATGTGGTGAGCTTTCCGCAGTCTTTGATGTATTTCCTTAGATAAGCTACCATACCAAGAAATCATCTAACTTGGTTCACAGAGGTGGGACGTTGCATGTTATTTATGGCTTTTATTTTATCTGGGTCTGCTTTGATGCCACTGTCAGAGACAATGTGGCCCAAGAACAAGAGTTCCTTTTCCATAAATTGGCACTTACTAGGCTTAGTGTATAGCTTGTGCTTTGCAAGTCAATTGAGTGTCTCACGGACATGCGTGAGGTGTTCCTCTTTTGTTTTTGAAAATATGATGATGTTTTCAAGGTAACATACTGTGTTTGAGAGGCCGTTTAGTGCTTGGTTCATCATGGTGACAAACGTTGCAGGAGCTTTTGTCATCCCAAAGTTCATTACTTTACATTCAACTGACCCAAACTGTGTGCGGAACGCGGTCTTTGTATGTCCTTCTCTTTAACTTCAACTTGGTTATAACCAGATGTGAGGTCAATTTTCAAGAAATTTTTTGCTCCAGAGAGCCTTGCAAATAGGTCTTCAATGAGGGGAAGTGTGTATTTATTCTTTACTGAACTTGTGTTTAATGCTCTGTAGACAGTAACTAAGCAAAGAGATCCTTCTTTCCTCTTTACAAAGAAAACTGCTGCCCCCACGGGGATTCAGATGGGCAAATGAATCCTTTGGCTAGGTTTTCCTTGATGTGGGCTTTAAGTGTTTGGGTCTCCATGGGGGAGAGTCTGTAGAGGGTTGCAGGTTTGGGCATGCATTTGCATAAGTCAATGCCATGTTTGACCTCTTGTTTGGGGGGTAACTCTGTGAGTTCTTCCTTGAATACATGAGTGTATTCATTTAGGAGTGCCACAAGTTCTGGGCATTGGATCTTTTGTGTTTGTATATTATTAAATTTAGAGTACCTCATTATGTGGAGGGTGATGTCTTTGGTTAGATGCTCAGAGTCATCTTGATTTATGATTTGGACAAATACTGTATCTCTTAGAATCAGGTTGTTGGGTTCTTTGAGAATGTTGAAATTGACTCCATTGTGTTTTATTGTCATGGTTTTTGTTTTCCAACATACGCTGGGATTCACTCGGATGAACCAGTCCATGCCTGCTACAATGTTGTAGTTTATGTTGTTCATGACAAGTCCTTTGATGGACGTTTTTATGCCTTGGAGGTCAATTCTGAAGGGAGCTTTTTTTCCTTTGAGTAGAACTTTTGATTTGTCTGCCATTCTGGCGTATTTGAAGTTGGATTTGACAATTGGTATTTTGTACTTGGTTACAAAAGGTTTGCTAACCATAGTGTGTTGTGCACCAGAGTCAAATAAAATTTTATGTGTATGTGATTTGTAAGTGCATGGATAGACAAGAAGTTGTGAGCAATCTTTAATTTTTACGTTCATAAAAATGGAGGATTGCGGGACACAGGGGATGCAAGCAGCAAAGTTTGTGCCTTGGTACTTCTTCTTGTCAAGTTGGGGGGAGACAGGGGCACTTAAGCCTGCTTCCCCTCCTCTTTTCCCTGTTCCTATGTTTCAATACCTTCAAGGTCAGAGAATGTGGGGTCAGATTTGTAGCAAGTTGCTACTTCAGCGTCGTTAACTTTGGCGGTGTCCTCTTTCTTGGGACAGGAGCGGTTTGCACTTTGGCTACAATTGCTGTTGTTACAATTGGAGTTGTCATTGTTATGGTTGGTATTTTGGCGTTTATTGCCATTGGCGTTTTATCTGCCATTGCTGTTTGAGGAGCAGTTGCCGTTGCGTGCAGCATATTCCATGTTGGCGCGTTTTTCAGTGCACTTGGCTTCAGCAATGAGCGCGGGCATGGAGGTATTTGCTTCTGGGTGGATGAGGGCAGCAACAGAGGATTTAATTATGTTGATTAATGATGCTCTGGTGTGTATGTTGTCAGCTTGTGCTGGGTTTTAGATTTTGCAACATATTTCTTCAAATTTGTTGGTGTAGGCTGCAATAGTGGTCTTTTGAGGAAGATCACTGAGCTGTATTGCAATATCTTGAAGAGATTTGGTGACACGGAAATTGTGGGTGATGTCAGCTTTGAACTCTTCCCAGTTTTCAAGCTGTTTGTCAGTTTGTGAGTCAACCCAGGTAGAAAACCAGTTAGCTGCGGCCTTGTATAGGCGCTTGCTGGCTTCCTGGACCCATTTCTCATGAGGGATGTGGCTGGCACAGAGTTTGGCGACTGTGTGGTCTAGCCAGTTGATGGCATTTTCTTTGTTTTTACCAAAGAACTTGTCAATACCAATGTATTTGGTGTTGGCAACTTCACTTGTGATGGGTGGTTGTGTGTTTGTTTGTGGTTAAAGAGAGCAACTGTATTGAATTATCTTGGCACATGCTTTGGGCATGACCAGATCTTTGAATACGGTGCATCCACTAGAAATATCTTCATCAATGTTGTGGGCGCAGAAGTATGTTTTCCAGGTCTCCTGGGATTTGGCCTGGTTGAGTATGTGGGCAAAGGTAGGCAGGTTCTGTTCAGCTATCTTCTCTTTCATTGGCGTGGTCAAAAACCGTAGTGCTACCAGTGATAAGGAGCGCCTTTTGGGAAAGCTTCAAATATAAAAGTAGGAGGAGAAGAAGTATATTTTATTGGATGATACTTTAGACTTATATAGATTTAGCTGTGGCAGGGATATTAGTTGGACCAAACTCAAGGGCTAGTCATGTGCTGGATGGGTTCAAGTTGTTGGATACCTGGACAGTCATGTGATATTGGTTTGTTGCCATTTCTGGTATGTTGAATGGTATATTGGAAAGGCACCAAATTGGGCAATGACTGGATGTCAGGTGTGATGGCAGTAGCCAGAATACTTGTACATCCAGACCCTCAACACTGTCAAAAATGTTGTTGAAAAACATTTTAAAAAACCTAGGATAAAATCACTAAAAGTAGAAGTGTTACAATAGTAATAGTTTCAAAGCCCCAGGAAGGAATTGAACCCGCACTTAGCCGCTAGGCGGGCCAAGCAGGTGCAGGAACCATTCCTGTCTTGGTGGCAGCTGCATGGCTTGTTCTGGGCCCCAAAGCTATGCCTAAGCCTTGGTGGGTTTGAATGGGCCTGGGCAGGCTGATTTTAGCTTCCCAGTGCTCCAAGTTCAAGCCCACTCTCCATTTAGTAATTTGGGTTTTCTAATTGGGAACCCCTTTTTTAATCAAGTTCCTTCACATCAAAAATGCCTGTCAAGCCAGTCTAAGAATTTTTATCAAATTAGGAAAACCCCCATGACTCCTGAAGTCAAACCTGCCAGAACCAATGACCAGCCGGCCTAGATGAGCCACCAAAAAGCCAAACAACTGTTCCTGAAACCCCCAAACATGACCATGAAGTAGCCAATCAAACGGCAGAACCTGATATTCCAAGCCTTGCCACACAGATAGCACCAGAAGAATGCCCAGAGGCACTTGCAGATAAGTAAGATTATAAATCAGAAGCACCTGAAAAGGTTCTGTATTGCTATCCTTACCAATAAAGTTGTTATGAACCTTTGGTTCACCAATCTGTTTCCATACTTATTTTTGATACTCTTTCATCTGCAATCACCAAGTTGTCAGTATCCATCCTCAGGGATAGATAGCCAGACTTCAGTTGACAAAACCAAAGCCTTTGACTACTACTGCCCACCCAACGCTCTGTTTGGCCCTGTGCATTTCACTGAGTATCCCCCAACCCTGATCACAAACCCTGGACCTTGGAAGACTTGCAGCAGTACACCTGCTCAAATGCCCCCAAAGAACCCTACCAAATTGTCTGTGACAGCAGAGAAATCACTATATACCCTTTGATCTTCAACAGGAAATACTACAATCCTGCTGCTTACTTGGTCCCAATGAAACCACCCCCAACGCCCAAGCTGACCATTGCAACCCCACCCACATCTGATGCTGCTGGCCAGAGTAGTCAAATCCTGGGAGTGCTTTACCTGGTGCTCACATGATTGATTGATTCTTCCTTGCCAGCAGCCGGGGCCTGGGCAGTGGCTGGGAATGCTCTTTTCTACCTGGTAAAGTTATGTCCTATCATCTGATGGGACATGCCAGTACTTGCTTTGACTCCTCCCTCACCTGCTAGAGCTCCACAGTACTCCTGGTATCCTAACAAAAAGTTTGAAATTTCATGATTTATTTTTATTGTAATATTGAGTCCATATTTGGAAAGTTCTCAAAGCCATTTTACACAAATTAGGAGCCATGAAAATGAATAAAATGCCTCTGTTTCTAAATTAGATAGCTGTTGATTGGCTGTTAAACTGTTATATTTCTATTTTAGGCTGCTCATACTACACATATTGTGTGACTTCATTTTGTTTTGTTCTTGTGGAATCCCACTTCTAGATTGCTCAAAATTTGTTTCATTTTAGTCCTTCTGTTGGTGCCTCATATGAATCCTGGTCATATTATAATATACTCCGGAACAGCATCCATCCATCTCACTTGCTGTTTCAGTTCATTTTGTTTGTGTTTTAAACTACGCTGGTTGATATTTGCTATAATTTTGTATAATGATCTAGTGAAATTCTGTTTTTTTTTGTTTGACGGTTTATTTGTTAACCCAAAATATTTAAATTATTTGAATCCTGAATCTTGTGCAACTTGGATTTTGTTTAAATCTGAAATCATTTTGATTAAATCTGAGGTATTTTTGGTTGTTGCCACAGATTTTAAAATACTGAACCAATACTTGAGTAGAAGAAGCGGATCTCTAAGAACAGGCAGAAAAAGATAGGTAAAATTAGATGTGGCAACACTCTCTGTTGACCAACCTTATCAGTCTCCTCTTGATTCTTCTATAGATTATGCTATTTATGTAAATTTACGCCTCCCTCTTAGGCCTCTACTCCAATTTCTACCAAATGCTTGGGAATTTTTACTAAATTATGTTTGAATATTTATCCAAAAAGTTATTGAAAAAGCCCAATAAAAGACCTCAATTTGATATTTTGGAATAATTCTGAAGATGCCTCCACCTGACCCACCCAAGAGACACACCTGGTTAAATATCATGTTCAAGAGCAGCTGGGAGCATTGGTAATTTCATCCAAAGCAAATTTCCTGATGTTAGTTGGTTTGGTTTTCCTTTTGATTATGTCCATTCAAAATTTGTCAAGATCCTCCTGCCTCAAAAAATGCACTAATATCCGCTCATATCATTAGTTGATTGGTTTTGTTACATTCAATCCACCACCCCAATCTCATCTCATCTCTTAAATGAATGCAAGAGTTGTAAAAGACCTTGCTTTGTCACTCTCTACTCTAATAAAGTTTGAAATTTGTTAGTAGTTCTTGTCAGGGAACCAGCCTGTGGGGGTTTCCAAGGAACTGGCAGGCAGACAGCCCGCGGTTCCTGCAGGCAGGGCTCACCACAAGATTGGCACTAACTTTACAATATAAGATATCAATTTACCCAGTAGGGCCCAGGGTCCGCTCGCGGGTACCATTGAATCAATCAGGCCGGTGAGGGTGATATACATCACCCCAACTATCTGAGTGGAGGTGGATTCCTGTGGGCAGTTAGGTTGTGGGGTAAGAGGTGGTGTCATTGGAACTAAATAGGTGGGCAAGTAGTTGTACTTGTTGCAGAATAGAAGAGGAGGTATGGTGACTTTGGTTTCTTCTCTGTAAACAGTCTCAGTTTCTCTAGTTCTAGATTCTGGATTAAGATTTCCTCTAGCGTGAACTCAGAATATGCTGGGTTTAGTGGGTATTCTGTGAAATGTACTGGGTCAAAGGGAGCTCCTAGTGTGACAGAAATAACTGGATAATATGATTTTGTTTCTAAATGATGGGGAATAACCACCCAAATCCACATAGAATTGATGATTAATCACCAACACGGCTTCAGCTATTTTTTTGTGAATTTTCCAATTGTAACTCCAGGATTAAGTAGAACAATCAATCCTAACCAGAGTAAACCAAGATAAATGAACTGGGAAAGCATCAATGCATCTTCAGCATAGAATTCTGGGCATTAAGAAGTGACCCAATTTTCATCTTCAGGAATGGAGGGAGGAGCTACAAAATTAGCTGGCATGAAATTAACATTTTGCAGCGCCAACGACAAAGTTCCTGATGCCAGGGCCCATCTTCCTGAAATGATTCTGTTTAGAATCAGATTGTACAGGATATACCGCAACAACCTGAGCACAGGATGCATTTTAAAATTTAAAATTAGAACTTGGGATAATTGATTTTTATTGAGTAAATTTAGGAGGACTCAACTCTTAGAGTTGAAACAGGGAAAATTATTCAATATATATCAGAAAAATTGACTAAGCAATACCACCTGAATCTTGATCTCCTATTTCTTCAGCATCTTCAAGTAAGTATCTAGTCCAGGTTGCAAAGAACCCTTGTGTGACCAGTTTCTGACAACCATTCCAATTAATGAGCTTATATCGGGTGACCCTCATATTACGTTGATTTATCAACGTCAGTTTACAAGGGGGAGCTGGTTTCAGCTGGCATACTGGAGCAGCTGTGACCCATTTTCAATCAACCATTTGGTTTAAATCCGTTAACTTGGTCAATTTTGATACAGGTTTTCCTGCCTTCTGTGCCTTCTTACTTGGACAGACAATACCCGGCATTATGGAACTTACTGTGATATTACCCTCCGCTTTAGCCATGGGCACAATACCACCATCTGGGAGATGGGATAAAGAGAAATTCTTATGGGCAGGTGGGAGTTTCATTGTGGCAAGGGTAAGTTCAGGGTGTCCAATAGCAGTGGGATTGCGCTTGTAGAACTTGTGGATCAGATCAGAGGAATTTGAACAATTGTAGTGGGGAACCCAGGAGTTTTCAGAATCAGGATAACCTTTCCAAGATACCAAATATTCCAAACGGCAACAATTCTTGTGGGAAGCTTGAATACAATTTAATTTGTACTCAGGTTCTCCTTCCACAAGAATGGGTTGGGAAGAGAGGATCTCTGTTCCTTTGAAGGGAGTAAGGAGACATTCATGGAAGGTGTGGAAAATCTTGAAAGCAGGAGGTAAATCCAGCTGATAGGCAGAGGGATCAATCTGATGTTCCACCTTGAAGGGGCCAACTTGCTTGGGACCCAATTTATGACATGGAACTTTAAGTTTCATATTGCAAGCATTGACCATGACTAGATCACCTGGCCTGTAAGTTGGACCTTCCTGGCGCTTGCAATCTGTGTATTCCTTGTAAGTTGTCACGGCGGCGGCAAGAGTAACTTGGAGCTCCTGATGGACCTGCTTCAATTCAGCGGCTTGATCAGTTGCAGCTTCCACGTTGCTAACCAAACAAGGACCCATTTTGGAAGAGGGATTGTAACCCATATTGGCATAAAATGGCGATACTTGAGTTGACGTGTGCGGGGCGTTATTATATGTGAACTCTGCCATGGGTAGATTATCACACCAGTCATCTTGTCGCGCATTGGTGTAGCAATGTAGGTAGACCTCCAAACTTTGGTTTACCCTCTCTGTTTGTCCATTGGACTGGGGGTGGAAAGCAGTAGAGCAGCACAATTTGATGCCAAGGATTCCAGTAAAAGCTTCCCAGAACTGAGCAATAAATTGAGGACCACAGTCACTTACAATCTCCATTGGGATGCCATGTAGAGAGAAGATTCTGTTCACAAATAACCTAGCGGTTTCCACTGAAGTAATTGTGGTTGAGCAAGGTACAAAGTGTGCCATCTTTGTGAAACAATCAACTACTACCATGATTGCGTTAAACCCATTGGAATTGGGAAGCTTGCCAATGAAATCCACCAACACAGACGTCCAAGGACCGGCAGCAGGCTGAAGTGGGACCATTAAACCAGTAGTCTTATTCCGGCTGGCCTTGGATCAAACACATACAAGGCAATCTTGAACAAAAGCGGCTACCTGTACAGTCAAACCTTTCCAGGAAAACTGGCGGCGGATAAGTTCCACTGTTTTGTTTTTCCCTGGATGACCAGCTGTTGGAAAGGTATGATTTGCCTCCATGATTTCATCCCAAATAGTGCCTTCAGGGACCCACAAGTGACCTTGATGATATAGGAATGGACCAATCTTATGATAACCCTGAGGCTGACCTACTGGGTTTGCACATGCTAGCTCCAATAGCCTATTGTAACCCTTGGACAAAGGTTGCAGAAACTTAACCTTGGAATACAAGTCCAGGTCTGCACCCTCAGCTAAAGACATTGTAGCCAATGTAGCCAGTGGAGGCAATTCAAAAGGCACCACAGCCTTGTCTGGAATCATAGTATGTGTGTTAAACTCGGCGTCCATACTAGCATCTGGGAGATGGGAGGGATTCCTGCTCAGGGCATTGGCCAAGTGATTGTCAGATCCCTTAATAAACTTTTAGCGGAACTTGTATCTTGTCAGATCACTATGCCATCTGGATTGGCGACCTGACAAAACCCTGGGTTGTTGATAATATAGAAGAGCTTTGTGGTCAGTTCTTACTACAAATGGATGACGTGCTGACATGAGATGGTGGTGCCAATGCTTTAACAATTCCACTACAGCCAACAATTCCTTGTCGTAAATCATGTAGTTGCATTCTTGAGCCTCCATCTTCCGGGAGAAATACCCTACAGGTCTCTCAATCCTGTCACTAGCTGTTTGCAACAGCACACAAGCCACAGCGTATTTAGATGCATTGGTGGAAACAACAAAAGGAAGCTCAGGATCCACATGTCTTAACACTGGTGAGGACAACAAAAGAGCCTTGACTGCTGAAAAGGCACTTGCACACTCAGGCGTCCAGACTAAAGTTGTCTTTCCACTAGCCAGATATAAAGGGGCAGCCACCTCAGACAAGTGGGGAGTGAATTTCTTCAAAAACGTACATGTACCCAGGAAACTACAAAGTTGGGATACTGTCACAGGCGTAGCATACTCTCAAACTGCAGCTCCCTTGTCAGGGGCAATGGTGTGGCCATCCTCAAAGATAATATTACCCAGAAAGGTAACCTTACGTTTAAAGAATTCACACTTACTCCTTTTGATAATCAAGTTTTCTTGGAGAATGCGCTCTACAACTGCCAACAAGTGGGCCTTATGAGACTCCTCATCCAGAGAAAACACCAAGATGTCATCCATATATGCAATGGCACAAACACCTAGGAGATCTCCCAAGACTGAATCAATCAACCGCTGAAAGCAAGCTGGGGCATTCTTCAATCCAAAAGGCATTACGCAGAACTGGAAGATACCCTTCTTGGTTCTGAATGCTGTTAACCATTCCATTTCTTCTGCAATCCTGATTTGATTGAAAGCATTCAACAGATCAAGTTTTGAGAATACCTTGGCCTTCTCAACACATCTAGAGATCTGTGCTTTGAGAGGTAAAGGATAAGGATCTGGAATTGTAATGTTGTTCAAATTCCCGTAATTGACACAAGGACAAAGAGACCCATCAGACTTCTGAACAAACAATAACGGAGAGCAGATTGACAAAGTCTTCTTGAAAATGTAGCCTTTTGCCAACATGTCGCAAGTACATTCTTCCAAACATGCGTCTTCCTTCAAGGTTAAAGGGTAAAAGGGAGATGCAATGCAAATCAGATCAACAGTAACCTTAAAGT
This sequence comes from Entomophthora muscae, assembly GCA_014839935.2. Lineage (NCBI taxonomy): Eukaryota > Fungi > Entomophthoromycota > Entomophthoromycetes > Entomophthorales > Entomophthoraceae > Entomophthora > Entomophthora muscae. The sequence continues at coordinate 179,504 of QTSX02002261.1, forward strand.
CAAAGTCAAACTGAGTGTGCTTGGGAAGGACCTTGCCTCTGGTGGTGTCAAATGCTGCAGACCAGGGTTGCAAGCATGCCAGTAAATCTGAACTTGTGAGGACAGGGATAGGCACTGACTGTATTGTCTGTGATAATTGCTCTAATTCAGACATATCCAACAGCGGAATACAAATGATTATACCCAAAGAGTGTTCCACCTGCAGCTCATTTTTCTCCAGTAAGGTCAATAAATTATGATCTCTCCACCAACTTACTCCCAAAATGATAGGATACATCAGGGTAGAGCAAACAGAAAACCTTGCAGTAAAGGACTGACCTGCAACTACAAAAGTAACTGGCTTCTTCAGCTGGAAGGAGGGGAACATTTGACAGTTTCCACCCCTAACAAGCATTCCCGGATGGTACTTGAGTTGTAGCAAGTCAGCAGTCTCCACGCTCATAAAGTTCAAAGAAGCATCTGTATCTAACAAGATGGCTGGCTGATAGATAGTCTGATCATTATTGATACTACCATGAAACAAGAAGTAACCAGAAGTGGGTTTATTTGCAGCAAAGGTAGCATTCTTGGCAGGGTCTTGTTTTTCATAGGCAGTACAGACGGCAGCTAAGGAAGCAGGATGCTCCTGGAAGTAACTCTCAATCATTTCTTGGACATCAGCTGGAAGAACGGGGTTATCACAATCAATGGGAACAAGGGGCAACTCTTTGGACGTAATAACAGAAGATTTTGCAGGTATGACGTGCTGAAGCATTGCCAAGGAACTATCAGGAACAGACACTACAGGGGCCTCCTTTACATCACCAGGTCTGTTCACCACCGCCAATTGTAGTTGAGACGAGCTAGGGGGAGAACAACCTTGGCCTTGGTTAGAAGAAACTTCTGAGGAGCAAGGACCAGAAAACTAAGAGCGCGCCGCAGGTTTATCCTTAATTACCAACGTACCTTGTTTGGAAGTAGACAGATTTGAGACCAGAGAAAGTATTTGGCTTACCAGGGCCTCAGTTGTGGTTAACAGGGAATCCCAAACTGCCAAATCCTGGGCAGTCTGGTCAACTGTTAACCACAATGCTGAGAGTTTGTTCACCTTGGGAACATTGATTGTATGGCAATAGGTAAGAAACTGAGGAAGAAATACCAAAAGCGGAGTTGTACCCTGAAAGAAGGTGTACAGCTTACAATATAAATTGAGCTCCTCAATAGATACACACAAATTTTTTAACAAAGGGTATAAAGATGTACTCTCAGTTAAAACACGTGGATTGTGCTCCACCGCGGACAACAACCATTCTCGAGCATCTTTGGAAACCTTTGTCATCACATGGTAAACTTGGGATTTGTGACTAAGGCTAGAGCCGGAATAAAATGATAATGCTGACAAAACTTCACGCAAAATTTCATCAGTGGGTGGGGCAGGAAAATAATCCGGGCGCTAAAATGACATGACGCAACGGAAATGGGAAACAGAGGATTCAGTCTCTACAACTACAACCAGAGATGGAAACCAAAAATTAAAGAAAAGTCCAAACTGAAAACTCAGAAATGAACTGATTCAAATAAACATGGTAAACGCAGATATCTTGACGGAGCAGGAGAAAAGAAACACAAATTCATGACAAACTGCTTCCAAAAACTCAGACGTAGAAGAGTTGAGTAATGTGACAGAAATAACTGGATAATATGATGTTGTTTCTAAATGATGGGGAATAACCACTCAAATCCACATAGAATTGATGATTAATCACCAACACAGCTTCAGCTATTTTTTTGTGAATTTTCCAATTGTAACTCCAGGATTAAGTAGAACAATCAATCCTAACCAGAGTAAACCAAGATAAATGACCTGGGAAAGCATCAATGCATCTTCAGCGTAGAATTCTGGGCATTGAGAAGTGACCCAATTTTCATCTTCAGGAATGGAGGGAGGAGCTACAAAATTGGCTGGCATGAAATTAACATTTTGCAGCTTCAACGACAAAGTTCCCGATGCTGGGCCCCATCTTCCTGAAATGATTCTGTTTAGAATCAGATTGTACAGGATATACCGCAACAACCCGAGCACAGGATGCATTTTAAAATTTAAAATTAGAACTTGGGATAATTGATTTTTATTGAGTAAATTTAGGAGGACTCAACTCTTAGAGTTGAAACAGGGAAAATTATTCAATATATATCAGAAAAATTGACTAAGCAATACCACCTGAATCTTGATCTCCTATTTCTTCAGCATCTTCAAGTAAGTATCTAGTCCAGGTTGCAAAGAACCCTTGTGTGACCAGTTTCTGACAACCATTCCAATTAATGAGCTTATATCGGGTGACCCTCATATTACGTTGATTTATCAACGTCAGTTTACAAGGGGGAGCTGGTTTCAGCTGGCATACTGGAGCAGCTGTGACCCATTTTCAATCAACCATTTGGTTTAAATCCGTTAACTTGGTCAATTTTGATACAGGTTTTCCTGCCTTCTGTGCCTTCTTACTTGGACAGACAATACCTGGCATTATGGAACTTACCGTGACACCTAGTGGAGTCTATAGTTTGGGCGGCCGGTATGCGGTTTCTTGGGGTAAGTAGGTGGGAGGCTTAGAACTATGGGAGTTGGTCTGCAAATGAAATAGAACTAAAATCAAGTATGTGATAACTTGGTTGAACCAAAGGTTCCTGACACTTTATTGCAAGAATGATGATGGGTAACTTCCTGGCAGCCCAGGGTATAAGTATACCCATCTGCCATGGAGAAACTTTTACAAATTCCTTTGGGCCTGGTGCTACTGTCTATCAGGTTTTTACAGCCCTCAGTGGTATCCATAGCAGGAGTTATTTCATTGGCTTTTTTGAACTGAGAGGGCTCAAATTTCCCTTTCAGATTGTGGAATTTGTCATCTTTGGGTGGCCCACATTATGCAGGAAGTTTCTTTGCTTCCCCCGCTGTGGTGGCCCAAGTTATTTCAGGATCATTGGCTTGGCCCGTGCTCTCATTAGTTGGGTTAACAGGAACCCTTGGCATGGGAGGTCTTGATGCACGTAATTTCTGTTCATCAAGCCTAAGGAGATTCTCTGAAGTTGAATCCCGCTCTGGTTTGAGAACAAAAATCTGCGGGCCGCCAGCCCGCAGGGTATTGGGGATTGAATCCTGTAGTTGATGTTTTTCTATGAGTAAGGTCAGTAGTAGTTTGTCATTTGTGACAGTTCTGACCATTTGTTTTTTTCTGTTGCTTTTGGTGTTCAGTTGATTCCTTCTCCCCTTTTGGCCTCCCAGGAATTATTGGTAATAACCTTTTAGTTGTTGCTGAAACCATGATTTTTATTGTGGTTGAGAGCCTGGTTTTATTTCCTACTAACCTGCTCCCCAGCTTCTCACAGTTTTTGTGTATATTTTGAATTTTTTCCTTTACACAGTCTTGTTGCTTTTTATGATCCACTTTTTATTGCAGATTTGAAATTCTGAGGCCTTTTTAAGCCTCTAAATGGTTTTTGATTTTTACTTTTATGAATTTTTTTGGCCTTTTTTGGGGTTCAAAAAAACTAAATTTTAAAACCTGATTTTCATATTTGTGATGTTGTAAATTGAAATGGTGTTTCTACTATGATTTTGAGATAGTGTAAATTTGAAATAGTGTATTTCAAGATGACATATTTTGAGATAACGTTTTTGAGGTGACTTGTTCTAACTTCTGGTCAGCTTAGGGACCCTAGGGTTTATGCTTGGTGCCCTTGTACCTTGTGCTACTCAAACAGATTGTTTCAGTGCAACCTTGTCATGATTCTCTCCTCTCTCATCTCCTTTCTGATTAGGCACTTGTGTTGCACTAACTCAATTTTTTGACCTGCAGGAACTTCCCCAACTACAGGGAACAGCAGCTGCATTGCTACTCTGTTGTTGTGTTTGTTTCATTTTAAAATTTAATAAAATAGTAAATAAAGCTCAATTAAGCTACTCCCTAATTTTAATTTTTGCTTTTATCTGAATATGTATATTTAATTAGAGTTTACCCCACCCAATATCCTGATTATAGATGTTTTATTGCTTAGGTAGTTGTTTTTGGTTTTACACAGCACATTTTAGGATTATTAAAAATAATTTCCACCTGTTTTCCCGGATTTTATGCCATATTTAAACACCCAGCACAAAGTTTTTATAATTCATGTCTCAGATCCAGTGCCTTATTTTAGATACCTTGGTATCATTCTTATCTACAATCTATTTCACACAACAACTGAGTGGTTTTGTTTAAATGCTGAGTTGATATTGTGTTTTGTTTTTGGTTTATGTTTTGATTCACTGCACATGAGTTTATTTTGTCATCTATTTTTATAGTAAACATATGTACATGAAGGTTGACTCAGCCCATTTTTATGATTTCGTGTATTTTGGTTTGTATTCTGAATATATTTGTTTGGAGTGTGAGCACTTTATTGCTGTGTTGACCTATTTCATCCATGAACGCCCAAAATTCCTGTTAACAGAGTGTATATTTTACACTGATGATTGGAATTTGCTTAAATCTGAGTTCAATTTGTTTAAATCTGAAGTATTTTTGCTTGGCCCCATAGCTTTTAAACTACTGTATCTCATAACCTTTATTTCAAAATGACAATAAAGTCTGATGTGAGGTCTAGGAGTCCATATAGTACCCCAATACCAGACTTTAATTCTAATGATCAGGGTTCAACCAGTTGGGAAATAAAAATTCATACGGGCAGGATTTCAAGGTTTGAGGGCAGCAAAATGGCACAAGCATAGGACAGTTGTTCAGTAGCTGAATCCATCAGAAGGGTTGCACATCCCTTCTGATTTACAGTTGTATTCCTGAGAGCGGCTGGCTGGTAAGCACCTTCTTCAGATATGAGGTCCAGATTGGTTACCAAGGCAGACATCAGGCTTATCAGCCCAATGATAGGGACCTATCTGTCTTCATTAGGAAACTGTTTGTAGTCTTTAGTAAAGGTCATTATTATTACATTCACACTAAGTTCTTCAGTTTCAAAGTCATTCACAGTTTTAATCAAGGAGGATTCAATCCTAAAAACATGCAGGCAGGCAGCATCCTGGTCCTCAGGGCTGGCGGCCTGCAGTTTAAACTGGCCAGGGTTTAAATCTCATTCTAAACCTTGATTTTTGGAAGAAGGAATGCCATTTCTTACCTATCTTCTAAATTTTGGTCTGAGGGTTGTAGCAAGCAATGTTAAGGCTGAAAAATCAACACTTCAACATATGAGAAGCTGTAAAAGCATTTAGGTTAGTAAAAGTTCCAGTTCTATGGAAAATTTTGCCCAAAATTGTAAACTGAGATTTTAAAATACTTATGGTTTTATTAGATACTGGAATAGTTCTGAGCTTCAAACCAGCTTATGTGTCAGGGCCCAGAATGGGCCAGAAAAAAACACTATGCTACATAGATTCAACACCTGCAATGGAGCAATTGCGCGACCAAACAATTGCATCGTCAATCACACAGATTAACCCAAAGAAAACTTTAATTCCAAGTGGGGAATCAAACCCTGGTCAAGGCCAAGCCTGGGGGCAATTGGAAACCGTCCTAAAGCCATTCAAAAAAGATTTTAATTGGCCCACACCCTCTGAAACTCAGAATTGGGGACTTGGGTTGCCAAATGGGCCAAAATTCCCCTACCAGCTTCCCCAGGGCGAAAATAACAAAAGAATCCATCTAACTGATAAATCAGGAGTCACCAATGGGGCCCAGCTTGAGAACAACCCATTGGCAACCAATAAGAAGTTGCCAGTAAGTCCAATTGCAGTTTCCCAGCAGGATATAGCTGAGAACACTGGCATCCCCTTTCTTTGTTGACATCTTCATCTAATAAACTTTGTTGGTTAATGCACACTGAGCATTTATACTTTGCAGGGGGTTATTACATTATTACAAATTTTATACTGCTAGTGCTTTCAAACAGAGAGTACCTCCAGTACCAACGCCAGCGCTGAGAAACAGAGCAACTTCTAGCTGCCTCCAACCACCGCCAGCCTTTACCCCATCTCCTAGAGTGCTGGACCAAGAATTAATTCCTGCTCTTGCACCGCGCCCCTTCTTTCCTGATGTTCCTCTGCTCCAACAACTTGCCCAGCCAAGCCTGACCATGAGCGCTGCCACAGGAAAACTTTCTCTCATTCCTTCCGCTTCATCATATGACTATAGTAAGCTTGCATCCGCCTATTTGACCATGCTGGGTCTCACTGAGCAAGTGATACCCCACATGGGAGTGTGGCGTCTTTGGGCTACTACTGCCAATTATGTGATGCGGATGGCCCCCGTCATCTACTGGGCCTTCCAGGCTTGACCCTTCCACTTGACTGAAGGTTCCCCTGGGAGTCACCCAGGCCATGACATTATGTGAGTGTTTGGGAGAGAATGCTGATATCATCAGGGGAGATTTTCTCAATTGAACCTTTTGAATTAATAAAAAATTAAGACATCATATTTTGATTTTGGGATATAAAAACACCAATTTGCCTGATGTCTGGGGTTTAAGGCTTTAAACAGCTTTTTTAAATTTTTGTTGAAATATTCACATGTTTGGCCAAAATTCACTTCTGGTCTATTTCTTGGTTGATGCCCTCATGATGTTTTAAGGGCACTCTCTTGGGCCTGGCTGCTTGATGCTTGAATTTCTGAGAGTGGGCAATTCCAGATAAGATGAAACCATCTGTGACATGACCTATTTCTAAAGTCACAGCACAATTGCATGAATTTGGCTGTGATAAGCACAATATTGACTGGTTTTATGTCGTGACTAATCATAATCATATAATCTCATGCTAGCCATTTCTTTTGGATGATAATATTTGTATATATCTAAATAAAAAGTGTTAAACTATAATTATCTAAGATGACCTGTAATTTCAAAACTATCCTTGTGTCACAACTGAGCTTTCTGCCTTGTCTGCCAATGTATCTTACAATACACAGGGAGCGCTCAATGAGCTGTCCCTTGCCGTATCTAACGGTATGAACCAATCTGATGACAAGGTCAAACCATGGGTACTTTCTCCTAATTAGGAGCGCTGCCAATTTGACCTGCTGATCTCCGCACGAGTTATTCCTCGGCTTTGAACCTTACATGGAACATGCCACTATGCCACCTCCTGTGGCCTTGTGGCTTACCCCATATAGTATATTAATCATAATATTCTACAATAAACAATACCTTATTCTATTCATTATCATCCTTTCTATTGGACTGTTGTCTTCCCCAACTCAAATACTGGACACTCATTGGTTCAGTTGCAACACTTGTGAGATTTGGGGGATAAAGCACTTAAATAAGTTATAAGGTGAAAATATATAATTTCAAGAGCTGAAACTGTGCTGATTTCACATTCTGTTCCCAAAACAAAGCGATAGCATATGTTTTATCCTTGAAAGACACCTTGCTCTTATACTTTATAACCTATACAATGGAGGGAGACATAAATTGTAACCTGCTTCAAAAGGTTCATCACAAATCTACATGGATTGTTTTGTGGCATAATCCAAAACATCTCAGAAAATGGGTATGTGGCTTTGTGATGACACAATTGCTGTGACTGTCCCAACCCTACACTAGGCCGAGACTAACCTGGATTAGAATACATATTGGTTATTTTAACTACAGCTCGCTTATATATATTAATGTTCTCGTGAAGGGCAACATGAAATTCAGCCAATTAAAAGGGATTTACCAGCTGATTTATCTTGTTTTTAGCAATTAGCTCCTGCGGCTAAATTTGCTCATACCTAGCGGGATGGGCAGTGAGGTTCCCAGTGCCGGTTTATTCCGATAGGCAGTAGTTGACTACGGCTTTTGATTTTTGAAAGTGTAATATGAAGGTATTTTAGGTTGGGTTGCATGAGATATTCATCCAACTGTTTGTGGCTTCTCGATCTTAGTTTCAAGCAATCTCAGGATATATCGAGCTGTGTGAAGGGGTTGAGTGCATCTATGATGCCATACCCAGGCTTAATTAACGCGAAACCACATCTCTGTACCCGTCCGAATCCAAGCATGTCATTTTTAGCTGCAAGAATGAATTCTTGGTGGTGCAACGGTATTCCAAACTCAAGGCCGGAAGGTTGTGGAGGTAAGAGTATTTCACTTTTTTTAAAGGGAACATAATTTTATTAAAGCTCAAAAAGGTAAACATCTTTCCCATTGGCTTCTAATTTAAATATGATTTATAGTAGTAAATTTAATAGTTTAAATTAAGTTCTAGCTCCATCATATGAATTGATTATAACTATTCAAAATTTCCTAAATTTGGGCTGACTTTAACAGAAGCAGATACCGGAGCTTTACGGGATTCTAAATCCGTTTGCTTAAGCCGCTTTTTCCCGAAACAATAAGCCTGCTTAGCAGTTCGAGGGAACTGATGACAAGCCCCACGACGAGCAGTGAGATCATCAATTTAGATATATATTTTTAAGTCTAATTTGACCATATTTTTCAAAGCTATGCTGCATTGTAAAGGAGATTGAATTTGTGTATCTCGTTTGATTGTGTATAAATAAACTTGAGAAGGACCAACTATTTGCCAACCATGAAGCTTTTAACTCAAGATCAACTCGACGACGCCAATAATGTCTTTCTAGTCAACGGTGCCAAGGGCGCACTAGGCTGCTTTGCCCTCTCGGCCGCCGCTGTCACCCTCTTGCCTCGCTACACTCGTTTTGGAAAGACGCTGACGATCCCTTTAAAGGCGTTTTTTATTTCCTCATGTATTGAATTTTATCTGATCAACCTAATTGTTCTTAGTATCGACTGCGGGCTTCGTTATCCAAGGTGAGCATGCACTGGTAGCGTATGACAGGGCGCAGTTTGCAGCCCCTGTTAGCGAAGACCAAAAAATGAAATCCGGGCCCAGCTAAGCCCGCTCCTCCGGGCAAAGAACTATGTGTCTGAGTACCGTTACTATATTGTAGCTGGTTCCTGGGTTGGCGGTATGTCCTTAGCTGGGTTGTATTTATACCGCAAGAAGTAATAACACTATAATTCGTTGGCTAACTCTAAAAAGATATATGACCCCTACCCAAAAGCTGGTCGAAGCCAGAATGTACGCGCAGGCCATCACCCTTGGGTCTTTGGCTGCCGTCGCAGCCTTCTCTTCAGGTGCCACAACCGATCCCAAATCAGAGAAATAATTCGCATAGCAATAAGCTTTTATCATTGCCCTTTAATTCCATTGTGTAGGTTTTTTGTATTTTTTGCAGCTCGTAACTATATTTTACAGCAGTTCTTCCCTTATCGTGAAGGCAATAAACCTCGAGAGTATCCCTTTGATCTTGTAGTTTTATTTATTGAGTTTCTTTCCCCTTGCGCTATTAACTCCGAGGTAGTTTCTCCTATCTAAATGTTTTAATATACTTTGTATTTCTAGCCATTAAACTTAATCATCTGAGCAGAAATACATTTTTCCAAAATACTTTAATCTTTTTCAAAGTAATCTGTTTAATGAATTAACAGGGTTTTTTGTGCTGGGCATAACCCTGTAATATAAATACAGTTCCATATTTTCTATTGCTATCTTATTTACTAGGATACTTTCATAAATGGTTTCTCATTAAACTCATTTGATTCCTAATACAGAACTAAAGCCTTGTTTTTTCTATGTTGATTCTCCCACTTTGCTGGTTTTTACTTCATAACGTACAGAAAGTTCCCCGTCGATTGGAAGTTGATGATCAAGGCAATTGTGCTGAATCACTTCATTAGATCTGAGTTTTTTAGGCCCATCGTATTCGTAAGCTATTTGACTAAGCTGCACCCACTCACTTGGACATGATGCTTCTTTAACGTTTGAAAGGGCTGGCATCAACCTGAGTGGTAAACCAAATCGTGATTCACGTTACTCAGGATAGATCTAAGGTTACCTGCCCACTTACCTGGATGACAGACCAGCTTGCTATACAGCGATTGATTTTTATTTTAAAAAGTTCTCTATGCCGGAATCATGTATCCTCCCAAAGTCTTGTCTCGGATACACAGCCTCGAGGTATGATATCCCAAAAAATGTTCATTATTAAGCAAATTCAATATCAGAATTATACAGTAGTTTTTAAAGCCATGAGGATAAGCAAAAAAATTCAGCCTGAAACAAAATTAGCTCAGTCAAAAAACAAAAAATATAATAGTAACAAATATATTGTTAATCAATATAAATTCAACCTTTATTAATTTTGTTTTTGACTGAGTTAACTTGGTTTTAGGCAGAAATTCTTTGCTTATCCCCGTGGCTTTGAAAACTAGTGTTGATCAAGCCCCAATGTAGATGCTCAACTCTTTATGACTCTCCTTAACTACTTTCAACCCATTCAAGGGAGCTGAAACCAATAAGTCCACTACTTTGGGACTAGACATGGCAGGAGTTTACCTCAGACAAACCTCTACCCTAGTTTGCCCATCATGTCCAAAACATATCTACGCTTTGAATTTTTCTAAACTATTGTTGATCCTTAAATGCTAAAGACTTCATTCAAGTGTGAGTGGCATCAGATTTCATCACCCACTGTATTAAAGGGCCATTCAGCTATCCACCAAGGATATTTAGTCCAAATATGGCTAATATCAGCATAAAGTCTACCCATAAAGTATTACCCAAAGCTGAAACATAGAAAATTTCAAAACTGCAGGTAAACCCCCTGACAAAGGTCTGAGCCAGATTAGAAACCCTGTAACTTGACTCAATCTTCCCATGACCTTCAGCTAAGACATATCAAGCCAATTTCACAAGCTGAGTTACCATAACTAAACAATTTCATATATATAGCACAGACCATTCTCTCTGAAATAGTGCCTTTTAATGTAGGACACATGTTTCCTCTGAAAGCCACAGCAAACACTATATAATATACTATTCTAAAATAAAGCCATTGCCTAGTCTAGTGAAATTCCTCCCTTTCTGTGACAACTAAAATAGCACAGTTACAATATTGATAACAGTGGTAGGTTATTCACCATATCTTCATATTGATAAATTTCCCAACACACTGCACATACTGTGAAGGACAAATCCAACAGAGCATTATGGCAAGTATTCTCACAGGCTGGATATCCTAGCCTGCAGGCACTACCATTCCTGAAGAACATGTTGTTCATCAACAAATGGCTATATCTCTTGCTGACTTTAACCCACTTCCAGTATAAGAATTTTTCCAGACAACCACAGCTATCCCTCAAAAAATCAGGAACCTAACCAGAATCAAATGCTAACATACATAGCTCAAAACCTACACAGTTTTTTCATAAAAGATTTGCATGTGCTAGTAATAACAGCACCGCCTGGATGCAGCCTACCCAAAACAAGCTTATACAAATGAAGTACCCGGAATACTTATTAATTGCTGAGGTTTCTAGTAGGATCACTCATGACACTGAGACTTGATGTGATTAGCAGCATGGAAACTACAAAAAGGTATGTGGCATCTTCAAGAATGATTTTCTAGCACACTTTATCCTTAAAACATTGTAGTTATGATTGCTAGAAAAGTTAAATCCCTTGTTCAAACAGGGACAGTTAAGAAACTGACCAGAGCCTACAAGGATCTGTGATGATGTGCCCTAACTGACATAGTTTTTGATAACTCTTCCATGTACCTTGACTACTGTGATGTATTAAAGCCTCATATAATGAGACACAGACCTTAAAATTACATCAAGCTTTAGAGTGTGTATTAAGAGACGGAAATTAGAAAACATATATACAACATACTTAACAAAGCAGTGATATAAAAATTTTAAACACCTGATCCCAAAGACAACAACATTCAAATTCATAGCTTCTATAAATGACATGTCATTGAAAACAACAAACAACCACCAGAAATAAAGATCCCAGCTCAACTAGTCAAAATTGTACTCAGTTTAAATGATTCAAACTAGTAGTAAAGACTTCATACAGAGAAAAAAGCCTAAAAAGAGAACTAATAAAGCCAATCTTTCCCACATCTTTGTCTTACTTGCAATTGATAAACATCACTCATATAATGTGAAAAAATGTACAATGACTTAAGTTTTTTAAGACAACTTGGTCATCTATGTGGCTGTCAATTAACTAAAAAAATCAATGTACTATATTCTCTACTTTTCAAAGTTTGTGATAGCTGTTCTCATGAATTCAGGTGCAAAAAAAATTAGTAGACCAAGAACTTAGTGAGAAGTTCTAAATTACAACATAGCTTTTGTAGGTTAAAATGCTGTTATAGCTGACAACTTTCTAATAAAAATCACTCATAAGACAGTCTTATTTATTACTAACCTAAAAACTCACATTTTTGTTATACAAAGGCCTACTATCAAAAATTTTAAATGTATTGTATTACTTGGCCTGAATTTTTCAAGATGTAATAATCATTATGTATACTGTTCAACCTCAATGCTGACAATTAAGAGAGAAAGTATTAATTATCAAATATACTCAGACACTATTGACCAGCTATTTTGTGCCCATGTTTTTCTTGTATCACTGAACAGAAAAAACAAGGCAATACAGGACAAATTAAATAAGACGCATACATTTATGAGTTAGTACACTTTAAATCAAATAAAAAACTAGTGCTGATGTGGTGATCCACATGTGTGCTGTTTTGCAGGCGAGGGTTGATTTGGCTTCAAATAAAGACAATATGCTGAAGAGTGACAATGTGTAGTTAGCTGGTGACGCTGCAAACTAGTAGGTAACGTAGGGCTGCTAGGGGTAAGTAGGGTGAGCCTAGTAGGTAACATGGTCTACTAGGGTAAGTAAGGCCTGCCTGGTAGGTAACATAGGACTACCAGGGGCAGATGTTGCCTCCACCCAGCAGAAAAAATTGGCTGCTTTGGGCTATAGTGCTTCACCTCGCAGGGAACTGTGGCTGCGGAAGGGTGAAGACTAAAATAGCAAGCAGGGAACTTTGTCTGTCTAAGGGGAGTAGGTTTGGACCCCTGGCGGATAACGCGGGCTGCCAGGGAGAAGAAGAGCTCTGAGGGCTCAACATACCCTAATACGCTTACAGGAGGTCTGTGAGCAAGCATCCTGCCTAACAGACTGGTAGGGTGTCCTTGTTTATGCCACTATGGGAGCTTTGGGAAAACCCAAAGTGAGCATTGGAGGGTATAAAATTGCTCAGAGGTGTCACCAAGGCGGCTTGCTCAGGGAAGCAAGCTGCAGAACTCAGTGTGATCAGGCTTCTGGGAAGTGGAGCTGATTACTCTGCGACTGAAAGCCCAGACTTAATCACCTGGGTGAGTAAAGACAACACATAGACATTGATTTATGGTTAAATGGCCTAAGTGAATTGCCACTTGTGAGGGCCCAGTCAAACGCCAGTTTGATTTAGACTCATGCCTGGATCTACAAGTTCTGGTAATGGGGACTGAGATAAAGAACCAGGGTGGTTCACAAAATTAACAGAGAAAACTAGCAGGAGGGACTGTTTGATCACAGTGAAGGCTAGTGGATGGACTGTTAATTCATATTGAATGGTGGGAACCAATATGGTTCAGTGTGTAGAAGGGACAAAGGAGGTTCCTAGTGAGAATTTGTTGAGGAACTGGTTGAGGAGAAGTTGAAGGACAGGAAGATTTTGGATGCAGGACTCACTGATCAAAAAGTAGGATGGCCAAAGGACCAGAAGTTGGTGTTGAAGAACTAAAGAGCTGAGGGAATGAACTAGTTAGACTGGATGCAGAGGCTGGAAGAGCTGATTTTAGTGACTTTTGAGAGAAAATATAGATAAAAAGAGGCAGTTAAAGAATAATTGAATACTGCCTGATTATGATTAAAAAAGATTGAAGATCATATAATGGAAAAGAAAGAGAAGGAAAAATAATCTATAGTTTGTTAGAACTATATGTTATTTTAAAAAGAAGGATTGAAGAAGAAGGGATCCAGAAAAAAGCTGGAAGAACAGAGAAACTGTAAGGGCGAAAGAGCAAATTTTGCTGAGAACAACTAGGAGAGGAAAAGAACGAACTGCAAGCAGGTTTAAAGTCCAAAACGTTGAAAAAAACACAGAGAAACACAGAGAAACGTTGAAAAATTGAGGGGTTAAAAATTGCCTAAGTAAAACATATGTGGAAGCGCTTAAGATTTGCCAGGAAAACCTGACAGGAAGTACGGCAAAACCGTTTGAAACGCGGAGCAGTTGTTTATCCGGAGTGAGACAACCTCAGGTTTGAACCAGGGTCAAGGACAGGTCATCATGGAAACTCTTTCTGGTGAAACCATTAAATCAAGGCATATGATTGGCCGCAAGCAAAAGTCTATTTGATCAGTGTTTTGAGGGCTTTTGTAAATTCACTGCCACCTCTGGCTTTGGATCGCTCAATTTTCCCTTGTTGTACCAAGAAAGGTTCTAAAACGCCTGCCAAACCCCTTAATTATTTAAATAATTTAGCTCACACGGTAGATGAGAGGTTTGTGCTGGCCTACCCTGCGGAACCTCTGCCTTTGGTTGTTTCCTCCTGGGAAGAAACACTGGTTAATTTGGACTACTTATTAGCTTAGTATTGCCCACTTCTAAAAACCATTAGAGCTGGCCAATCAGAGGCCACCACATTGGCACTGAGCAACACAAGTGAATTCCAAATGACCAGTGCCTCTTCCAGCCAATCAGATCTGACCGCGGAAATTGGAATGAAACCCTCCAGTCCCCCTGCCCCTGCCTAGCAAAGTTTTGCCTCCAGCCAATTAGATTTGGTTCCACTGTCACGTGACCCAACTTATTTGCAGCCCATCCCTTTTATGCAAGCAAGGGGACTTCTAGTCCCCTGCTTGTCTATTTTCCAATAATATTAAAGTTTGGAGCTATTCTGCACTTTATTTTTATATTTGTGTTTATTTGGAACCCAGTTTTGAGTTCCTATAGCCTAAAGATTAGGATGTTAGTTTCTGTTCCAAGCTTACCTTCTGCCAGCCAGTTTCAAACCCGGCTTCTCTCCTGGTTCATTATACTATTATTGGTTCATCTAGTAGTTGCCTTTCCCGTTCTTGCTTTTGAAACAGAGTTCAAAAACTCAAATTTTCAACTGCTTTTCCTTATAATACCTATTATTATTTTGAATTTTCTATTAAAACCATTGATTTTGAACCCGCTCTTGCTTGCCGTTCTTCCCAAACCTCTTGCAATCATTGTAAAGCCCTCTGGACCCGTTCTGCTACAGTTTGGGTCTATTTTGATAAGTATACCCTATCAGCCCTTGTTCTGCCTTATTTTTATCTGAAAAATATACTGTCCTACTCCAAATTTTGTGAGGAACATTCCTATGATACTCCCAGCTCTCAAATTTGTGGTATTTTCCTTGGCTCTGTTCTTGCTGCTTCTGTGGTCCACCTCCCCTGATTTATGGGGGAAAATCTCTTCATTGGCCCGTCTGGTAGGTAGAGACCCTGCCAGTCTCTGGGACCTCCCCAGCAGTCTTCTCTTTTCTGGAGAGGCTGTGGTCAAGAGCCTGACGTGTGATGATTTGGACTTGGACACTATGGACCTTACTTCACCTGTTTCTGAATAAGTAGTGCCTCCCATGCCTCCCCTCCCCAACATGGTCCAGAGGCATGCAGTACCCCTGGGCCCTCCAAGGTGTCCTCTCCCACTCCTACCCGCACTCCCTGGTTGCTCACTGGCCTGATACTGATGGGTTTGAACACCTACTTCCCTCAGTTGTCCCTGGTGTCCTCCCTGTTGTCCCCCCTCCAAGCAGCCATCCCAGTTCTGCACTGGATGGCATCCTGGTGGTTTGTTACACCGGGATGGGAGCCAAACTTAGTTAGTTTAGCCCCCCTCTCTCACATAATAGACAAGCCCATTTCTTCTGCCTTTGAAGCCTTTTGCTACTGGGTGTGGAGCTTACTTCTTGCCCTCATCTGAGCCAGCTTGGGATCTCTCCTCGCTGGATTCCTCTTGGTGTGGGCCATGTGGTCACTTCTGTCCTCCTTCAAGTTGTGTCTCACCAAGAAGTCTGCCTCTCCCTCCACAGCTTCCTCAGCCGCATCTGCGGTAAATATTACCCTGATGTCACCCTGTACCCCCCCCTCCGTGGCTGTTTGTGAGAAGGTTCTTGATGCTCTTGGGGAGCTGCAGCTCCGCCTCTCTGCAGACTCAGCCTCCGCAGACACCCCCATCTCTGACGCGCAAAGATCAGTGGCCCTCTTAGATGCACTTGATGGAGACGCCCGCCCCTGGGTGCGTACCCTCCTCCGTCAAAGCCAGGAACTTGGGGACACCTCCTCCCTCCTCACACTGGTCTCCTCAGCGGTAGCCGCCCTGGGTTCCAAGGCCTCAGTAATATTTGAGACTCTTTGTTCCAAGGGGCTTGCCCCTGACCTTGCCGCCCATGTTGAGTGTTTTGCAGTGAAGGCTGCCTCCCTGGACCTCCCTACTGAGATGGTGGTGGCCATGTTCTGCAATTCCTTGGATGCTGCTTCAGCTGAAAAGAGTGCGTGGGATCCGGCCCCCACCTCCCTGGAGAAGGCATTTGCATTGGCTCGTAAGCTTGGCGCTAAGCCAGCTTATCAGCCCAAGTCTGGTGTACTGGCCCACCTCCCGGTTTCTAAGCCTGCCCAGGCCAAGCCCCCCGCGGCTAAGCCTCCCAAGACGCCTGCCATCAATGTGATGTGCTGCCCTTGCCAGGTCCCTAACTGGCCCACTTCCACAGGTTCCCTCCCTGTCTTTGTGGCTTCAGCTGCCATTCCTGAGGTTTCTTCCTGCGACCCTGCTGCCTCCATTCTGACCCTGAAGAATAAAGAAGATCTCTCCTATTTTCTTTTTACTGCAATCTTTTATACCAAATACTGCCGGGCTAAGGCTACAGTTTTGGTAGATACAGGTGCTGCAGCAACTTTATGGACCTGGCACTGGCTCAGTCCTTGGGTTTTTCCCTGCTCCCTCCTCAGAGCCTGATTGCTGCTAGCCAGGTACCAGTTCTCAGTTACCCCCTCACTAACCCACTTAGTTACTGTACAGGCTCTCACGTGTTTGTGAGTAAATTCTCCGCTGTGGAGGACCTCCTGTATCCTGTAATTGTGGGTGTGAGGTGGTGGCGGCACCACTTGGTTCAGATTGACTGCCTCACCAACAAGCTTCACTTCTCGCTGGACGGGTGCCCTGGGTCATTCCCCCTCCTTCCCTTGGGGTGGGAACCGCCTGAGTCATGCCTCTCTCTTGCGGCAACTCCAGTCTCCCCTCCCGAGCCCTTTGCCCTGCCGGCCATCCTGGCTCCTTTCAAGGACGCCTTTGACGCTACCCTTTCCTGCGCTCTCCCTCTGCACTCTTGCCACAACTTGACCTTTAAGACAATGGTTGACCTTGTGAAGATTGACACCCCACTGTACCCTCTCAGCAAACTGGAGGACAAAGCTTTGGGCGCGTGATTGGATTATATGCTGGCTAAAGGATGGATAGTCAAGAAAGCTTCCTTGGTGAGCTCCCCAGTGGTTTTTGCTAAGAAATTGGATGGTTCACTTTGGCTGTGCGTTGATTACACTCTCCTCAACAATGTCATTGTTCCAGACTGCTATCCCCTCCCCTTGGAAGCCTCCATTGCTCAGTCCATTGCCAAGTCTCATGTCTTTTTGAAGCTTGATCTTGTTAATGCTTTTAACCAGGTTTGGGTGGCAGAGGGGGACAAGTGGCTCACAGCCATCAAAACTCGGTGTGGCTGCTTTCAATTCAAGGTCATGCCTTTTGGCTTGAAGAACTCTCCCGCAATCTTCCAGCGATTCATTGAGGATGCTCTGGGAGACCTCTGCTTTTCCTGCGCTGTGGCGTACATTGATGACATCTTAATCCACTCTTCCACTCCTGAGCAGCACGCTAAGGACCTGGTGGCTGTGGTGGCGGCTATCCACAAGGCGCAGTTGTTCATCAAGCCCAGTAAGTGTGAGTTCTTCAAGTCCAAGGTCACCTTTCTGGGCAACTTGGTCCTGAAGGACGGCTACGCGGTCTCTCCCAACAAGGCCAAGGCTCTTTGGGAGTGGGCTACCCCTAGGAACCAGAAGGAGTTGTGTTGCTTTCTGGGTACAGTGATCTTTCTCAAGAAGTTCTCCCCGGCCATCTCTGAGCTGGCTGCCCCCCTGCACCCCTTGGCTGGCAAGAATGCCTCCTTTGTGTGGACCCCAGCATGCCAGGACACCTTTGAGGCCATTAAACAGGTTTTTGTCTCTACCCAGTGTTACGCCATGCCGACACAAGTAAGCAGTTCATTGTGGCTTGCAATGCCTCCAACGTGGCTGCTGGGGCAGTCCTCCTTCAAGAACACAATGGTCAGGAGCTCCCGGTTGCTTACTTCTCCAGGAAGATTGCCCCCAAGGAGTGCTCCTGGGCGGTGTTTGACAAGGAGCTGCAGGCTGTGATGGATGCCATCACTCATTGGCACCATCATTTGCAGGGCGCTCAACACAAGTTTGTGGTTTGCACAGATCACAAAGCCCTCTGTTATTTCCGCAAGCCTCAGAAGCTACTCCCTCGCCAGGCACGTGTCATGCAGACACTCTCAGGTTACAAATTCAAATACAAGTTTGTGAAAGGGGAACTTAACATCCTCCCTGACCTGCTAAGTTGCAACCCGGCAATGTACCCAGTGAGGGGTGATGAGGATCCTCAAGTTACTGTCATCCCAGAGTCTTTGGTCCTCCTGCCGCCCGGGTCACCTCCCCCCCACACCCCAGCCACGGTGCCAGCTTCTACTCCCCAGCTTCTGGCCATTGCCCCTGCCCACTCTTCTGAGTTAGACCCCCCACTGGCTCTCCCTGGAACGCTCTTGTATGATGTCCTGACGGCCCAGCACTCTTTTCTGGACGTCCAGGCTATCTGCGCTAAGCTGTCCCCGGACTCTGCATCCAATGGTCCCTATACTCTCAAGGATAGGATAATTTATCAAAATGATAAGGTGTGGGTTCCAAAGGAATTGCGGCCGCATGTCATGACTGAACATCATGATCCCCCTATGTTTGGTCATCCTGGTACCAAGAAGCTGCTTTAGCTCATCAGGCATACCTTTAGCTGGGTCGGGATAACTAAGGCAGTAGGTCCCTGGATCAAGAAGTGTGTCACTTGTGCCTGCTCCAAACCAGATTGTTCAGGGAACAATGGCCTTCTCCACCCCCTACAGCAGGCTCAAGGTCCATGGTCATCCATCTCTGTGGACTTTGTGGTGGCTCTTCCCTTGTTGGGAGGCTTTGATTCCATCATGGTGGTAGTGGATCATTTCACCAAATATTCAGTTTTCATCCCATGTCTGACCACCCTGGATTCAGTAGGGATGGCAAAACTGTTTGTAAAACACATCTTCTCCAACTTTGGTCTACCACAGGAAATCATCAGCAATTGAGGTCCCCAGTTCACGTCCATGTTCTGGGAGTCCCTGCTGGGGATCCTAAACATCAAGCCATGCAGGTCCACCCCCTTTCATCCTCAGTCAGATGGGCAAACAGAAAGAGTCAACCAAACCATGGAGCAGCACCTGCAGTGCTACGCAAATGCCTCAATGGACTCCTGGTTGGATGATATCCCATTAGCCCAGTTTGCCTACAACAATACTGTGCACGCTTTGACAGGGGTGTCCCCATTCCAGGCTACCCTGGGGTTCTCCCCAGCCTTTGTGATAGGTCCTGTCCTCCAGGCAAGCGTACCACCGGCTGTAGACATGGTGGTTTACCTCAAAGCCATTCATCTCAAAGTTCAAAGCACCCTGACTAAGTCCATTGAGGCGTACAAGAAAGCGGCGGACAAGAATAGACAGCCTGCTCCCCATTACCCAGTGGGCTTGCTTGTGATGTTGGATGCCACCAATATCCGAATGAAGGTCCCCTCAAGAAAGTTTGCTCCCAAGAGGCTGGGCCCCTTCAAGGTTCTAGAAGACAAGGGCAATGGTGCATTTGTGTTGGACCTCCCCCCTCCTATTGGATCCACAGTACCTTCAACATTTGTCATCTGTCTCCTTTTGAGGGGGACCTCCCCAGCACCCTGGACCCCACCTTGGTGGATGGATCCCCCAAGTATGAGGTAGAAGCCATAGTAGCCTCCCATAGGATTTGCAAGTCCCTCCAGTATTGTGTATCTTGGAAAGGATATCCCTCTTACGATAACAGCTGGGTAAGCTCCTCTGATTGTGGAAATTGCTGGGACCTGGTACAGGAATTGCATAAGAACAACCCCACGGCACTTGGCCCCCCTAAGTCCCTTCTGGCGCTCAAGATTCCCAAGGCGCACAAGAACTTCTCAGTGGCTACGCTTTCCCAGGGAGGAATCCAACCCCAGGAAAAAGGAAAGGATAATGTAAATTCACTGCCACCTCTGGCTTTGGATCGCTCAATTTTCCCTTGTCATACCAAGAAAGGTTCTAAAACGCCCGCCAAACCCCTTAATTCTTTAAATGATTTAGCTCACACAGTAGATGAGAGGTTTGTGCTGGCCTACTCTGCAGAACCTCTTCCTTTGGTTGTTCCCTCCTGGGAAGAAACACTGTTTAATTTAGACTACTTATTAGCTTGGTATTGCCCACTTCTAAAAACCATTAGAGCTGGCCAATCAGAGGCCACCACATTGGCACTGAGCAACACAAGTGAATTCCAAATGACCAGTGCCTCTTCCAGCCAATCAGATCTGACCGCGGAAATTGGAATGAAACCCTCCAGTCCCCCTGCCCCTGCCTAGCAAAGTTTTGCCTCCAGCCAATTAGATTTGGTTCCACTGTCACGTGACCCAACTTATTTGCAGCCCATCCCTTTTATGCAAGCAAGGGGACTGCTAGTCCCCTGCTTGTCTATTTTTCAATAATATTAAAGTTTGGAGCTATTCTGCACTTTATTTTTATATTTGTGTTTATTTGGAACCCAGTTTTGAGTTCCTATAGCCTAAAGATTAGGGTGTTAGTTTCTGTTCCAAGCTTACCTTCTGCCAGCCAGTTTCAAACCTGGCTTCTCTCCTGGTTCATTATACTAGTATTGGTTCATCTAGTAGTTGCCTTTCCCGTTCTTGCTTTTGAAACAGAGTTCAAAAACTCAAATTTTCAATTGATTTTCCTTATAATACCTATTATTATTTTGAATTTTCTATTAAAACCATTGATTTTGAACCCGCTCTTGCTTGCCGTTCTTCCCAAACCTCTCGCAATCATTGTAAAGCCCTCTGGACCCGTTCTGCTACAGTTTGGGTCTATTTTGATAAGTATACCCTATCATCCCTTGTTCTGCCTTATTTTTATCTGAGAAATATACTGTCCTACTCCAAATTTTGTGAGAAACATTCCTATGATACTCCCAGCTCTCAAATTTGTGGTATTTTCCTTGGCTCTGTTCTTGCTGCTTCTGTGGTCCACCTCCCCTGATTTATGGGGGAAAATCTCTTTGTCAGCCTGTCTGGTAGGTAGAGACCCAGCCAGTCTCTGGGATCTCCCCAGCAGTCTTCTCTTTTCTGGAGAGGCTGTGGTCAAGAGCCTGACGTGTGATGATTTGGACTTGGACACTGTGGACCTTACTTCACCTGTTTCTGAAGAAGTAGTGCCTCCCATGCCTCCCCTCCCCAACATGGTCCAGAGGCATGCAGTACCCCCGGGCCCTCCAAGGTGTCCTCTCCCACTCCTACCTGCACTCCCTGGTTGCTCACTGGCCTGATACTGATGGGTTTGAACGCCTACTTCCCTCAGTTGTCCCTGGTGTCTTCCCTGTGGTCCCCCCTCCGAGCAGCCATCCCAGTTCTGCACTGGATGGCATCCTAGTGGTTTGTTACCCCGGGATGGGAGCCAAACTTAGTTAGTTTAGTCCCCCTCTCTCACAGCTTTAACTTAAGAGTTAAAGCCTAAAAAATGGGGTGCAGAAGCAGAAAATTTAGGGCTTTCCTTTGCTGAAGTAAGCTTAAAGGTTTAGTATATTATATAAGGAGAAAAACAGGATAGTTTAAGCTTTGAAGAACCAGAGTTCTAAGAGAGGTTTTTGGTCTGAAACAAGGGGCTATAAAAGGGAGAGCTATCTGAGACTCTTCAGGGACTGGATCAAGTGGATTCAAAGGCCACAAAAGCTACAGAAGGAGCCAAAGACCAAGAATAGAAAGCCAGAGCTGGAACAGACCGCAGGAGCCCAAGATTAGAACACAGGAGCCCAAGACCAAGGTGCAGGAGCCAAAGACCAAGTACAAGAAGTCCAAGAGATTGATAAAGGACTCCAAGTATTGGCACCAACCCCTCATTATTCCCTATTCCAAGGCCATATATCAGAAGGTTTCTAAGGAGATCTTCCTTCTGACTGTGAATAAAGCACCTGTTACAACCCCTATCCAAAATTCCCGCATTAAGAAAGAATTTAAGTTCCATGAGTCAATTACCCCACATTTTCTATCCTAGCCCAGGGGATGAGGAATCCTATTGCCTAGGGTGCAGGAAGTTTGCCTCTAGTAATTCTGCCCAGGAGGAGTGAGAGAAGGTGACAAGGCATTTGGAAATGATAAATAGAGGAAGAGATTTCATTGGGGGAGAGTTTGAGAGATTATTACAGGATTGGTATTGGCCTACAGAAGGGCTGGCGCCTGCTGAAGTACAAGTGTATGGTGAAGACGCTTGCCTAGTGATTGGGAAGGTTCTGGAGGAGTTTGTTCTTATGCAGGCCAAGTATAAGCTCCTAACCAACCATTCACCACTGTTGGAGAATAACAACTCCTCCTAGCCGGCCCCTGGCTACGACCCAGGACACACTTTGGGGACTGGTGACCAGGAACCTCACAGCTGACAATTAAGCTTACAATATCTTTAAAGCATACATTGATATATTTAAAAGGGTACTCTATGGCTAAATCTTAAAAGCACATACAACATTTAATCAAGTTGAAAGATGTCATTTTAAAAGCCAGAATTATCTATTTTTATCCCAAATAAAGAAAATGCTCAGAAGGCATGACTCAATAAAAGCTTTAAAAACAATGACTCATCATTTCTCATTATTATTTAATAAAGTTGTTTTTTAAGAAAAATGTTACACTGAGGCTTGTCACAGATTATAAAACACTTAAAAAGTTATCATCAAAAAATAGATACTATTTTGTCAGAATACTGCATCCCAGTGGGAGTTCCATTGGCCTTGGCTGCCAACTTAGTCTGTTGGGAGAGGGTAGAGCCCACCATATGAGGGGTGCTAACTTGATGAGATAAGATGCTGATAAACCTACCAAGGCCCAAGGCCCAGTGAAGGGTACCATGATGTCAACTAACCCAGCCAAGGTAATGTAGGCTATACCTGCATATTGACTGTTTGTGGGAGGAGAAGTGTCAGAAACCAATTCCTGACATCATTAATCACCCTTAAGGTATTTTAAAATTATTCTCAATGTCAGTTTGGATTTCCTGAGACATGTTCACAATTACCCATCCACCCAATCATCTCTTGGTTGTTTCACTTCTTGGATATGGTGAAACTTTACATTGCTTGACCCATTTTATAACTACAAATGTTTCATGCTTGTGATCAACTTTGAGCTCCACTTGTAGCCCCTGATAAGTAACAGATGTGTTTGAGATCTCCTAATGTTGGACCCTATGGTTATATAAGTGAATAATGCATTTCCTTTATTATTGTTTGTTTAATAAAACCTTTATCCTGTTCCCAATTCCCAGATTTACTGCTTGCTACAATAATTTGATATATGAAACCTAGCCAGTGCCTTGAATGCTTACTACTAATATTGGTAGTAGCTTGGGTGTACTGGCTTTTTTTACTATGTATGACTCTCTTCTTGATCTCCAACAACACTGACTTGGTCCTCTTGGTTGTGATTTCTGCTATGAAGAATGTGAGCGCTACTGCTGGGTTAATGAAAATGGCCACCTTGCCTGAAATCAATATGGAATACTGGATGAAGTACAGAGACCTTATTCTGGTGAAGTGGGTCCCTGACAAGAAGTATCTGGGCTAGGAGGTAGACGGTCAGGTTTGGGTGTTGGGGGTGCTTTCATATCTTTCTGATAGGTAGGCAAATAGTTGTACTTCTTACAGAATATGGCAGCTGGATGCTTGTACCAGGCGCCTTTGTAAAAGACTGTTTGGGGGTTCTTTGTTGGGCCAAGCAGTCAAAGCAGAGGATGTTTTACAAGTTGAACTTCTTGTATTCTGGCTTAAGCAGGTAGTCAGAGAAATGCAGCAGGCCAAAGGGTGCACCAGGTGGATGATAAAACACGGGCCAGGTTTCAGAAGCTTCCTCAGGAACCCAGGCTGTCAGGTCAGAATTTTATGTTGGAACAGTAGTAATTAGAAGACAACCAAGACTAAATAAGGAATAAAATGATAGAACCAAGGTCCCATAATCTTATTTATTTCAGAATGACAATACCATTTTAACAAGACTACAGAGTTTAGATATCATTTAAAATGCTAAGTTTGGGTTAACCCATCACCTGATAGCTGAGTTGCTCAGTTTTTTCTGGCCTGAGAGTTTCAGGTCCATTATGAACCTTCTAGTCTGTCATTTCTTCTGTTCAAATGACCTCCATCTGATGGTCCAAAGATAACACTTCATGGCTTCATCATTTCTAGTGGTGTTCTTGTCATCCTGGATCAAGAGACCTTCAGAAACTATAATCTGGTTCAACCTTTGCCTCATGAACTGTGCATCTTCTGAAATCACTTTGAGGTCACCAGAGGCCCAGAGATCACGTGGCCTGGCGGCCCAGTTTTATAACATATCATCTGAGTTTCCTTGAGACTTTAAATTATCAAACTGAGCATTAAATACCTCCCCAGATGACCCATCAGTTAATATAGGAGTGATGGCATGTTGATTCAGTGTCTCTAGCAATCTAGACTGGCCTGAATTAATCACCAGCCTATGACACTCCTCTAAACTCTGCAAATCTGTGGCCAGGAAGGCCTTCAAATTTTCCTGATTAATAATATTTGAATCTCTGCCTATTCCAGCTCTTTTGTTGGCTAGCTGTAAAAAACACGGGCAGATGGCCCGAGGGCCCGCAGGATCCCCACAACCATCAGAGTCAGGTCCTGAGTTCAATTCTTCTAATTGGAGTTTACCACTTATTTTGGAAGAAATATCATTCATGACATATTTTGTCCTATTAATGGCTTTTTTGATGCATTTTATAGAGATAATTATTTTAAAACTTGATCTAATCTCTGATAAAATCAAATACAGATCAAATATAATGAGATCTTAAAGACAGTTTTTAGCACCAAATATGGTTTTTTAAATGTGTTGTTATTAACTTTGAAATGACTGATGTCATTTCATCTTGGCCACTTCCATTAACAAGGTTTTTTAAAACACATTGACAAACATTACATGAAATATCTAGACAACAAAATTATTTACAGCCCCAATAAGCAATACTAACATAAAATTTTAAGTTTTATAGTCCAAAACTCATATGCTACAAACTTCTGGCCAGAACAGCTAAATTTAAGTTATTTAAAAAAAAGCTTACACTTTCTGTGATATATTATCTTGGCAAATGTGATTAAGCCAGACTTTGACAATATATATATTATTTAGAAGATACCCATACTATACCCAAAAACAAGAGCAATTTTTGTACAATATTTAAAATAATTGAATACATGCATTAATTATCTCCTAGTGTGGTAATTAACTGCCTTTATATTTTATCTTAGGCATCAAAACTAATGTTATATGGACACTACAAATAGATATCTGTTAATATTAGCTCAAAAAAGTGGAACTCACTTTGCTTCTGGCGTTTTTATTCCTGGAAACTTATTTTCAAAATTATGATATCATTTGGGGTTTTAGATTAAAAATTTATTGAAAATACTCAGAATAATGTCAGAAATAAATTTCTAGAAATAACAGCATTAGAAACAAGGCAAGTATCAGAAAACCTCTTATAGTAGCTCTGATATTCTATTGTCTTAATTGTGGTAAAAATTATCAAATAAAAAATTGTGCTTCTGATGGTCTTATTAGATAATTAATTAAGATCAAGACAATCACATGCAACTTTTTCACAATAGCTTAAAAATTATGTAAGCTCATCAAAGAAAAATGCTGCTACCCTATTCATAATAAGTAGCTATTGGCAATAATAAACTGTCTGGTCAGATTAAGATAGTGTCTTTAATAACACAAATATTTTATCACCTTTAATGGCTACAAGTTTTCAATATACTTCAATATACAAGAAAATCTCTACAGACAACAAGCCAGATAGATAACTCTTATTAAATGCTTTAATATGAAAACACAGTAAAATAAGGAAAATATCTCATGGCTGCTGATGCTTTATCACACCTGTCTTTGAATTATAGTGAAAACATAAGTTTTTCCAGATTGGCCTCTATTTGTATTATACATCAAGAGTAAAAGTTTCTCATCAAGAATTATCAAAATCACATATGTTCTTGTACTTTATAATAAAAATGTTTTTGGATTTGTATATCATTCTACACAGAATCTATCAAAGATATCACCATTTTCTGCCATTAGACACCAAAGAGTTGAAATCACTTCACACTATCAACAAGATCTTGACCATAAAAAACAAGAAGCATTTTTAAATTCATCAAACAAAAGACATGATGATCCACTTTTTACTGTAATATAAAGAAGGTACTGGATCAATGTAAATTATGCAAAAAGTATGTCAATAACACCGCATTCCAAGGCAATACTGACAATTGCCAGGGAAAAACTCTTCAAGGCATGACTTTTAGATATTATGAGACCTATTTCAAAATTAAATGATAACAATCATATCACTATCATTATAGACGTTGTCACTTTCTGGCCTGTTGCCCAAGCAACTGGACATCACATCACACTAATAACTATACCAGGGAGTTTAATAAAAAATTATCAGTATGTATAGTGTACCAGAGCTCCTTATCACATATATAGAAAATGAACTGATCCTTGACTAGGGCTGTGGAGTTCCACCCCTGGACAAAACCTGGATTCTGTCCAAAGTTTTTGAAAATCTGGAAGGTAATATATTTTCTATTTAAGCCTGATTTTAAATCCAATCTTCTGAAATGCCAGAAAAAAGAAGATCTTTGTCTGGGGGTGGGACGCCACAGCCCTATCCTTGACCAAACCCACATATACCTCACCAAATAGAGCATAAAACTCACTGTCACAACCTCTCATCATCTACAGGCAAATAAAAAGGCAAATAGATTTAACAGTTCCCTAACTTAAGCTTTGGCCAAACTCACTGTTGGGGCATCTGAACATTGGTCCAAGCAACTCCCAAGTGCCCTTCTGACATGTTGTCATTAGTTAACAGGGCCTGAGAAAAAATCCTTGCAAGTTAATTTAAAAAGCACATTGTAATATTGTCAAGACATTAGTTGGACCATGACTTAAACTTCCTCCAGGGTATCCTCACCAGCCATGCCACAATTTCAAGAAATGATACAGGAATAAAACACATGCCAGGCTAAAAGAATTAAGAAAAACACCATACCTCTTAGAAAATACCATGATGATTGGGGCAAATCATGGGTGTTAACCCCTGAAAGAGTAAATTACAGGCCGGATTGGTACGCTCCACAATTATTTTAGAAGTGAAAAATAGCAACAACACATATCTGATATAAGGACTAGCAAATATACAAGTTGACAAAGGTACGCACAGCTATTGCCTTCACCTCTGCCAAGCCAGACATAAATAGTGCAACACTTCCTGTCAGCCTCAAAACACCAACCAGTTAAGTATGGTACCTGAGCTTCCAACAACCTTTCAGAAGACATCCTGCCTAAATATGAGGCCAATACTCAAACAAGGTGAGTATCAAAACTGCAGGGTTGACTCCCTGAGAAGGTTTCAAGTCAGAAAGGAAGACATGTGACTCAGCTTAATTGCCTAAGGCCCAAAATCTAGGCTTGTCAAGCCAAGTCCACCAACTAAGATGCTATGGCTAATATCTCTAAATATGGAGCACAACTCATCTGCCCTGAGATTAGTACATACCATAATAAATCACTGACCTTCCCGAAAGCTACAGCTAACACTATATAATTATGTATTCCAAAATAAAGTCATTATCTAGTTTAAATATGTTTCCCTTTTTTCTGTAACTCTCCTAAAATAGCACAGTTGTAACAACGTTTGATATAAATGTTTTAAAAATATATGTTAGCACACCATGTCTTAAAGAAATACCAAAAGCTCAGCTCTAAGCATTTATCAATGTTGAAGGCTGGAGAATATGTTGAATCACTCTCTTACGGAATGACCCAAATCAAAACATGTTTCACCTATAAAAAACTATTTGAGTATCATAGCCCAATAAATGATCAAATTGGAGAATAAAGAGCTAGAGAAAGGAAATCTAAACTGTGAGTTGTAAAACTATGCATCAGTTATTAGAAGCTGATCCAAACAGGAGAACAACCACTGTTATATCATCCCGATAGCTACGGCTCTTGGGTGCTGGGATTGAAAGCCGCTTCAACATTAAAGTAGAAGATACTTCACCATCACTCATTTCAAACTTTCCTCCCCCAATAGCATTTCTAATCAGATGAGTGGCAAGATTAGAATCCTGGAATGCAAAGGCTTCTTGGGAACTCTTCTTGGATCTTAGCTTGGTAGCATTGTCCGCGCTTGAAGCTGCAGGACGGGCCAACTGATCCCCAACAAGTTCAACAATCCTTTGGCTACTTAATTCATCATAGAGTCCGTCAGTTGCAAGGACCAGGAATTGGTCGTGGCGAGCATCAAGCTTATGAAAATGAACTTCTGGCTTGGCTGTGACGTAAGGGGGAGTCTTCAAGTTCTTCGGGGGTGGTTTTCTCTCGGGAAAAAACTTGGGGTAAATATCTTGCTGAACATCTATATTCCATTTATATCTGGCATCGCCAAAAGCTCTAGTGGGTTCTAATATTAAGTGGTGCCACTTTACGCCAAATTACCTAAACCCCCAAGGATTCTGTTACGTTGAATGGCAGTTTCCTCTTCCCCAGGATGCTCTTTGAGAATTCTGGAAAGCTCTTTGGGATTCCGGGCAGTTTGATCTTTAGAAAGAGGTATAGCAATCCATCTTCCATTTTCTTGAAGACTTCCTAGCACGGCACGACTATCCCCGGTACAAGCCACAAACAAGTTTTTATTGACGATATCAACTGCAGCCAAAAGAGCGCATGAACCATTAACTGCTGGAAGCAAGTCTTCTCTAGCGAGATCTTTCTTTGTTTCGCGGATTTCATGCACTATAAAATCATCAAGGCGACAGAAGGTGTCTTGTACTTTTTCTGTGATTTTTGTGAGGAGCTCAGTTATTCTTGGG
This sequence comes from Entomophthora muscae, assembly GCA_014839935.2. Taxonomy (NCBI): domain Eukaryota; kingdom Fungi; phylum Entomophthoromycota; class Entomophthoromycetes; order Entomophthorales; family Entomophthoraceae; genus Entomophthora; species Entomophthora muscae. Next base: position 208,719 of record QTSX02002261.1, read on the forward strand.
AAGCTTCCTTCTCTAGCTAAGCTCTGGAAAAGCGGTTCCACTTCTTTACGTACAGCTGAAGGAAGATTTTTTGAAACATACTCAGAGCAGTTATATCCTGAATGACCATCAAAGACAGCCAATATTAAAAGGTCGTTCTTAAGTTCAGAGTCGACATGAAATCTATCTTCAATTTCTTTGTTGGAAGCTACTTGGTTAGAATCAATACGTATTTTTGATATTTTTCCTCCGGTGAACACTTCAAAGACGTTAGAGTTTTCGGACTTTGTAAGTATAGCGTTGGCTTCATCATTTGAAATGGGGATTACATCGGAAAGAGCATCGAGTATCTTTTTGCGTCTTTTCTCTAAAGATTTTTCAACCTTCTTATTTTCTTTAGTATCGGCATCATCTTTGAACATTTCATAGGTGAAAAAAGAAAGACCGGCAATAAAAAATAGGGGGACTAAAACTGCAGCGTTTGTGCCAAAAAACCCCAGCGAAGCAAACTTATCTTTCAAAGATTTCTTTTCTTCGGTGTGGATACATTTCGATTGAGTTAGTCTCAAAGTATTCCATTTGCTATTAACTTTAAAGCTTGAATGTGCCAAAAAGGATATATTATTAGAGGTAGTGCTATGCAAATGTCTCGAAAAGGGGGGACTTAATGTATGACCCCCTAGTATATTTCGATAAAATGGGGTCGCTGCTGGTAATTTTAAAAGTCTTGACATTTTCAGTTAAATATGAAGAGCCGAAATCCTTATGCAATGCTCAAATTCTTATTGCAGAGCCTGTTTGTCTGCTTAATGCTTTGAAGTTGGACGTAAGCATAGGGAGGGCACCATAGTTATTATCGCATCGATCCAAAAAAAGGACTTTGATTTAGCGTTTATATTTATTGTGGTGAAAAATAGGAAGCTCAACGTAAACAACTATGACAATAATTTAGTTGTTCGTTACAATGCGCCATTATTTAGCTTGAATGGATTTAATTTCAATCAGATATTTTTTTCAATCCCATATTTTTAAATTCTAATCTAAGCTCAGCCTTTTGAATCAATACAGTTAAAAATCAACATTCCTAGCAATAACTAACAAGGCAGATATCCTGTATAATATGAAATTGGCCAAGTGAATAAGTTGAGCATTGTTGCTATATAGGTCATGTTAAATTTAGTGTTGAATATATACTGTAAATTCAGAACCTAAACATAAAAATGCAGGATTGTCAAATCCTTGGTCCAAATTTCGAATCACTTTTTTGGGATGGCCTTTTTTTAATTAAATTGATTTTTGTGAGTATTTATTTGAATATTTGAAAATGCGGGAACTCATAGACACTTTGCAAAGTTCAAGTCGAGCTGCATATTTCCTATGGACGAAATGAATTAACTGGAATCAGATTTGAAGCGTTCAAATCCATCAACCATTTTCATTAAGTTTACTATGTTTTTTGAAATTGCGGGATTGTCAAATCCAAGAACCAAATTTCAAATCACTTTTGAATGCCACTAGTAAACTCAGATATTAATTGTGGGAACTGGAAATTAAATTGAATGTACAGTAAGCACACTAGGAAACACCAACCCAAATCAAGAAGCTCCACCACAACTAAAATCAAATGAAAAATTCAATCTTGATAACCATAATTAGACATAAAAAGTTATTAAACTTTAAAATCATCTAAACCCGGAAAGTATACAATATTATTCACTTCAAATCATGGATATAGAAACTCTGCTACTATTCAAGGCTAAATCAAGAGAAAACAACTACCCACAACTAAACCAATAACTCCAAATAAATACATATTTAATCTAAAATATATTTTTTATTTTATTTTTATGAACCATCAATCACATTCCCAACCCGCTCCTGCACCAGCCCGCGGGGCAGCCCGTCCACAAGGGCGTCCCAGAGGGTCCAAGAACAGACCCAGAACCTAACTCAAGGGGAGTCATGCCAATACACAGGCCTCCCAAGGTGTCATTGCCAGCCAACCACCTCCTGCGTCCCAGGCCCAATCAACTATCTTGAATCCCAGGCAGAAGCCACTCTCAAGGCCTGCCACAAAAGTCTTCTACACCAGGGTCACCGGGAACACTGAGGTTACTTACACCTCCACCGTGTACCCAGTTGTCACCCGGCCCCGCACTCTTGACCCAAGAGTTGCCACTTTCTACCCGCGTCTTTGATACCTCCTATGAGCCATTGGCCACCACTGAAGAGCCATCTGCGCCTGTATTGTATGCCATCATTGACGGCGCCAGCGCAACCAAGCGTGATCCCACCTTCTACACAAAGGTCCCCATCCTCTGTGCTGAGCCTGGTAGCCAGGATGCCATGGTACCTGCCAAGGGCCGGCGTCGGTTGACAGATAGTGAGCGTGAAGCTCTCCTCAACTGCTTAAACGGGGGAATGGCGGTTTAGGTTATTGTGTCCCAATTTGGTGTCACAGCCAGGTACATTGCCGACATCAACACCAAGTATGGTAACACCAGGCAAATTGCCAAATCCACCAAGGCTAAGCGGCAGCCAAAACTCTTGCAGCCCGTACACATTGACACAATTAAGCAATGAGTAGCCAGGGATTGCCACCTGGACACACTTGCTGTCCAATCAATGCTCGCCACAGAGTTCGGGCTTTCTGTTTCTAAAACCCTTGTATACAAAACAATGGTTGATTTAGGCTTCTTGTGGAAGGTGCTCAGAGTTTCTCCATACAATAGGAACAGTGAAAAGACCATCGAGGATCGACGCATTTATGCCGAGACATATCTGGCACTAAAGAAGACTGGGAATGTCCAGTTCTTCTACATCAATGATTTGATGTTTTCCTCCTCACTCAGGTCTAGGCATGGGTGGGTTAAGAAGGGGTCCAAGGACGGCATAGCCCATTGTGCAGCTGTCTGTTCCCAGACCTATTCAATGGTTGCGCTTCTTGGTCCTCGCGGGTTGGACCAGTATTAGATGATTAAAGGCTCTCATAACAGCAGGACCTTTCTCAATTTTCTCCGAGCCGTCAAGGATTACCTTCGGATAAATTACAGTGGCACAACCAACATTGTTGTGCTTGATAATGTTGGGCTCCACAAAGTGAATCTGGTTGTGTCCGAGTTTCTGCCAATTGATAAAAATAGCCATTCTGCCAGCCACCGCCTTGCAGACTGCCCAATGAGACTCCTCTTCCTCCCCCCATATTCCCTATTTCTTAACCCAATTGAGGAGGTCTTTGGGTGGATCAAGAATAAGGTGAAACAAGGCCTTCCTCAGGACACTGAGGACCTATTCAATATTCTTGAGGTCAGCCAATTTGCAATGCCACCTGATGTGGTTGCGGCTTTTTACAAGCACTCAGAATCCTTTCTCCCCAAAGCCCTGGCCTCCGAGCCAATCAGATAAATGGGCGCCCTGGTTTTATTTGTTTTTATTTTTATTTATTTTGTTTTTATTAGGACTCAAATTATTGTTTATATATAATAATGTGATGTTTGATTGTATTATAGACATTTAAGAATACTAGAAAAGGTAAGTAAAATTAATTATACTAGATAAGAGGGATTTATTTTTATATGATGCACTAAATATCATTGGCTTTTGCGGTAACAAATAAATAAATAATAAAAAAAGATAGGAAAAAATAGTTTATTTAAATAATTGTGAATCATTTTGGTACTTTGACTTTTCTAAGCCACAAATTGAACCTTGCATGTCATCATCTGCTCCTTGGTATTTCAGTGCCACTGTAGCTACACAACACGGCAACCAATGATTTTTATGTATTCCTTACTAATTTGTACTTAGGACGCAGTTCAAGTATATCAAATATGTTTATCAAATCATATTACAAGGGAAAGATAATTTGAGTTCTAAACAATCACGTGTTTGGAACATAAGTGGAGCGGGCTGCATGATGCGGATAAATTCAATTCTCCATGTTTATCTTTGTGATAAATGGACCCAACCTTGACAAGCTAATAAATAATAAATAAAAACGTTTTTAACTTATTTTTAAACATTTGACGTGGTCGCAACTTTAACTATTATCTTGTAATATATTTAGATATATTAATACTACAATTTACCTACTAAAAATTAAAATAAAAAATAAAATTTTAAAATAAAAATATAATTAAAAATCTTAAAAGATTAATAGTAAAGATTAAATATTCAAAATACACCAATTTTTTTTATTTAATTGTGATTTATTCAATATTAAAATATTAAATATTTTACTATTAAATATTTTAATATTATATAATATTAATATTAAATGTTTACCATTAAATATTTTAATATTAAAATTTTAACAGTAAATATTTTAATATTAAATATTTTACTATTAAAATTTTACAAGTAAAATTTTAAAATAGTGAAGTATTTAGTATTAAAATATTAATATTTAAATTTTAATATTTAAAATAAAATAAATTAAAAATAAAAAATAAAAAAGTTTTTTTTGCAAGGGAAAATTATTTATTGGGGGAATGCAAATTGCAAGGGGAATGTGTTTATTCCGGGGAATTATACCCCAAAATTAAATTTTCAGCTAATGCATCTAATTGAGACCACATACTCTTCTGTATGTGGTGGATGACTCTGGCGCTGATTGCTAGGGGAGTGGCACTCAGCACCCCAGTGGTGGCCGAACGTCTTATAAAAGGCAGACGGGTGAGGGAATCAATTAGCAGGTTTTTTTTGGGGGGGCACGTAGTACCCATATAGTGTTGCCAATGCAAATGAATCATAGAGGACGTGCTCAACTGTCCTGTATCCCTGTGGTGTTTTCTGTCTGTTGAGGGCTATGTGGCATATGTTGATCTGTATAGGTACATCTTCTAATTTTTTCACGTTGGCTTTCAGTATGCAATGGAGCAGGATTCCCAGGTACACCGCAACATGGATCCTTTGCGAGGTATATTTCTCCGAGAACATGCACAGTTTTTTGAACGTTTGTATTAACCTATTAATATAGGATGTTTGGTTGAACTTGAAGAGGGTACCGGGGGCGCCTGACTTGAATCTGCCCCCCAGGCCTCAGTGAACAATATCATTAAAGTTTTAAAACTATTCACGAGGACTGCATCCCTGACTTTATTTGATAGAGCCTTAAAAATTTCATTAAAAATTGCTGATTTCAGATATTTATTTCCTATTTGAAAATTGGTTTTTATTAAACTTTTTTTGTATTTATTGATATTTGAGAATGGGAACCTTTGAACGCTTTCATATATGTATTTATCAAAGTTCAGTTTCAAATCCCCGCAAATTTCATTTATTTCTTTTATTTTGATTGTTGATCCTAATTTGTAGGCTTCTCTTATCCATGGCAAGCACCCCGCGGGTGGTTGATATTCCCTGATTTGAGCTTCACTATTAAAAAACATATTCATATTCTGCTGAACTATTTTATTTATTTGATTTTTATTTATTTGTTTTATAGGGGCCACCAGTGACTGGTAGCCCCCATAAAACCAACTTGGTGTAAAAGCCGCCACTTCCGCGACCTCATCCCCATTCCTGGTGATGACTAAAAATAAATATAAGTAAAACATAAAAAGACTTACTGATTGTTTCCCCTGTGGCCCCCTCAGCCACAGGCGCCATATTGACAAACTTCATGAGCATTGGATGCTCTTCATTAATTTTCTTAGGCTTAATTTTTCTTATTCTTCTTGCAACTTGTGCTTTCTCTTTATTTTCATTTGATAAAGCTTCTGTATTTCTTGATGCGCTTCTGCTTCTTTCTTGTGTTTCATTTTCATCTGTTTTCATTTGGTCGGTTTCCTCTTCATTGGTGTTGATTTCCTTTTGAATTTCTATTCCTTCTATTAGTCAGATCTTCTCATTGTTTTCTTTGGCCCCCTGCCAGAACTCCCACAAATTGTATCCCGTGTTGTTGAACTTTAGACTTGATAAAATAGTTCCCTGTAGATTAAGTAATTTTTCTTTATTTCTTTCATCTATAATATTTCCCAATTTGTTCAGAGCATCTTCTGTTGGTTGGATCAGTGGCTGGCCCTTGTCCCCTAGCTTTTCTGTCACTATTTATCTGATGTTTTTCTCAATTTCAACAATCTTTTGCAGGTGAGCTTCTAATTTGTTGATTAAGTTATAGATTGATGACATTTTGTTTGAATTCCATCAAAAAACTGGCTTTTATAGCACTATCTTTGACGCATACATATTTTCATCATCATTAATAAATTAAAGACAATAAACGTAAATATTGCATTAAAATATTACAATTAGACGTCAACTCTTGATATTTTGATATTATGTGCATAACTCAATGCATTTTGATTAATAAAATTCATTGTAAATGAGGCCTTTTCATTTTAATTTATTTAAATTGACTGTGTTTATATTACAGAGCCATTAACGCTTAGTACAAATATTAATAATTAGTGCATTTTACAGCCTGTATTTTTACCTATTGGTAATAATTCTGTAAACTTTTCAGTTGGATTTTGCAAGGTAATAATAATATAATGTGTTAATAAAATACTGTTTATTGTCATTAATTGGCTGGTTTTCTTTGATGTGGTGATTGTGCATTTTTTGATATTTACACACTAGTATCCAATTGGTTGGCTTCATATCCAATTGCACAGGCAATAGGAAAACAAGCCGCCACCCCAACCACATCCAGTCTTGGGGTGGCGGCTTGTTTTCCTATTGCCTGTGTGATTGGATGTGAAGCCAACCAATTGGATACTAGTGTGTAAACATCAGAAAATGCACAATTGCCACATCAAAAAAAAAATCAGCCAATTAATGACAATAAACAGTACTCTATTAACACATTATATTAGAGCCATTAACACTTAGTACAAATATTAATAATTAGTGCATTTTACAGCCTGTATATTTACCTATTGGTAATAATTCTGTAAACTTTTCAGTCATATTTTGCAAGGTAATAATAATGTAATGTGTTAATAGAATACTGTTTATTGTCATTAATTGGCTGATTTTCTTTGATGTGGTGATTGTGCATTTTCTGATGTTTACACACTAGTATCTAATTGGTTGTTTTCACATCCAATTGGATACTAGTGTGTAAACATCAGAAAATGCACAATTGCCACATCAAAGAAAATCAGCCAATTAATGACAATAAACAGTATTCTATTAACACATTACATTATTATTACCTTGCAAAATCTGACTGAAAAGTTTACAGAATTATTACCAATAGGTAAATATACAGGCTGTAAAATGCACTAATTATTAATATTTGTACTAAGCGTTAATGGCTCTCTAATATAAACACAATCCATTTTGATAAATTATAATGAAAAAAGGCCAAGTTTATAATGTATTTTATTAAACTAAATACATTGAGTTATGCACATAATATCAAAATATCAATATTTATGTTTATTGTCTTCAATTTATTAATGATGATGATGAAAATATCCTTGGAAAAGAAGTATATGCTACCACATCAAATGTACAACATTCTTTACACACGGAAACTTATAACAATGTAAAAAATATATTATTAATTATGAACTGAAAGAAAAAATCAATTTTAATAGTAGTCACCTAGAAAAGATTTATTTACTAATCAAAGGACAGGAAGGGGAGGGAATGGGTGGAATGGACATTGCCTTCATCTGCGCCTATGAAAGGGACGGCATCAGAGATAGTGGTGAGGGAATGGGTGGTTGCTTGGGAGTCAGGGTTGGAAGGTGGGTGGCTTGATCTTGATGGGGGGTTGGTGAGGCAGGGTTTGTTGAGTGGGAGGGGGCAGCAAGAGCAGTTTGCTTCAATTGCTCAAATTCATCTTCTGTCACATATGCAGTCTTGACAAAACAGATGGAGTGGCGTGGGGGGAGGCGGGGGTCCTTTCTGGACTTATCACTATCACTTGCATAGAAGATGATGAGATCAAATAAGTCCTGGACGCACGCAGAAGGGAAAAGCTCATAACCCATATCAATTTGGGTGCATAGTTCATTGTAGGTGGCAGGGTTTGAGCGCCTGAGAGCATAACCAAAATTGTAAAGACATACATCTGCAAGATGCATGTTGGCGTAGTTGATGGGGTAGGACCAGCAGGTATACCCCGCAGCCCTGATTTCTTGTGTTGCCCATTCCAACTGCTCCATCTCTGCACTCAGTACAACTGTGTGCACAGCGTTTTGGGTGGCCCACTCCTCCAGCATGTCCTTGAGCTCCGTCTGGTAGGCATACCTATCTGCGGTGTTTGATATTGCCGAGTAATAATTGACACCCAATGGGGAAACTGCCAATAAAACACCGACAAACCAATACAAGATTGGGCCGCGCTTGTACACGTCAGATTGGATGCACTTCTCTCCAAAGTCTTGGATACTGGCCAAGATCTTAGCATACAACAGGAATGTTACGTCATTATGGGCCCTCATTGCCCTTCCTTTGATAAAATTAATAATTGTTGAATTGTAGGGGTTGGTATCCACCAAAATGGGGCCACTGAGAACTTGATTGAACAAGATTCTATCAGCAACCATGACTCTGTGCATCCATGAATTCACTGTTCTTTTGTTGGTGAAGATGCCGTGGAGTCCCAACTGGAGACGTACCTGGACCAGGGGCATCTGCGGGTCACGTTCCATAATGGCTATCATGAGAGGATGGGCTTTTTCATCTTTGGTTGAGGTACAAGCACCAGTTGGGGTCTTCTTGGCAGGGGCCTCAGTTGGTATGGGCTTGCAGGGTTGCAGCCACAGTGGACTTTGCAAAACCCATTGCGGCCGCAATTTCCCCAAGGGACATAAGCTTTCCTCGCTTTTTGACCATTTTGAGGACAATCTCCGGGGTGATCAATTTTCTTCTGCGTCTTGCAGGCTGATTGGCTGGGGGAGGGACATGTCCATCTTGGGAACTGGTCAATGCCATCTGATTGGCTGTTTTGGGGTTCTGGGCTCTCTGAGTGACCCCATGGCTAAAAAAGCTGGTTCTGGATGCCATTGCTGATAAGGGATTTTGGTTAGCAGCTGCCTGTGCATGATAGGCAAACAGGGCCATGCTTGAGGACGCAGGAGAAAGAACACACTCCTGGGTAGTGCTTGCGGAGGGGCCTGCGGGTTGGGAGTGGCCATAGACAGAGGCTTCACTGTTAAGAGACCCAGCGTAGCCCTGCATGATTTCGTCAAGGCCAGGGAACAGCTTGTTGACCTGGTTGGTGTTAGAAGAAGACATAATAAAAATTTATTAAAATTTTAAACTCGAGAAGAGGAATGTATATTTTAGTCAATTTTATTGTTATATATGTCAATTTTGTGAATATTACACTCTAAATTTTGGCTGTCCTAAAATGGAATAGGGTGAATTTTGAGAATGCTTGTGCTTCCTAAAAGAATTATCACAAATCTACTCTAGATCCTTTAACATCCTTTTTGAGACACCCATAAATTATATTTATTTTAAATTCATTGCAATTTTGATTTGAAACTTGGTTCTTGGATTTGACAATCCCGCAATTTCAGATTTGTTAATTTTCACATGATGTCTATGATTTGTTTGAAATACAGGAAATCATAAATTATACATTAGAATCCCGCATTCCTGATTCATGTATCCTGCATTTGTTTGCTGAGTTTTGTCTTTTGTTAGTTGAGTTATCTGCTCAAGAGATTCAAAATTTGCCAATTTAAATAAACCAAAAAAAATCAAAATAAATGGTTGATTTTATTAAATATTTTATTTTTCACTCAGCTGAGTTGCCCGCAAAAGTGATTCAAAATTTGGACCAAGGATTTGACAATCCCGCATTTTTACATTCAGGTTCTGAATTTACAGTACTGCTTGGAAGTATACAATTTGAGATATGGTGCAACTTTATGTTCTGTCACTTTAATTTCCACAGGCAAGTTTTCCATCAGTATATTTTCCACATGTTTATTTTCTGTCAACTTAATAAAGTCCCAGTTTCCATCAATTAAAAACCAAATAAACATATCCATTTTTGGCCGCTTATTAAAAACACTTTTCAAAAAAATAAGCCTATATTTCACCAAATAATGCTAAACACAGCCAAGTTATATATAAAAACAAAAAAATAAATTTTTGAGCTTTTTAATAAATGGGTCATTATTTTAGAGATTAGGCCATTTTCTAATGCACATGCTGCTCAAGTCGCAGCATAACACAGTTCAATTTTGAAAAAGTAACTAATTACACAATTTATATTTAAAACATTAATAACTCAATGAAAAATTAATATTTTTTCACACTGTAAACTATCAAAATGAAGCTAAGAATCTTATCTTTCTATTGGTGTAAAAATTTTAATATGTATACTATGCTCAATATTAAAGCAAAAGTAATTTAAAAGAGCATAATCCAGATTTTATTATATGATTATATCTAATGATATAAAGTAGATCACTTCAAAGCTAATAAATACTCTTTTTTGAATACACAACAGATGTTTTTTATTTGACGAAATTAAAGATAAGATTGAGAGCTTTATTTTCGCATTTTATTTTATTTAAAAAGCTCAATTCTCTAGGATTTTATGATAGTTTGAAGTTAGGATGTTTTTATCACTGTTTAGATTGATTTTAAGGTTCAAGTGAGCTTCGAACCTCAAATTGAGCATTCTTTAAATGGAATTCTTTAATATTTTATCATTTAAAAATATGCGGAAGAGTTACAATTAACTGAATACATCATTTTAATTGATTTGCATTGATTACAAAGAGGATATGATGTAATAATAATGCTTAGCTGCTTCACATATATCACTTGTGCATGAAAACTGGGTATTTAATTAATTTCTGCAAACATAAATTCAAGTTCAATCTATAATAAAAGCTATCACACCATTTCTTTCAGAATGGTGTCATTTAGCTTGGTATATAAGAGCTAAAGTACCACAGAGCTTCTAATCCAAATAACCCAATTCAAAGACCACATTCTGATCATAACTACTCCATCATTAAGGCACACATCAAAGATCTGACCTAATTACAGATTCAAAATACTACCATGTCCTCAGTTAAATTTACTTCTTCCATGCTACCCTTTTTTTCCTTGGGAGCTTCAACAAAAAGAGAGAGAATTGCAATGTTAAAAAAGGCATTCCTCTTTATTGCTGGTGATGATCTTGATAATTTCATCAAGCACTTCCTTACTCAAACTGAATTTGGGAAAGCTCAGTTCCTGCCAACTATTCAAAATCAAAAAGGCAATGAGTTCATTGAAAACTTAAAGAATCTCATGAAATCTTCTCCCCAAAAACATCTCCCAGCCTTGCGATCTCTGGTTACTTCCAGTTACTCTTTAAAAGAGCTTAATGATATGGGGTTTAATATAACCAAAAGTGAGTTTGAATACTCAAGAAAAATAAATAAAAATAAAAATGTAAGCTTAAACAAAAAAAGCCAAAAAAATAATAACTATTCATTAAAAAAAGAAATAACTAAAAAAATAATTAAAAAATTGCTGGAAAATTCTTTTGAAACAAGCCAGTTTACAAAAAAAAGTGCCTGAAAAAATTTATAAAGATATAGAAAAAGAGATGAGTAATTACTCAACTGAAATTAAATACTCTCTACTTAAAACAAAAAAAGAAATATATGAAAATATGAAAATAAAAAATGAAATTTCAGTTTCAATTTCCACTTACTATAAATTAATCCCTAAAAATATAATAAAAAGTAAAAAACAAACTGATATGTGCAATATTTGTAATTTAAAAAATTCACTAGAAAAAAAGAAGGAAGAATGTGAAAGTAAAAACTTACCATTACCAGAATCTGTAGACAATGACTTAAAGACTATTAATCAGCACCAAGACTTTTATGTTCATCAAAATTGTGAATATAAAAAAGATATTAATGAACTAGATGATGAGTCTTGTGTTGTAGTTATAGATTATAAAGAAAACTTAAAGGTTGGAGGTGGTCCAATTGAGACCAATAATTGTTTTTATTCAAAAAAACCAATCTCATTATTAGGGTTTGCATTAGTTTTTAAAGAAAACAATAAAATTAAATATGAATATCATGATTTTTTGTCTCAAATATTATCACATGATTCTTTATTTTCAGGTGAATGTCTAATAAGTCTTCTTAAATTAGATAGATTTAAAAAAATAAAAAATATAAAAGTATGGACAGATAATGGAAATCATTTTAGATCATATGAATTTTTATATTACTTATTTAAAGAGGCACCTAAATATATTAAGGGTTCCATAAAATATAACCGTTTTGTTGAATGCCATGGAAAAAGCATTGTTGATGGTCACTTTGGTGTAATATCAAAAATTTTAAAGGAAAAAGAAAATGTACTTTATATTAACAACATTAATGATCTAAAAAATATTTGTGAGAAAGAAGAAAGAAGAAAAGAATTATACAATTCATCTTTAACTGGTTCAATTGTTTCCCAAAAAGCATTTTTTTATATTTATGAAAGGAAATTTAGGCCTATAAAAAGAGAGCTTGAAGTTAAAAATCTGCGCATTAATCTTTCATATTTGATGAAAGATGGGAAGTTATATACTTCACCTTTAACATTTGAAAGCTTCTCAGAATATTCTGAGATATTTTATCATTTGAAATCACGTGATGATACCAGAGAAACAAAAATATCAGAAGATGCTAGTAGTGTATTGGGGCAAGTTCATGAAGTAGGGCAGCTTACTAGAGGGTGTATTTTAAATAGAGTTATCAGTCTTTCAAAAACAACAACATTTTTTTCTGAAACAAACTAAGAATATTTATGATGAGCCAAAGATAGGGTAATAGCATTTATAGCTTTGGGGCTGCTATTACTCTCCCATGCAACTCATCATAAATATTTTTGGTTTGTAGTAGCACTTAAGATATTTTCAGTAGTACTATAAGTTGCAATTTTCAATTATAAAATCAATGAATTATTTTTTAAAAAATCACCCAAGCCCAAGATCAATTAAATATTTGGGATTGATTATATTTTACTCTTTCTGAATAATTTGAATATGAATAATGTGATTAAGTTATAAAATAACCAATCTGGCGCCTAGGCATAACAAGAAAAATAATGTCCCAAATGTTCATTGATTTTATAAATATAAGAGAATTAATTAACTTACTGTAAAGTTAGACCCTGTTGGGCAAAATGTGAAACTTTCAAATCCAACCTACATGATTTGCAATTGTAAATGTGAGCAATTCAGCTGAGTTAAAAATAAAATATTTAATTAAATCAGTCATTTAATCAGCTGTTTTTCAACATATTTAAAGTTTCAAATTTTAAGTACAACTAAGTCAACTTGTGTCACACCAAGTGTCTGGATACCAAGTGTTGTTAGGAGCACTATTTTATGCAAGCAGCAGGACCGCTGGGCCAGAAGGTAAGGCCCACCAGAGGATGGGAGCCAACTTAATAACCTAAGATAAAAATCAACCAAACAAGGACCATGGGCCAGAATTGGGCACCATGGAGTCTAACAAGCCTGTCAGAGTAATATATAATACTCCAAACAGTTGAGTGATAGTGGTATTAGTGATGGCAACAGAATCTTGTGGGCAGTTGAGCTGCGGGGTCAGGAGAAAAGTCATGGGTACTAGGTAGGCAGGCAGATAATTATACTTATTATGAAATAGTCTGGTCTGCACTGTGTACAACTTTTCTTCACAGTTAAAGGTTTCTGGGGTTCTGGTTCTTGTCAAGTGGTCAGCAATCAGTATATTTTCCAGGGGAAACTCAGAGTAGACTGGATTCAGAGGGTACTCAGTGAAATGTACAGGTCCAAAAGATGATCTAACTGGGCATAATAACACAAGTAAGGGGGCTACAAGGTCTTTGGTAGAATTGGTGGGAGTTTTTAAGTCTACAGGACTGAAGTGTATGTGATAAAATATTCTAACTAGATATGGTAGAATTTGTGTGAACCAAAGATTTATTTAACTTTATTATCAGAATAATGATATCATTATTTTTAACATAGCTGGTGGTTTTATACTACCAATTTTGGCGTCTTCAGAAATCACAGGCTTTAGGTCCGCAGACATTCTATCATCAATAAATTGTCACTTTGGTTGGTCTCCTGGGGCAGCTAATTCTGGGTTTGCTGGTGTTGGTGAATAAATATAGGTATGTTCTATTTTCTCTCTTCTATTATCAATATCACACATTCTGGCCAAATGCATTTCAGGTTTGACACTGGGGACTGGTACTAGCTGATGCTAATTTGGGGAGAGAAATTACAGGTTTTGCCAAAACCTCCTTTAGGCAACCAGCTTCTCTGAGTAGGTCTGGGCCTTTGGTGGTGTGCCCTTTGTTTTGAACTTATCTTTACTTGGGAAATCCTGTTGCAATTTAGATTACTCTTCTGCCTGCTAATGTATCTCACAATACACAGAGGCGCTCAAATGAACGCCTCATAACATAACTAATAGTATAAAATATTCTGTGTCTAATGTCAAATTGCAGGCATTATCTCCTGAATAGGAGCAATTCCAATTCAACACAATGATCCCTTGCTTGACATATTCCCAGCAAAACCTTATACTGAACCTGACACAGTGCCATCTCCTGGTGAACCTATTGCTTTCCAATATAGTATATCAACTATTTTATTTTTCAAATAAACATTTTTGCATTCCTATTCTTTTTCTTTCTATTAGAATGTTGTCTTCCTCAATCTAAATAATGAACTATTATTGGTTCAGTTGAAACAGTGGTATCAGCAGTAGGTTTGATTAGCAACCTACCTATAAGAAAATTCCCCCAAGAAAAGAAATAATGCTGGCTTTATGGCTAAAACTCACCAGGAAACCTTATTACCCATCCCTGATGGGGACATCTCAAAAGGATACATTGTATACCAAGACTAGTTGATACCCACAAGTGTTTATAACTGCCTCTGCCTGGGGCAACTCAAAACCAGTGTCACCCTGCCACAATCAGATCTGTCACAGCGCATGATGAACCTACAACTGGAATCCTTCACAGGTGGTGTGGAAGGGGCTGGCATTGTCAGTTGGCTCCACTCCACAGAAACCCGCCTCTGTATTTACCAAGTACCTGAACCCATATGAGTTGCCACCACATCTGGGTGCCTCACAGGGCCCGCTGCAGTATGGTTCATCAATTGGGCCAGTCAGAAACACAAAGTTACTTAGACCACCTTCAGGAACATCACCAGATTCTGCTACAGTGAGACCTTCTTGCCCATTGTACTGGGAACCCCTCTACTTGCTATCAAGAAGACAGGCAGTGTCCCTGAGTACCTTGCATCCTGGCAGAAAGCACTTGCCGCCGCCCCCAAAGCCATCACTAACATAAATGCAATGCTACTCAGCCTCATTATCAATAGGCTAAAGCCCCACATCTGTAAATGTGTTCCTGTAGGGTGCTGCACCTCTGTCAAAGACTGTTACAATGCCATTGTGAGGGCCAACAATCAGGTCTCAATGGGGTTCCAAAGATCCAACAATGCCCCCTTCTAACCTTTTCCTGTGCCTGGCAGCGCTCACAACCAAGTAGCCTGCTGCCAGTCTTGTCAGCAGGAAAATGAGGCCAAGCGCCCCACAAGGGGGAGCTCCAGCTAGCCCAGATTAAGGATTTTGGAAAAGCCTGGGGGTTGTAGATACAAGAGGTTCTGTAACCCCGCTTGACTCACACTCTCAATCTCTCCTTGCCAAGAATCCCTATGACTACAGTGTGCACAGGGTAGAGACCTTAGACGTTTTCCAAGTCCATAGTGACAATCCCGTCCTCCAAGCCAGCCATATCTCAAATAAAATCACCTGCTTGGCTTACCTCTTTTGTTTCTGTTGAAACACCCACAAACTTTTGGTAGACACTGGGGCCAATCACACCATGGTCAACCAAGAATTTGCAGTCTCCCAACAATTAGACCAAGTACCCAGTCAATTCAAAGCAACATGTGTGGCCAACTCCAGCAGAGTAGCCATCACTCATGAGACAGTACCCTTCTTTGTAAGAATGGGGAACATCCAATTTAAGCTTTCTGGGCCAATAATGGCTGGGCTCAGTCACAAAGCTATTGCTGAATTCAACCGGTTCTGTCATAACTGCCCTTACATTGATTGGTATACCTCAGTAATTATTCTCAACAAAATTAGGTAGGCTTTCAAATCTTCCCTGTTGAAATGAACAAACTTCTTTATGACACTGTGTTTGTACGGCTCCCAGAAACTGACTTGTATAACTTTGTGGGGAGGCTCAAATTTAATGAGTGTTCAGTTAAGATTATCTTCCCTGAACCTGCCACCCCCTCCCCTTGAAAAAAGTACCTTCACCAGCCCTAGTGGCACTCCTTGAAGAGTTCAAGAATGTCTTCAGCAAGACGCTAGACCAGCTCCCTCCTCCTTGAGAAATCCAGCACACCGTACAACTCCAAGGGTCACTGCCTAAGTCCTGACTCCTTTATTGTCTTACACTTAAGGAGGACGTGACTCTCTGCCAACACCCTGTGGATACCCTAGACAAGGGCTTTATCCGCCCGTCTCTATTCCCACAAAGAGCTGTGGTTTTCTTTGTAGCAAAGAAGGACAGTTCACTCTGTCTAGTTACCAATTACTGTTCCTGTCAGTAATGACAATTTAAATGCACCTGAATCTCAAAGTATGAAACCAGAGTCAAACCCTGAACAAAACCCTTCACAGACCGCCAGATCCAAAGGCTGGAAGCCCAACAGTCCACTACCAATTGGCAAAGTTGTTGCCAACCTGTCAGGACCCAAACCCTTAACCACCACGCAGGGTTTTACAAACAAAATGCCAGCGCAAGATGCCAGGAATTTCCCTGAGGTGTCAATACCTGACATCAGCAGCTTGCTTGATGAAAAGCACAAGTTCCCCAATGATAGTTATTCCAAACTCCCCAAAGCCCAGGAAGTGGCACTGAACCTGAAGAGGCACCCAATACCCAAATCAACAAACAGAATGATTCAAAGTCTTCTCATCCCAAAGCAGCCAGTGGCAAACTGCCAGTGCCAAGCGCCACACTGCCATCTAAGAATCCTGATGCCAAACTGCCTGAGCTCAGGAAACCCAACCAGGAAATGAAGCCTGGCAGAGCAGTATAAGTACCTGTCAGGCCAATATCAATTCCCATTGTCATTTTAAAACAAAGGTTATTAGATATTAGCTTCCCCAATTATTTCTGTATTTTATTCTTGTCATCTGCCAGTTAACTCAAAGATCATCTGACCCTCCTGCCAACCCCCAGCTATGTATTGTCTGCCGGGTGCTCCATTTAGTCCTGTCCGTTTCACAGAATACCCCTTGAAGCATGAATACAAGGACTACACTGTAGAAAATATATTAGCCTGGGACCCCTTGACCAGAACTAAAGAGTTAACTAGATACAACCAGAAAGGCTCTTGGTACGTTACCAAGACCTTCCTGTTCAGATGTAAATACAAATTTCTTCTTGCCTACCAATTAGACATGGAACTGCCTGTCATCCTCAAACCAATGCCTGCATCCACTGCTGAGCTTCCCCTGGACCATACCAATAAGCTGTTTGAGATTGTTTATATTACTCTCACAGTAGTAAGAGGTACTATTGTTCCTGCCGCTGGCATGTGGTCCTGGGTGGGCAAGTCAATGTCCTACCTTGTTAAGTTAGCACCAATCCTTTGATGGGCCCTGCCCACCCGGTCCGCAAACCGCCAGTTCCCAAATGCTAGCAAGCCTGTAGATCAGGGATAGTTCCCTGAAATTATGACAATATACTTTAAACCTGGTACCCTGAGCCCCAAGATGTTGATTATTTTTGGGGCATCTTGTATGATTTTTGTAATGATAACCACTTATTACACATTTATGATGACCAAGAACCTAATTTTTTCCGTGTGGAAGAATGTGTTGAGGAGCTGGATGTACTGATACTCTGGTTGTTGCCAACACAGTTAACATCCAGTCATCACCCAGTTTGATGCCAATCCAATATCAGTTCAACATACCAAAAATGGCAACAAATCAATATCACATGGCTTTTCCAGGTATCCAGCAACTCAAACCCATTCTGCACATGACCATCCTTATCTTTGATCCAACTTAAATCTCTGTCACAGCACAAGCTATATAAGTCTAAAGTATTATCCAATAAATATACTTCTCTTCTTTTTTAACTCCATATTCAAATCTTTCCCAAAAGTTGCTCCTCATCACTGGTAGCAGCTACTTTTTGACCACACCCATGATAGAGAAACTGACTGAAAACATGCCTGCCTTTGCTCACGTACTAAACCAGGCCACATCCCAGGATACCTGGAAGACGTACTTCTGCGCCCACAACATCAATAAAGATATATCTAGTGAATGCACCATATTCAAAGGACTGGTCATACCCAAAGCATGTGCCAAGATAATTCAATACAGTTGCTCTCTCCAACCACAAACAAACACACAACACCCTACTGTAAACAAATTTACCGACACCAAATACATTGGTATTGACAATTTCTTTGGTAAAAACAAGAAAAACATCATTAACTGGCTAGACCACTCAGCCGCTAAACTTCACGCCAGCTGCATTCCCCACAAAAAATGGGTCCAGGAAGCCAACAAGCGCCTGTACAAGGCTGCAGCTAACTGGTTTGCCACCTGAGTTGGCTCACAAACTGAAAACCAGCTTGACAACTGGGGGAAGTAGGCGTTCAAACCCATTAGAATCAGGCCGGTGAGCAACCAGGGAGTGCAAGTAGGAGCGGGGGAGGCCACCTTGGAGGACCCAGGGGTACCACATTCTTCTGAACCATGGAGGGGAGAGGAGGTGTGGGGGGCACTACCTCTTCAGAACTAGGCAAAGCAAGCTCCATGATGTCCAGGTCAAGATTTTCACACATCAGGCTCTTAACCACAGCCTCTCCGGAAAAGAGAAGACTGCTGGGGAGGTCCCAGAGACTGGCAGGGTTGCTACCTACCAGACGGGTTGATGAGGAGATTTTCCCCCACAGGTCAGGGGAGGTGGACCACAGAAGCAAGAGAAACGGAGCCAAGGAAAAGACGACAAATTTAAGAGCCGGCAGTATCATAGAAAGAACCAGCACAAAATTTGGGGTAGGATGGTATAATTTCTGGAGAAAAAGGAGAGAAAAATGGCAAGACTAGGGTAGTCTTTGGCAAATACTTGGGAAAACAGCAGAACGGGTTTGGGTAGCCTTGCTGTTGTCTTGGGGCCCTTGGATTATAACTGCAAGCAAAAGCGGGTTCAAAAACAATGATTTTTAAAGGAAAATTCAAGATAATAATAGAAATTATAGGAAAATTCAATTGAAATTTTGAGCTTCAAACTCTGATTTTGAAAGCAAGAGCACAAGAGACAATGAATAAGTGAAAGAACACTTGTACAAGGAGCCAGAAGAGAAGCCGGGTTCAAAACTGGCTGGCTAAAGGTAAGCTTAGGGCAGGGGCTACACTCTAATATTTTGAGCTTTAGGGACACAACTGGTTCCAGGCAACTCAAAATTAAGAAAATTAAGGTGCAGGTGACTCCAAACTTTAATGTGAGTGGAAAATAGACAAGCAGGGAACTGAAAGTCCCCTTGCTTGGTTAAAAGGAATGGATTGCAAAAAAACTGGTCACATGACAGTTGGGGGTGAGCCTGATTGGCTAGGTAAAAAACTTTGCTGGATGGGCTCAGGGGGACTGGAGAGTTTTACTCCAATTTCCAAAATCAAATCTGATTGGCTGGAAGAGATGCCAGACATTTGGGGGTCAACTGGGTTATCAAGCGTCAATGTGGCAACACCTGATTGGGTGGCTCTGATAGTTTTTAAAAAAGGACAACACCAGGCTAATAGGTAGTCCAAATTAACCAGGGTTTCTTCCCAGGAAGGAGCAACCAAAGGCAGGGATTCCACAGGATAAGCCAGCACAAACCTCTCATCAACCGTGTGAGCTAAACCATTCAACAAATGGAGGGGTTTGGCGGGCGTTTTGGGACCTTTCTTGGTAGGACAGGGAAAGATTGAGTGATCCAAAGCCAGAGGTGGCAGTGAATTTACAGATATGTTGCAAGATCCAAAACCCAGCACAAGCTGACAACGTGCACACAAGAGCCTGATTCATCTACAGAATTAAACCCTTAGTTGCTGCCCTCATTTTCCAGAGGCCAACACCTCCATGCCCACGCTCATTGCAGAAGCCAAGCATGCAGAAAAACGCGCAAACATAGAATATGCTGCATGCAACAATAACCACTCCTCAAACAACAATGGCAGGGATAATTCTAATGGCAACAAGCGCCAAAACACCAACCATAGCAATGGCAACTCTGATCAAAACAATGGCAATCACAGCCAGAGATCAAACCGCTCCCGTCCCAAGAAAGAGGACACCACCAAAGTTAACAATGCTGAAACAGCAATCCACTATGAATCTGACCCCACATTCTCTGACCCCAAAGGTCTTGAAACAGAGGAACAGGGAAAAGAGGAAATGGAACAGGCCTAATTGCCCCTGTCTTCCCCCAAACTGACAAGAAATTGTACCAAGGCACAAACTTTGCTGCTTGCATCCCACATGTCATGCAATCTTCAATCTTTATGAATGTAAAAATTAAAGATTGCTCACAACTTCTTGTCTACCCATGAACTTACAAATCACATACACATAAAATTTTGTTTGACTCTGGTGCACAACACACTATGGTTAGCAACCCTTTTTTAACCAAGTACAAAATACCAGTTGCCAAATCCAACTTCAAATATGCAAGAATGGCAGACAAGTCAAAAGTTCTACTTGAAGATGAAACAACTCCCTTCAGAATTGACCTCCAAGGTATACAAATGTACATTAAAGGAGTTGTCATGAACAACATAAACTACAACATTGTAGCAGGCATGGACTTGTTAACCTGAGTGAACCCCAGTGTATGTTGGAAAACAAAGATCATGACCATCAAACACAATGAAGTCAACTTTAATATCCTCAAAGAAACTAACAATCTCATCCTAAGAGACACAGTATTTGTCCAAATCATAAATCAGGACAACTTGAAACGTCTAACCAAATACAGTACCCTCCACATAACAAGGTACACCAAATTCAATAACATGCAAACAACCAAAATTCAATCCCCAGAGCTTGCATCACTTATAAATGAATACACTCATGTATTTAAGGAAGAGCTCACAGAGCTACCCCCAAATGGAAGGTCAAACATGGCATCAACCTATGCAAGGCCATGCCTAAACCTGCACCCCTCTACAGACTCTCTCACATGAAGACATAAACCATCAAAAATCACATTGAGGATAACCTATCTAAAGGCTTCATTCACTCATCAGAACCCCTGTGGGGGCAGCAGTGTTTTTTGTAAAGAAAAAGGAAGGCTCACTCTGTCTAGTACCAGACTACAGAGCTCTAAATGCAAGCATGGTAAAGAATAAATATCCCCTCCAACTTATAGAGGATCTGTTTGAAAGACTCTCCTGAGACAAATTTTTCTTCAAAATTGACCTCACCTCAGGTTACAACTAAGTGGAAGTAAAAGAAAAAGACATACCAAAAACTGTGTTCCATACACAATTTGGATCTTTTTAATGTAGGGTAATAAACTTTGGGATGACCAATGCTCCTGCAATGTTTGTCACTATGATAAACCAAGCACTGAACAGTCTCTCAAATACATTATACTATATTGACAATATTATCATATTCTCAAAAACCAAAAAGGAACACCTCACTCATGTCCTCAGACACTCAATCAACTCAAAAAGCACAAACTCTATGTAAAGCCTAGCAAGTGCCAATTTATGGAAATGAACTCTTGTTCTTGGGCCACATTGTCTCTGAAGGTGGCATCAAAGCAGATCCTGATAAAATAAAAGCCATAAATAACATGCAACACCCCACCTCTTTCAAACAAGTTTGATGCTTTCTTGGAATGGTAGCTTACCTAAGGAAATACATCAAAGACTGCAAAAAACTAACCACACCAATCAATGACCTAACTAAGGGTAATGCCAAAAAGAAATTCATTGGGACACCAGAATGCAACAAGAATTTCTAACTATTGAAACAAGCTCTGATTGAAGCGCCAATCTTGCAATACCCTAATAACAACAGGTTTTACAAGCTTGAGTCAGATGCCAGTGACACCGCCATTGGCGCAGTACTACGCATCTGCCAGCCAGAGCAGCAAGACTTCCTGCCAGTATGTTACAAAAGTAGAAAAATAACTAACACTGAGCAGAGTTACCCTATACACAATAAGGAATTGCTAGCAATATATCATGCATGCAAGAAATGAATATGTTATCTAGAAGGACATTTAAATGTTTTGAGTACTAACTGACCATAAATCCTTAATTTATTTCAAAACTCAGAACGCACTTAGAAGGCAATAAGCCAAATGGATGTCCCTGCTGGAACAGCTCAATCTGGACATCCAATACAAAAGGGGGTAGAGCTGGTCATGGCTTATGCTCTCTCTAGGCTATGTCAGCCAAGAGAAGATCATCCTGACCACCTGGACCCTGACTGGCCCAACCTATATAACACCAAGTACAAGATAAAAGAGAAAGACCTTTCAACACACCAACTAACCCATAATACATTAGTAAGGAATGCAAAACACTTCCATGTATCAAATGGCACAATATACTGCATCATTCAAGATAAATACATCCCATACATCCCCCTTGCATAAAGGGTTAATACTATCCTAAGACATCACCACCTACTAGGACACACAAAGGCTAATAACCTATACCTCACTTTAAAAGAAATAGTATGGTGGCCCAATCTTAAACAGGGCATAATTGACATATTAAAAAATTTCACAGTGTGTGAGAAATACTCAAGCACCAAGGCTCCTCAGCCAACAGTTAATCTAGTACCAGACCCTGAACTGTTCAAGGTTTGGGGGATGGACGTAGTGGGCCCCTTCCCAGAAGCTAAAGCAAAACAACACTTCCTAATTGTAGCCATCAACTTTGCTACACACTGGCCTATCTTCTGGGCAACTAAAGACCACAAAGAAGAAACTATAAACTGCTTCATTAACAAAGCAGTCATAGTAGACTATGGTACTACAGACTACATCATAACTGATGAAGCCACAGAAATATTAGGGCATGTAGTAAACAACAATTTAAAATAAATAAATAAACATCAAGCATTCCACAACCTTGACCTACAGGTCACAGGCCAACAGCAGAGTTGAACACCTAAACAGCAGTCTCATCAGAACCCTAGAGAAAATAATGGGTGGCAAAGCCAAAGACACATGGCCACTATACATGAAACATGCATATTAGTATCTTGGGTACACACCAACCAATAGATAGGCTACTCACTGTTTGAACTAACATACGGATATAAACCAGAGATAGTCACCCGCAGTAACCAACCATATGTGAATATTCCCCCAGGAAACCCTCCTACATTAGAACAGGCGCCAGAACTACAATGCATACGCCTCAAAGCTAAGATAGCAGAAACCAAGAGGCTCAAAGTACAAAAGGTAACCTCTGCAGAGATAGCACTCCCAATCAACTCTCCTGTCTGGATTCTTTCTGGAAACAGAAAGAAGCTGGATTAAGTACACAGGGGACCAGGAGGAGTCATCAAATACAGACCAGACAGAAACACCTACCTGGTCAAGTTCCAAGGCGTCAAAGACCCCATCATCAAAAAGTACCACAGATCCTGCCTTTGCCTCAGCAAAGGAGAACACTTGACTTGGCTAGTACCTACCAGCAAACAACTCCAGGAACATCAGGTGACAGCCATCAAGACAAAGCCTCCTCCTGATGTACCAGAGTAACTCCTTAAGGGGGGTGTTGAGGAGCTGGATATACTGATACTCTGGTTGTTGCTGACACAGTTAACATCCAGTTGTCACCCAGTTTGGTGCCAATCTAATATCAGTTCAAAATACTGGAAATGGCAACAAACCAATATCACATGACTTGTTCAGGTATCCAGCAACTCAAACCCATTCTGCACATGACCACCCTTATCTTTGATCCAACTTAAATCTCTGCCACAGCACAAGCTATATAAGTCTAAAGTATTATCCAAAAAAAAATATACTTCTTGTTGTAACTGTGCTGTTTTAGCAGAGTTACAAGGGGAAAAATATTTAGAAACTAGATAATGTTCTTTATTGAGAGATAATGATTATATAGTTATTGTGAATCTTGGATAACAGAAACATGATAGTGTTGATCACACTGTGGTATTTTGAAGGGAGTGGCTTGATCCTTGTAATGAATCAAGAGCCAAAACAAGTCACCAACCAGGGGAAATCAACTTCTGTTCATGTTATTGTTTTTGGAAATTTGAGTTGTCTTCTAAACTTGGCTTTGGGTGACTGGATAATTAGATTTTGGGTCATAAACCTGCTTACTTGTAACCTTGCTGGCGGGTCAAGCCTACTGTTTCAACATTCTCTTCTTTCTTAACTCCATATTTGAAGCTTTCCCAAAAGTTGCTCCTCATCAGTAGAAAAATTTTAGCTATTAGTATTTTCTAATTTTGGCCTGCTAAGAGCTTTATTGTGTTTAATTTGTGTGGCAATTACAATGCTATGCATTAAGAAATTGATTGTTCTCTTGTTAGTGGAAATTTTGTGAAGCCCTAGCTGAAGGGGCACCTGATAGGGGGGATTTTGATATCACATCATAACAGCTAGCATAAAAAGATGATTCTGTTCCACTTCAGCTGACTTGCAGAAACCAGTTGGTGCTTTCTTGGATGAGGTGACACATTTAGAGTGGGCATTTAGGGTTGCAGCAATAGTTAATTTTTCAAGTTCAGTTGTCACCTAAATTTTCCCAAGTTATATAATAAATAGCTGTTCTTCAACCATTTGATGAGAACTTTTGGGTATAGTAAGCTTTTTTCTAAATATTGTAGGCTAATTGGCTATAGCATTAAATTGTTTATTTTTAGATCTGAATCATTACAGCTTATTGGCCTTTTTATAATTTCTCATTCCCTGAGTGATAGCCTAGCTTGATTGGCTGCTGTTGGGTGCCAATAATAGAGTGAAATACTAGATAGCAGATTTAATACAATCAAAATATAATGGCATTTTATTCTCTATGTAAATAATTCCTCTATTATATATTTAAAAGCCCAAATTATCTTTCCCATGGAGTTAATCAATTCCAATTAAGTCTACCCATGATAAAACCTTTTTTCACTCTTAATTTTCTAAACTATGGTTTATAGCTCATAGATTAACCTTTAGAAAACCAATCTAGATTTCTAGTTTCCCAGATAAAATTAAAAACCACAGAAAATAAATATAAACCAATTCCACCAAGAATTATTTTACATCATCTATTTTGCATTTCAAATTTCAAAATTATTATCTTTATAATATGGTTATGGATCTGGAAAGCAAATTAAACTTAATTCTTTCAATTTACATCTCTCTTCACTGCCATTATGCTGACAACCTATAGCATTTTTTATGTTTTTGTGTGTGTGGTTGGTGCATAACACCATTTTCTCTGCCCTTCTTTCAGTAATATGATGATTTTCTTGGTCTGTGCTCTCTAGAACCTTTTTAATGATATAGCTTGAGGCTCTCATTATCACTATAGATACCTGGACCTAATGCATAAAAAAGACAATAGAGATGTTGACATGATTGACAAACTCCTATTAACAATGCATGTAGACGAATCCCAACTACAGGATTTGAACCCTGAAACTCTGCGGGCTGCCAGCCTGCAGGCCCAGCTACCTGGCTGCCTGCGTTTTTGGGCTTGAACCTGAAACAAACTCAATTTTGGAGGAATCCCTGAGACCTACCAGCTTGGAGCCACCTACATTGAAGCCCTGCCTGCAGAAGGATTCTGTTAGCTCTGCCAATGAGAGTGCTGACCTGAGCAGCAATCCCAAGATAATTGGGGCCACCGCAGATGAGGGAATGAAGAAACTTCTCTTAGAATGTGGGCCACTAGAGGATGACAAATCCTAAGGCTCAAAAATGTAATTCAAGTTTCCTCATCCCAATCCAACCAATGAGGAACCATCCCTTCAGGACGCCACCAATGATTTACAAACCATGGAAGATGGTACCATCCAGCCCAGAAGGGTTTGCAAAAGCTTTCCTTTGGCAGATGGGCATACTTATACCCTGGGCTGCCAGGAAGTTGCCCATCATCATTTTTACATTAAAGTGATATGAACCTTTGGTTCAACCAGGTCATTCTGTATTTGATTTTAGTTCTTTTCCATTTGCAGTCTAACCTCTATGGCACTGTCCCTTATGCCAACCAACCCCAAGAAACTGTCAACAGACTGCCCAAACTATACTGTCCACCAGGAGAACCCTTTGGCCTGGTACATTTTACTGAATACTCACCCAACCTGGTGTATTCAGAATTCACCTTAGAGGAAATCCTACTCTACAACCCCAAAGCCAGGACCAGAGAAACCAAGTTTATTGGCCAAGAAGAAGTCTAGATCACCGTGCCCCCCTGCTTTTCCAAGACAAATACAACTACCTGCCTGCCTACCTGGTACCAATGACTCCCCCCTCACCCCACGGCCCAACCTCCCGCAGGAATCAGTTGCTGCCAGTGAATTCACCTCAACCCAAATGTTTGGTGTGATGTATATCACTCTTACTGGCCTCATCAATTCCATGGTGCCTTCTAGCGGCCCATGGGCTGTCCTTGGGAAGCCCTTGTCATATATTGTAAAGTTAGTACCCATCTTATGGTGGGCCTTCTCTTCAGTACCAATGGGCTGTCTGCCTGCAAGTTCTGAGGAGCCTCCTACAGAATGAATTCCTAAAAAATGTATTAGGAGAGTGACATGCTGTAATGATAAAATAGAGTGCAAGCTCACTGTAGTCAACTAGATGATAATGTACATCCAAATCAGGATGAAATTACAGGCAAGGAAGGGATGGTTTATATATTATTCAAAAATGATAGCCTTTGAAACAGGATATGATAGGGTGCAGCATATAACAATACAGAAATAGAGAGCAAAGACTTTGATTAAATTAAATATCAAAGAATCAGCAGCATATATTGGTTCACATTCAATTTTTCAGATTTCATGGATCATTTAAATTTAAGATAGTAGATCTGCTAAATTTTAGAATGGTTAGAATACTGAGTCTAATAATCTAGTTATTACTAATCTTATTGACAAGTATTCAAATAAATAAATCATGAGGAAAGATACTTAAGAAGTTTAAAATATCACAATAATAATGTAGTTTTTTTAGAAAATCTTAGTACTTAAAGCCTTTGGTGACATCTTTGAGTTTTTTTTACCTCCCCCCAAATAGAGTAATTAAATGTGCGCCAATTGACAGGATGAGACCCAAGGACTTGCACTTTAAAACATTTAATTGTTGTTTAAGGAGGTTTTACTCATCCACTCTTTGGTGACATCTTGATAAGATACCCTCTCTGTATTGGATATTTACTTCCTTTAAATATACCATCAATGATGGTACCTTATATACAATCTTTTCTTTCTAAGAGGTCAGAATTTAAAAATCAAGCAGTAGTTGCTGAAGAAATTGAGTGCAGGCAGCTGTGCCCCACCCATACTTAATTTTTAAGCAACAGCCCACTTAAAATTAATTTTAAGATTAAATCTTTGATTATTGTAAGATTTTGCTTATGGGTGGTCTGTTTTTCTGGTTGGTGCCTCCTAGGCCTATTAATTCTTGAAAAACAAAAATGTATGTGGCACAGATTTGGAGTTAGAGTTTCTGGTACATAAATCAACATTATGAGAAAAAATGCTCAAGTTAGAAGCAGCAGAAATATTGATCCAAAACACTGGTCAGAATAAGATGTTTGCTTCATCAATAATATTGATTTTAAAGAGGGGATATTTAACAGAGAAACTTCAAAAATAATGAGCAAACAGGAGCACAAAATTTGGAACCCATGTGATAGAAAAGTTATTGAGTGGGTGTTTTTGGGGTACATATTTATGGCTCATTTCATAGCTGTCTCAGTAGAAAAGCTCATAACAGGGGCCCAAATTTCTTAGTAAATATTTATTATTAAAAAGTTGAAGTAGACAAATATCTTTATTGAAGAAATAAGGATATCAAAAAACTTGTTCCCTGAGAAAAGTGGAGAAGTCTTAAGATTTCCCAGGCCAATGCCCTTTGGGTTATGATTGCCTAGAGGGAAATATTTTTACTTTTTATTATAGCTCTAACTCATATAAGTTTATTATGAAATTAATAAGTGAATTTTGATGTCCAGAAGGGCAAGTGGTATTATCAATAGGTGCATATCTTAATAAAAGATGCTCATAATTTTCTAGGCATAGTGGGAGCAAGCAACTTTTTTTAACAGCAACATCAGCTAAACCTCATTTACAATCAATTAATTTCTCAAATTGACAATATATTTAAAATTTTACTCTTTCCCACCATTATCCTTTTTCTTTTATTCAGAAAATAAATTTCAAAGGTGAATTTCACTACCGTAAAAGAAAGATAAAATATTCATAGATAATTTTTGTAAAAAGTTGGGGGTTAAAAGGTGCCAGAAATTGTGACTTTTACATTTAAAGATCCAGTTTACACATGTACAATTTATTAATCCTAGTGTCAAACCTGTGGGATCAACCCTCTGACAGGATTCTGCACAAAAAAACTGTATCTTTTGACTTGACTATCCTGGCACTTGAAGCCAAATGCAGAATTCAAATCAAATTATCAAATCAGAAAACAAGAACCAATATCAATCTAGTGATAACTCATTCCAGTTATTTACTTGCTGGTAGAAACAAGCCACCACCTTGTCATCCAAATGATTGATTCACAGGATTTTCTCCTTCTAAGAATTACTATAGCTATATAAACCCAATATCTCAATAAACATTATTATCTAGTTTTTAAAAAAATCTCTTGTAAATGTGCTAAAACATCACAGTTACAACACCAGGAAAAATCTTGTTTGCTTGGTTGTAAGCAAGTTATGATATAATTATTATTCTGAAAAAAATAAGAGGAATGTATATCTTAGTAATTTTTACTTTTAAGTTTATTTAATTTGGGAGATAACATGCATCTAACTTTCAGTTGTATTGAAATAAAATATCGGGATTTTTGTTCAAGTCAGTGATTTTTGAATAAAATTGTCATAAATCTGCACTGGATCTGTTGAACTCCCTTTCAAGATGTTTTAAGTTGGATTTATTGTAAATTATCTTCATTTACAATTTAAAATTCTGGTTATTGGAATTGACAATTATTTATTTTCATTTTTGTTACTTATTCTAGGCTGTCTTTAAATTGATAGAATCAAAAATATCAAACTTTACACTATAATTGTTGACTTTTGATTTATGTATCATTTATTTGTTTGGTTGGTTTTGTATACCAACAGTTATATTTTTGTATAGTGGTTTTCATAGGTGTGACACTAAGCAAAATTAACTCATCAGTAAGTGAAATCAACTCAGATGCAAAAAAATGAAGTATTATTGATTGACAATAGATTTGTGTTAACTTTTATTTTGTTCTGAGATGAGTTGATTTTGCTTAGTGCTGCAGCTTTGAAAACTATTGTACTTGGAATTAGAATTTGAAAATTTTAATTATTCAAAAAATGGCAATTAAATAGTGGTTTATTTATTTATTTTTTGTTTTCAACTCAGCTGGATTGCTCAATTTTCTTATTCTGAATCATGTATATATAGTCATTTTATAAACTATTGAGATAAACAAAATCAACTCAATCTAAAGTTTAATTATCTCAGCTTAAAAAAATAGAAAGGAATTTAAATATATTATAATTCCATTTAAATTCCTTGATTTTTAATTTTGTTTTAAGCTGAGTTGGTTCCGTTTGCAGTTGAGATGATTTTGCTTTAGGTTGAGATGGTTTCATTTATCTCAACAGGTTAGAAAACTACTGTATTGGATTTTGTAATCCTACACTTTGTCAAACAGGCTCTAATTCAACAGTATTGAGGATGTATTATTCCTTGATTTCTGTGAGAGTGAGTTTATTAAATTTGGTTTATTTTATATAAGGTAATTTATGTGTTTTTATTTTCAATTCTGAATACTACAGTTATATTTTGAATTATATAGTGTATCTTATTAATTTGAAACTTGATTATAAGTTGGTGACAATCACATACTTTTAAAATTCATAATCAATTTAAAAACATGAATTTATGACTAGACAATTCATTCTATAATGATATTGGTTCATTTCAACCATATGGAGATACTATACAATGTTTATAATTAATAATACATATATGCTATCACAAATTTTTATTTAAGTTAAATACAAAAATCAATGGTTATAAAGGCCAAATCACAAATCATATTACAAATCATGTTTATTGAATTTTATGATCCTGCATTATGTCAAATATGCGGTTGTTATAAAGGTTGGAAAATTTTCATTGTGAAAGCTACAATATGATTTGCCTATTAAGTTCATATAACCCCTATTACCTAAAGGATAACTCTAGTTTATCGTATTTTTCTTCATGTAGCAGTTGTCTGTGACACAGTTCATCAACTTTTACCTCTGTAATACATCAATATTTTTCATCTGAAACTATGCTAGTATCTATGCTTTAAACAATAGATATTATATATTCTACTAAAATTATTTTCTGATGTATATGTTAATTGGATGGAGAAAATCCTCGTATAAGAAGCTTTGATTGAAAGACGTGTACTCTCTTTGTGAGACTCCTACAGGAAATAAAATAAAACTGTTCTCGACCTACCCATGATAAACTCAATAATCTTATTGCTAAGCATATACCCATTCTGGGACTGAATAAACCAAATTACCAGGACCATATATTTAAAGGTGATAAAATATCTATTGATCTCTCGACAACTATACTAAAGGAAGAATCGAGGACAACCGCACATCCAACCCTAAGCTAAAATGTCTAATATTAAACCAGGTAGACATTACATGGCCCAATTAGCCTTGGACTAGAAATAAACAAGCTATTATTGGATATACCAGAGACATGATTGTATATAGTTAATCAAACTCAAAGCTAAGACTAATGTTAATAAAGGATATATCGGTGTACTTATAGATATAGTTCTATTTCAGATATGATAATATGTAAAAGTACTTAAATCTTGCCTACTACAAGATTTAAGTTAAAGCTAAAAAACAATTAAAAAAGTTATATGACCAGTAAGGGAGTCGAACCCCTAGC